>CM077172.1:41944283-42016783 GCA_039654105.1 Coreius guichenoti
TTCCACATCATTGCATTCTGTTTTTATTCACAATTTGTACAGTGTCCCAACTTTTTTGGAATCGGGTTTGTATATACAGTATATACATGCAAATATTTTGTATGTGTGTGTATTCCAATGTACATAATAATTATACACAGTACACACACATATATATTATATAAACACAATAATCGCAATTAATCACTTCCAAAATAAAAGTTTGTGTATAATTATTATGTATATATAAATACACACACATACATGTATACATTTAAGAAAAATGTGTTATATTTATATATAAAATATTTATATTTATATATAATTATAAGTATATATACAGTATATACATGCAAATATTTCTTAAATATATACATGTACAGTTGCAAAAAAAAGTATGTGAACCGCTTGCAGAATCTGTGAAAATGTGAATAATTTATCTAAATAAAGGGATCATACAAAATGCATGTTATTTTTTATTTAGTACTGCCCTGAATAAGATATTTTACATAGATTATGTTTACATATAGTCCACAAGACAAAAAAATTCTGAATTTATTCAAAAGACCCGTTCAAAAGTTTATGAACCTTTGACTCTTAACACTGTGTGTCGTTCCCTGATGATCCACAGCTGTGTGTGTGTTTTGTGATGGTTGTTCTTGAGTCTCTTGTTTGTCCTGATCAGTTAAACGGCCCAACGTTCTTCAGAAAAATCCTCCAGCTCCTGCAAACGCTTCAGTTTTCCAGCATCTTTTGCATATTTGAACCCTCTCCAGCAGTGACTGTATGATTCTGAGATCCATCTTTTCACACTGAGGACGATTGAGGGACTCAAACACAACTATTACAAAAGGTTCAGACATTCACTGATGCTCCAGAAGGAAACAATGCATTAAGAGCCAGGGGTAAAAACTTATTGAATTTGAAGATCAAGGTAAATTGTACTTAATTTGTCTTCCGGGAAACATGTAAGTGTCTTCTGTTGCTTCTGAAGGGCAGTACTACATGAAAATAATTTATATTTAAACAAAATAAGAAAAATTTGGACATCTTCATCCTGTTCAAAAGTTTTCACCCCCGGCTCTTTTCCTTCTGGAGCATCAGTGAATGATTGAACCTTTTGTAATAGTTGTGTTTGAGTCCCTCAATCGTCCTCAGTGTGAAAAGATGGATGTCAAAATCATACAGTCACTGATGGAGAGAGTTCAAATATGCAAAAGATGCTGGAAAACTGAAGCGTTTGCAGGAGCTGGAGGATTTTTCTGAAGAACGTTGGGCGGTTTAACTGTTCAGGACAAACAAGAGACTCAAGAACAACCATCACAAAACACACACACAACCGTGGATCATCCAGGGAACGACACACAGTGTTAGGAATCAAGGGTTCATAAACTTTTGAACGGGTCATTTTAATAAATTCAGCTATTTTTTTGTCTTATGGACTGTAAACATTTTTTTATGTAAAATACCTTATTCAGGACAGTACTAAATAAAAAATAATGCATTTTGTATAATCTCTTTTATTTTGTTAAAATTATTCACATTTTCACAGATTCTGCAAGGGGTTCACATACTTTTTTTCGCGATTAATCACTTTGTATTATAGTTTTTTACAGTCACTTTGGCACTAATTTCAGAACCTTGACGTCATTTTTCAAAACTCACAACCAATGATCAAAATGCACATTTTTCAAAACTCTAACAATTTTTTCAATTGCTTGGATACAATACACATAAAACTAAGATCATTTGTTCATTTAACAAAAATCACCTGTTCAATATGACACAACTTAACATCAAAGTACTACTATTTCAAAAGGCAATTCACACATTACATTTCAGATGAGTGTCTATTCACTTCATTACAATGATCCAACTATCAACTGCTCAAAATGATAAGTAACTGTTGCATTACTCTTAATGCAGTTGTATGGAAACAGACAAACAATATTCCATGTTTAGACCATGAAAGTTTCAAGATAACGAGATTCATTGTCACCAATTAGCGTGGAGCATGAACCAATTAGACTACATTATCTATGGATGTAATATTTCATCATCATTCTTTACGTATCAGACACCGTTTCTATAGTCCCATGTACCACCTTTTCAGACTATTTACAGTATTGACAGTAGTCTTTTCTTTTCTGTTTCGTATCTAATTATTTTGCTTTGTTGTGATTGTACTGTATTGTTTTTCATCAATATATTTCAGATTTTCTTCAATGATTCCACTGTGTCTGTAGTATTCTCTCTACTACTGCAGTACTTTTACAGGGATGTATTTACATGTAATACCATAATGAAACATGTATCACATATTTTGTACTACAATATTTAATGATTGTACGAACAATGACACATGATCTGTTGCTTGTGTGTGGGTGATTTAAATTAACGTTTCAATGGTATTTCGCAATAAATTTGTTTTTTGAACCAATGATTGTGCAAGTGCAAGATTTCTTTAAAGATATGAATGCACAATGCAATGTTTTGAACATTGGACAGCCTGTGCTACAAGTGATGACCATTGTGAGTTTTGTAACGAGAGTTTTGAAAAATGACGTCAAGGTTCTGAAATTAGTGCCAAAGTGATTGTGAAAAACTGTAGTGTTGGCAAATCGATTAATCGCGATTAATCGCATCTAACATAAAAATATTAGTTTTAATAATTTATGTGTGTATATACATTATTATATACATACACATATACACACACACAGACATATATATATATATATATATATATATATATATATATATATATGCATATATGGGTGTGTGCATATATATATATATATATATATATATATATAATATATATAAACAAAAACTTTATGTTAGATGTGATTAATCGATTTGACAGCATTAATATTTTTATATATATATATATATATATATATATATATATATATTAGCCTATAGACTATTTAAGGGCTTTTCAGCAAAACGTTAAACCATTATAAAACAAAAGTTAAAATACAACAATAATTTAAACAATCATTTAAACAGGGTTTCGAACTAGATGTTTGAAACCAACATGAGCATATGGAATTTTGACTCATAACTTGCAGACTGCTCTGTGTGATTCGACAGCTAGTCTCACCTATGGATGAATATTGTGTTTTCATATAATAAACCTTCATCAGAGATTTGCAGCGTATAGCTGTGTCTGGAGAGATGATCTGAATGTGATGCAGATGACTAATGAAGTTTGTTTGATGACTCAGTGAGAGTCAGTGGGATGGTGTTAAACGGCTGTTTGCCGTCCTCCTGTGTAGATGTCAGGAATGGGAGAGGAGGCAGGTGTTTCTGCTTTATAAAGAAGCTTTGCTGAAGAGGCTGTTTGACACTGTGCGGGTCCACAGAACCATTTCCTAAAGCAACCCGTCTCCTTCCCTTTACTGCCCTCATCAGTCGTGCACAAGCACGAGGCTGCAGCCTCCCCTGCCGACGCTAAAAGATGAATGTCTGTTATTGTTTGTGTGATGACAGAGTGTTTCAATCAGGTCCTGTGCAGCGCTAGAGCGCTGAGTCAGTTCCTCTTCCATCGATCCATCACATGGCCTGCAGCCGGCAGGTGTAGTTGCTTTCTCCCTGGGGACGCAGGAAACACCTGCCCTGCCCGACTCTCCTCGTCTCTCCTGGTTCAACGGCACAGCAGCCGCAAACTGTCAGGACAGCACTTTCCTGCTCGTTTGTTGTGCTTGTACAGGTATTAAGGGAGTGAGGTGGGATCACGTAATTTCAGGCTGACTCTGCCAGCTTTTATAGGGGTCCTTCCTATTACCCAGTGCCTTCTGAACTCTGTAACATTCACAAAATGAATATGCATGTGTTGCAATTGTGCTGCAAGAAAGTATGGTGCAATTTAATTGTATCAAATTCTTCCAATTCTGTCAAACATGAGGGAATGTTTAAAAGTGAGTATAAACCAACTACTAACAAAAAAATCTATTACTTACCAAATTATCTAATAATTTAGTGATGTTGTTTTCCCACTGAAATTATGTAATTTCCTGCAGGATGATGTCATAGAGTGCTGCAGGGAAGACATACACTATATTGCCAAAAGTTTTGGGACGCCTGCCTTTACATGCACATGAACTTCAATGACATCCCATTCTTAATCCGTAGGGTTTAATATGGAGTTGGCCCACCCTTTGCAGCTATAACAGCTTCAACTCTTCTGGGAAGGCTTTCCACAAGGTTTAGGAGTGTGTTTATGGGAATTTTTGACCATTCTTCTAGAAGCGCATTTGTGAGGTCAGGCACTGATGTTGAGCGAGAAGGCCTGGCTCACAGTCTCCGCTCTAATTCATCCCAAAGGTGTTCTATCGGGTTGAGGTCAGGACTCTGTGCAGGCCAGTCAAGTTCCTCCACACCAAACTCGCTCATCCATGTCTTTATGGACCTTGCTTTGTGCACTGGTGCGCAGTCATGTTGGAACAGGAAGGGGCCATCCCCAAACTGTTCTCACAAAGTTGGGAGCATGAAATTGTCCAAAATGTCTTGGTATGCTGAAGCATTAAGAGTTCCTTTCACTGGAACTAAGGGGCCAAGCCCAACCTCTGAAAAACAACCCCACACCATAATCCCCCCTCCACCAAACTTTACACTTGGCACAATGCAGTCAGGCAAGTACCGTTCTCCTGGCAACCACCAAACCCAGACTCGTCCATCGGATTGCCAGACAGAGAAGCGTGATTCGTCACTCCAGTGAACACGTCTCCACTGCTCTAGAGTCCAGTGGCGGCGTGCTTTACCCCACTGCATCCCACGCTTTGCATTGCACTTGGTGATGTAAGGCTTGGATGAGCTGCTCGGCCATGGAAACCCATTCCATGAAGCTCTCTATGCACTGTTCTTGAGCTAATCTGAAGGCCACAGAAGTTTGGAGGTCTGTAGCTATTGACTGTAGTTGGCGACTTCTGCACACTGTGCACCTCAGCATGCGCTGATCCCGCTCTGTGATTTTACGTGGCCTACCACTTTGGAAGTGGAAGTGTTTGGAACACCTGAATTCAATGATTTGGAGGGGGGTCCCAATACTTTTGGCAATATAGTGTATTTTTGTACGCTAAGACTTAGTTAAGCACATTTTTTAAAGCTTTTACTTGTTTTGAAAAAAAGGTAAACTCATCAACTTATTTTCACAGCCTCATACGTTTATTTATTTATTGCCATAACAGCCTGGTTTTCTGGAATTTTTCTTGGTGAGCTCAACTACAATTATAACACTGAGACAAAAAAACATACATACATATATGCATATATATCCCAAGCGTTGCAAAGAATGAAATACTGATGCATAAATACCAGAAGAGTTAATAGCATGAGCCATCTTACAATAAGTGCTGTTCAAGAAACGTGCAGACTTGGTTTTAATTGATCTAAGTCGCCTGCCTGAAGGAAGAGGAGTTAAAAAATGTCTAGCCGGGTGTGTGGGATCTCTAAGAATTGATAGACCTTTTCTCTGCAAACGTGAGACATAAAAGTCACAATAAAAAGATCACAACCTATGATCTTTGAGGCAGACCACACTATATTACGAATCTGACTTTTCTGCTGGACTGTGGAGCTGCCAAACCACACTATTATTGAGAAAGTCAGCACACTTTCTATCACAGCTCTATAAAACCTGGACATACCAGCTTTAGACACTCCAAACTTTTTCAGCTGTCTTAAAAAATACAGTCTCTGATGGGATTTCTTAATAATGCCTCTCAAGTTATCATGCCACTTCAACGATGCCGAAATGGTTGTTCCAAGAAACTTAAAACTCTCAACATTTTCAATGACCTGATCATTAATAGTTAATGGCATAACAGCATTTTTTCTCCGCCGAAAGTCAAACACCATTTCCTTTGTTTTTTGAACATTCAATTTCAAATTACGGGTGTAACTCCATTCAATCAATGTCGATACCTCCTTTCTATAGTCAGATTCATTACTGTCTGTTATCAAACCAATTATTGTAGTGTCATCTGCAAACTTGAAAATTTTAACTGATTCACTGCGAAACACATCATTAGTGTGCATGGAATATAATACTGGTGACAATACACAGCCTTGTGGAGCTCCCATACATATTAAATGCAGATTTATAGTCAATAAAAAGAGCCCTTGCATAAGTGCCAGGAGTTTCAAGGTGTTGCAAAATTGAGTGAAGACAGAGAGCAACAGCATCGTCAACCGACCTATTAGCCTTATAGGCATTGTGTTTATAATCAAGCTCTTGCTAACTTTTCTAACTCAAACTTTTTGTTTTTCAATAAAGTCTGAAAGAGTTGTAGGATGCTTAGGCCTAATGGTGGTGATGTTGAAGTCATGTGACTATAGTGTTCGTTTACAGCCTACGCTGAGCTTTTTACTTGTATTTAGGCTTCGAACTTCATAAAAGCTCATTTGTGAAGATTATCATGATGAACAAAATGTGTAAGAATCATCAACTTTTGTTGGTCACAGAGATTATTTTCCATAATAATCCAAAAGCCAATGGAAAAATCCTTGTCGTGGGAACCAGGGTGATGCATTAAAGTCCCGCCCACACTCAACTGCAAGCACAGCTGTCAATCATGATGTTACACCCCGTTTTTATAGCATCAAATAACTAAAACCAAACTTACTGGAAAAACAAACACTTAAACATATGTCAGCATGACGTGAACTACCTAAAATGACCAGAAAAAAAAAATTATGAAGTGTAATTGGATTTTTTAGTTTAGCTTGTGTCCCATTCGATTACATGGAGAGGGTGGGGTTTATGACCTATATTGCAGCCAGTCACCAGGGGGCGATCAAAATGCTTTGGCTTCTTTTTTCCGGACTTGTGCGCGCACACTTGGGAAGGAATTTAAAGGTAGGGAAGGCAATTTTTAGAGCGGCTAGCAATAGCGAACTAGCTTTGAAAGCATGAGATCCCACCCTCCCTTCAGAGCGTCTGCAAAGCCACGCCTCCTTTAAAACACATGACAGCAGTGAACCAACAAAAGCGTCACGATAAACTACCTCATGTCTCAAAGCACATAACATTACAATAATAATGAACATTAACAACCTAAAGAGCTCTGACCTGTACCACCTGTCTGCTGCAGATTAATTTGGGCGTTGATAGTGTTGCCATTGAAATGCATAAATTCGAGTCATGAACCGCTCTAAATAACCAAAGACTTTATTTATAGAAAGACGGTGCACTCCAATTACTTATGAATGGGAGAAAGTGCAACGCCCAATATGGCAAATACAAACCTGATTCCAAAAAAGTTGGGACACTGGGACACAAATTGTGAATAAAAAAGGAATGCAATAATTTACAAATCTCATAAACTTATATTTTATTCACAATAGAATATAGATAACATATCAAATGTTGAAAGTGAGACATTTTGAAATGTCATGCCAAATATTGGCTCATTTTGGATTTCATGAGAGCTACACATTCCAAAAAAGTTGGGACAGGTAGCAATAAGAGGCCGACAAAGTTAAATGTACATATAAGAAACAGCTGGAGGACCAATTTGCAACTTATTAGGTCAATTGGCAACATGATTGGGTATAAAAAGATCCTCTCAGAGTGGCAGTGTCTCTCAGAAGTCAAGATGGTCAGAGGATCACCAATTCCCCCAATGCTGCGGCGAAAAATAGTGGAGCAATATCAGAAAGGAGTTTCTCAGAGAAAAATTGCAAAGAGTTTGAAGTTATCATCATCTACAGTGCATAATATCATCCAAAGATTCAGAGAATCTGGAACAATCTCTGTGCGTAAGGGTCAAGGCCGGAAAACCATACTGGATGCCCGTGATCTTCGGGCCCTTAGACGGCACTGCATCACATACAGGAATGCTACTGTAATGGAAATCACAACATGGGCTCAGGAATACTTCCAGAAAACATTGTCGTTGAACACAATCCACCGTGCCATTCGCCGTTGCCGGCTAAAACTCTATAGGTCAAAAAAGAAGCCATATCTAAACATGATCTGGAAGCGCAGGCGTTTTCTCTGGGCCAAGGCTCATTTAAAATGGACTGTGGCAAAGTGGAAAACTGTTCTGTGGTCAGACGAATCAAAATTTGAAGTTCTTTTTGGAAAACTGGGACACCATGTCATCCGGACTAAAGAGGACAAGGACAACCTAAGTTGTTATCAGCGCTCAGTTCAGAAGCCTGCATCTCTGATGGTATGGGGTTGCATGAGTGCGTGTGGCATGGGCCGCTTACACATCTGGAAAGGCACCATCAATGCTGAAAGGTATATCTAAGTTCTAGAACAACATATGCTCCCATCCAGACGTCGTCTCTTTCAGGGAAGACCTTGCATTTTCCAACATGACAATGCCAGACCACATACTGCATCAATTACAACATCATGGCTGCGTAGAAGAAGGATCCGGGTACTGAAATGGCCAGCCTGCAGTCCAGATCTTTCACCCATAGAAAACATCTGGCGCATCATAAAGAGGAAGATGCGACAAAGAAGACCTAAGACAGTTGAGCAACTAGAAGCCTGTATTAGACAAGAATGGGACAACATTCCTATTCCTAAACTTGAGCAACTTGTCTCCTCAGTCCCCAGACGTTTGCAGACTGTTATAAAAAGAAGAGGGGATGCCACACAGTGGTAAACATGGCCTTGTCCCAACTTTTTTGAGATGTGTTGATGCCATGAAATTTAAAATCAACTTATTTTTCCCTTAAAATGATACATTTTCTCAGTTTAAACATTTGATATGCCATCTATGTTGTATTCTGAATAAAATATTGAAATTTGAAACTTCCACATCATTGCATTCTGTTTTTATTCACAGTTTGTACAGTGTCCCAACTTTTTTGGAATCGGGTTTGTAAGCCCCGCCTTCTAAATGAAAGAGCCAATCATTGATTAGTGAAGTCATCGCGTCACTGCAGCTGCCGTTAGAAGCTACGGTTGCTATAGAAACAGTCAGTGTTCTGAGGACTGCACGTTTAGGATTGCGCATGCGCATTAGCTTTGTCCAGGCTGAAAAATGCAGTTTTTTGTCATGGCAATATAGTGCCACTGGACTCTAGAGCAGTGGAGACGTGTTCTCTGGAGTGACCAATCACGCTTCTCTGTCTGGCAATCCGAGGGATGAGTCTGGGTTTGGCGGTAGAGAGTGGTACTTGCCTGACTGCATTGTGCCAAGTGTAAAGTTTGGTGGAGGGGGGATTATGGTGTGGGGTTGTTTTTCAGGGGTTGGGCTTGGCCCCTTAGTTCCAGTGAAAGGAACTCTTAATGCTTCAGCATACCAAGACATTTTGGACAATTTCATGCTCCCAACTTTGTGGGAACAGTTTGGGGATGGCTCCTTCCTGTTCCAACATGACTGCGCACCAGTGCACAAAGCAAGGTCCATAAAGACATGGATGAGCGAGTTTGGTGTGGAGGAACTTGACTGGCCTGCACAGAGTCCTGACCTCAACCCGATAGAACACCTTTGGGATGAATTAGAGCGGAGACTGTGAGCCAGGCCTTCTCGTCCAACATCAGTGCCTGACCTCACAAATGCGCTTCTAGAAGAATGGTCAAAAATTCCCATAAACACACTCCTAAACCTTGTGGAAAGCCTTCCCAGAAGAGTTGAAGCTGTTATAGCTGCAAAGGGTGGGCCAACTCCATATTAAAGTTCATGTGCATGTAAAGGCAGGCGTCCCAAAACTTTTGTCAATATAGTGTATATACACTACCAGTCAAAAGTTTGGACACACTTTCCCATCAAAGAAAATGGGAAAGTGTGTCCAAACTTTTGACTGGTAGTGTACATATAAATGCATTTAGACCACTTAACTTAGTGATTTCTATCAGGATGTGATACTTTCAACCAGGAAAACAAAACATGTTTCTGGAACAAATCCCCTAACATGCCTAATTTTCATTACTACTGGAGCTGCCAGTTTGCCAAGTTTCAAATGATTATTAAACTTCCAGCGCACTCAGTGTCCGAATTCACTCATTTGTTTTTATTCACTGCTTCAAGTGGACTATATTATTGGACTAATGTAGGAAATAGTGAATGAGGGTATAGGGGGCAATTTCGGACACATCTAGTGAGAGGAGCAGGAGAGAGAAGTGGGGTCATGAAAAATCCTTATATGAAGAATATGTGGGCATGTTTTATGCAAATTACTAACTACAGGTACATGGTCTCTCATTTAGGTTCATCCGAATTCATTAACATTAGAACAAAATTACGAACAAATTCAAGTGTATGTATACAAGACAAATAAACCACTCAGTTACTTGAGAATGAGTTTGTTTTAAATCCGATTAGAGAGCTGAAGAGAAACACCTGGGATATTTCTTAATAGCCCTAAATTAGTATTTTCACTTTAGAAGCTATGGTGCAAAATGAAAAACATCCAATCAAACCAAAGTAATGAAATTACAGTCCACCCCAAATTTGCTTAATTTTGATAAAAGAAAACTAACTAATATGATCTGTTAAGATTGAGTGTTCAGTATTTTATCTATGAACACATACTATGGGGACATTAAATGTTTTGCATGAAAGGAACGACCCCTGGAGATTAACACACATAACCCTGCTCGCTCATCACAGTCAGAGATGATTTTACTTGACAATGACTTCCTAAATGAATAGCCAAGCAAAGTAATTACATCTGAGAGAAGGGTGCGTGTGCGGACCGGGGGCGAGGAATCGCGACTGAGGCTCCCTGCAGTCAGCAGAGCTTTATTACAATGCAGTATTGATGTCCCCTTCACAAGCATCAATAGTGCCGCTCCATCTCCACACACCGCTATCTTCAACAGCAAACTGTGCGGCCTGGCTTTAAAAAGGACGACCCTCTAGCTATGACTAAATTATCATTTTTAGACATTTCTGTTTGTGCAACATTTTCTTCTACAGTTATTAATCACGTCTTTTGTCAGTCTGTAGCATTTATTAGAGCTCTGGGAAGAGGCTTTGCTGTAGCGCGTCTCTGTGTTCACGGCCTGTGGCGCGAGTTCATTATCTGCCACCGTCAATACACTCCAGAACCACAACAGAGATATACAGTAAAATCAACTTGGTTTGTATTCAGAATTATGCCAATCCTCTTGACAGTGAATCTATAAGGCTATTGTTTCATAAAGAAACAAAGAAGGGCCTTGAGATCTGAAACCTATACTAGCTTTATTGTCACATGCGAAACATTCATTGCATGTAACATTTATAGACTGACTGATTTATTTAGATTTGAGCGAAAAATTCTATTGGCGCACAAAGGAATAATTTGTTTCTCAGAGAAAGCATTTTTCATACAAGTCAGGGGAAACATTAGATCTGTTCCAAAAGCTAGTGAGCTGCCTAACCAGTTGACCAATCACAGAACACTACTCCAGCCGACCAATCAGAGCACACTGCGCTTTTCAGAAGGAGGGGCTTCATAGAGACAGGAACTAAACAGAGCGTTACTGACAAACTGGGAAGAGAGGAGCTGCAACAATGGAGAATATGGAGGAAATAATGTGTTTTTGAACATTCAAGCATGAAAACCTATTTTAGCAGAGTCCAAACACAAAATCAAGACTTTGTAAAAGGTCTATTTAAAGCCGCAGGAACTTTCCCCAGGAACTAGGGACTTTGGGGTGGTACTCGGTGTGTTTCAACCGCAGAGACCAGGGTCCAAATGAAGTTCCGCGTAAAAAATTCACCCTCAGAAAGTCTCTGCTTGCGAGGTAGTACTATTTTAAAGGAACTTTCGGGTGTGGGACTTGAGCGCTGAACATTCTGATTGGTTGAGTTCATGCAGCATTTTATTTCAACCACCATTTTTAAAAGTCTGTTGCGGTGCTATTTAGTGTGGCATACAGTTGCTGCCAGTCACTTATGAGGTGTCATTTCAGTTATGATCCTTCCTTTGAAAGCAAATACCTAGAAGGCAGCCACCGAACTAGCGTGTGAGCAAGCAGTCCAGCATTTAGCCAACGGTCTGTTCCTTCATGCTAAACACTGCTATTAACAGCGACAGCTGAAGGATTCGTGCGCCGATCATCGCTGCGGGCTCTTGGCCTCGGAGAAACACCATGCAGAGCTGTTTACGAGATTCTGGGACCAAGATCGTGCTGCTGCTTGAATTTCCATAAACTCTCCAAGCTATTCAGATGTGTGATTTAATACCCGCTGTTTAGCCAGATGGCACTGGACATATTTCAATGCATAATTCACATTTTATTTGTATCAATAGAGTATAGGCTAATATACATTTGGTAGCAGCCAAGCAGTCGTTTTCGACAGATTACATGGCAAGCTTCGCTCGCTGTGCTATATTTTCATCTCATAGCAAAAGTAAACAAACAAATATTGAATAACATGATTTGCTAAAGCCAGTTTAAGACAGGGAAAGACTGGAGCTAGTTGTCACTCAGGAAAGTTGTTGTAAGAGTTAAACAAAGGTAATAAATGTTGGTTTTTCAAACAAAAAACTCTCTTATATTAGGCAAATTCCAGTATCATAATATTTTTGTAATGCCATTTGGTTAACATGTGAACACAATAAAATCACAATGACAGACAAGAGTCAACTATGATTTCCAGATTTGGGAATGTCAGATTGGGGAATGTTACATCATTTTTATGTTATAATTTTATGCATTTAATTAATTACAGTTCCTGCTTAGCAAAACAATATTTTTGCATATAACGTTGTCCGTTCTGATTCATTGTTTTGTTCAAATAAAGCCTAAACTTTGCTGAAAAGCCATTAAAACTGTTTAATAATTTAAATATGTTGTGGAAGATGGCATTTATTTATTTACTTAATTACTTAGTATAACCTGTTTATAAAAGGTGTTCTTCTCAAATCAGTGTCAATAGTGACAACTTACCCCGTAGTGTTACAACATGTCCAGCCATGGAGGGGTTAAATGTCTACCTTTTTTTTTTCTTGTGCAATAAAGTTTGAATTTGACTTAAATATGTGACTATAAAGAAATATATATTTTTTTTGTTGTTGTTGTTTTTCACTGAGGAGTGAAGTCCAGCCTAGGTCCCCCATAAGCTATTTCAAAATGTAGGTATAGCCTGTTGTAGGAATGCCAGTGTAAATTTGTGCCAGGCATGGAAAAAAAAATAAGTCCGAGCCTTCAGGATCATTGTGAATAACAGTCCTGATTCTATTTTGGTTGGGTGTGATTTACGTCCAGCTTCCTCTATGTGCTGTCTGAGGAAACAGATGCGCGGGATTGTGCTTTTCCTCAATTCCTGGGAGAGAGATTCTGGCCCAGACCGATTCAGGCTCCTGACTCTCTGCTCTCGTGAGAGAGGGTGGTAAACGCTACTTATATTGACTCTTTGGTTCCCTTCTCTGCAATTCTCCGTTTCCTTCTGGTTTCCACTTGCGTATGTCCGCGTGGGCCGCTTGGGCTTCCCCCCGATCAGCGCGACAGGGCAAGGTCAACAGCGCCCGCCCGCCCGATGATGACGTCAGCAGTGAACGCTACATAGGGCACTACATACATATGGAATGAATAGGCAGCGAGTTCGAACACACCCGCCGGACACAGTGGCCCTTTGATCAGGGGGATGTAGGTCTGCAGGTCAAGCGGCGTTGTTATCACTCCAACAAATGCGTATCATTCACTGTGCTAATGAGCTGTGAGGAGACGTCTTCAGATCGTGCTCCAGCTCAAAGGCTGACATGCACACACAGAAACTAGAAGGATGGCAGATTAGGGGTCACTGACGCTTGATTTCAGGATCCGCAACAACAAAAAAATCAATGAAATATGAATTTTTATTATATTTCTTATCACAGTAAAAAGTAGGCTACTATTTAAATGCTTAAATTCTCATTACATGATTAGGCTACATGACAGGCTTCTCTTGCTGTGCTATATTTTCATCTCATGTCATGGCATAGCAAAAATATCGAATAACATGATTTGCTTTGAGATAGGCCTAGCTAATATGTCACAAGTTGCAGGAAAGTTCACTCAGAAAAATAACTCATTGGACAAACTCAATTTAATTGAGGGCAGGTTTTCCATCCAATAAATATGTGTAGCCCCAACTCATAAAAAACTAATTCATGCAATGAAATGTAATTGAGTTGGTCCAACTCAATTTTATCAAATACAGTTTAAATTATATTTAGATACTTATAACATGACTTTTTTATACCTGTCAAAACCTTTCATTGGAAAAGCAATTATAAGCAGTTTCATTCATCATCATACACAATGTATATAATGAAAATATAACAAAAGGCTGGTGTCACTCCAGAATTTAGCATAGATCAAAAACATTACAGAAAATCCTCTAAATGTCCAACATAACTGAACATTAAACACTAAACATTAACTAGCCACATCTTTCCCTTTACAGAAAAAAACACATAAAATAACACTTTAATCCCTAAATTTACTCTCCTAATGCAGTCCCTTGCAAAGTATGCTGGGAACTACAGATCCACTGCCCAGTTAGTTATGTCAACACAAATATTTAATGTAGTTTTAACACAAATGAATTAAGTTAACTTCAGTTTTAAATATATTAGGTTGATTGAACACAATT
Organism: Coreius guichenoti; assembly: GCA_039654105.1. Classification (NCBI taxonomy): domain Eukaryota; kingdom Metazoa; phylum Chordata; class Actinopteri; order Cypriniformes; family Gobionidae; genus Coreius; species Coreius guichenoti. Next base: position 41,958,797 of record CM077172.1, read on the forward strand.
AAATTAAGTTGTGACAAAATTAGATATGTTTAAGTAAAGTGAACAGAATTTAAATGTCATATTTTTAAATGTGTATCATATTTTTTGAGTGTTGTCACAAGACCTATATTTGTAAGAGCTGAATGCAGATGATATACAACATGCTGGGTTGTTTTAACCCAAATTTGGGTCAAATATGGACATATACATTTAATTTAAAAATGTAACCCAACGGCTGGGTTTGTCCATATTTGACCCAAATTTGGGTTAAAACAACCCAGCATCTTTTTAGAGTGCATGTTGGTTTCAAACTCTTAGTTCAAAACTCTCATAGCCTAATGATTCAGATTCCAATATCTTAATATTTGTTTGTAATAGCATTTGGTTAACATGTGAAGACATTAAAATCACAATGACATAATTCAGACAAGAGTCAATGATGAAGGAAAACTCAAGATTTCCAGATTGGGAATGTTGTATCATTTTTTATACGTTGTAATTTTATGCGTTACAGTTTCAGTTTAGCAAAACAACGTTGTTGCATATAATGTTCTGATTAATTGTTTTGTTTAATAACCTCTTCATTTAGCCTAAGCTTTGCTGAAAAGCCATTAAAACTGTTTATTAATTTAAATATGTTGTGGAAGATGGCATTTATTTATTTACTTACTTAGATAACCCTTTTAAAAAAGGTATTCTTCTCAAATCAGGTACTCTACAAGAAAGATTAGGCTGTTATTAGTTTATTATTATTATCAAATATTCATTCTTTTGTATTTAAGGTGTATACTGGCACTTATTAGGCTAATTAATGTCTTTATTTTTGTTTTCTTATTTGTCAATGACAGTTTTATCAGTTTTATCAGACAGTCCGACATCAAATATAGCCTAATCTTGAGATGTATTTAAAGAGGTAAAGGCTGAGTTAAGAGTAAAGATGAATGGGGAACTAGTATCTTCTATGAAAAGGGAAGTGAATGAATACACGGATTTACTGACAGCTGATGCATTATTGTTGTGTCATACATGGTCAGTGATTCTTCATGATGCATGGAGGTTTTCGTGGATAAGAGCGCCATCTACAGGATGATTTCAAAACACAACACACTGCGGATGCATGCGCAATGATGTGATGTGAGGTCATTAAATCACTATGGCTGTTATCAGTAATCCATATGCAATATGATCTTAGATTTTCAGTCAGTTATTCTTCATGTTGCAATAAATGCATGCTACTTTTAACATGATTTGTAATTAATTATTTTAGAAAATGTTTAACTCCTTCATATGCCTAGTTTATTTAACCTACCTTTGCAATACAAAGTCATGTCATTTGACGGGGCTATTAAGAAAATATGCAACATTAAGAGATAAACTGTTATGTTTAGGGTGGGTTTTCCAAATCGCACGTTGCATTTATTGAGTTTATAGCTACAGTTGTTTTAAAAACATCTGCACGTGTAGTACATATCCATGCAGAGACTTTTTCATAGATTTTCAAAATATGGAATGGTCTATTAAACCATATTCTTCCATTTCTTTGGTATAAACATATTCATATGCATATGCAGACAGCGCTTTTATAATGAGTTCTTCCGAACTGCAGAAATGAAGGGAAAGAGTGTTTATGAACACGTTTTAGGAACATAAGCACCTTTTGTTTTTGAATCATGGTTGCACATTATGCTCAATCAAGAGCAAATGCACAGATTGTCTGTGTAAAGTTACTGACGATCAGATGAGCTCGGCCTACAGCTCCACCTGCTGGGCATAATGAGAGTTTATCTGATTTAGGCTGGACTCTTTCTCTTCATTTATGCACTATAATAAACTGCTCTTCATGCAAGTGATCAGTGCATGACAATATTGGCTAATTGTTGATTCAGAGATGACTGGTAACAGGGTTTTAATGCTAACACAAGAAAATCCAGGCTTCTAATTGATGCTGGCTACAGATGTATAGGATTTTTTTAATCTACAAAATGAACGCCAACGTTTTTCTCTTTAACATGCATTACTGTTGCCGGGGTCGGTAAGATTTTTAACGTTTTTGAAAGAAGTCTCTTCTGCTCACCCAGACTGCATTTATTTGATCACAGTAAAAAATTGTGAAATATTTTTGCAATTTAAAATAGCTCTTTCTGTGTCAATGTATAGTAAAGTGTAATTTATTCCTGTGATCAAAGCTGCATTTTCAGCATCATTACTCCAGTCTTCAGAGTCACATGATCTTTCAGAAATCATTCTGATATGATGATTGTTGAAAATATTTTCGCGAAAATTATGCTATTTTTTCATGATTCTTAGGTGAACAAATCATTGAAAAGAACAGATCGATTTAATTTATTCTTGCTGAATAAAACTATTAATTTCTTTGGGGGGGGGAAAGGTGTGAGTGCATGCTATAAATATGAGTGAACTATGGGTTTCAGTTGTTTCACTGAAAAACAAGGAAAGCTAATTCTCCTGTAACTTTTGCTATTTTTATTTTATGCAACTGGAGAATGACTGAACTAATGTATTTGCTGAGAATCTGCTATTTTTACACAAAGCACCTTACTTTTTTCTCTAAAACAGATTGTGATGATGTAACCAGCTGAGATAAAAAATAAAATAAAAAATTAATTAATCAATTAAAAAAATGGAAGATGTTACAGGGGTTTTCAGGTCCGTCAGAGACGCATCCTCCTCCCTAGAAAAAGAGTCCCGAGATTTATTTAGAAGACTTGCTGAGCGCAGCTGCTGCCACACAGAGCCGGCGTTACATCATTCATTTACTTTTAAGAGGATATAAAACTTTGGTTAATTATTGCCTTAAGTGCTGTCCTATCGCGTCTGAGTCGTGAGTGACGTCATGAGACGACAGGTCAAGCCTGTCATAATTCAATTTTGGGCTGCATCAGAATTTTAATATCTTTTCATTTTTTTGTTAGCTAGTTGTGTTCAGATGGCAAAAATACACCTGCAGGGCGTTGTTTTATTGTGATTATTTCAGCATAAATGTTATGAAAAGTGAATCACTGCAACTGTAAAATGACTTGTTAAAGGCCCTCTCTCAGTTTTACAGGGGGCCTCGTTCAGGCAATTATTTCACCAGTTAGAAAACACATTCAGTCAGCAGCTCAGGGCCTTTGGGACCCCAAGCATGTGATGAGGTTATGAAGCAGTCAGCCTTATGATGGTGTGTGTGTGTGTGTGTGTGTGTGTGTGTGTGTGTGTGTGTGTGTGTGTGTGTGTGTGTGTGTGTGTGTGTGTGTGTGTGTGTGTGTGTACGTGTGGGATTTGATGCATCCATTGTCAGGCGACTGTCAGCTCTAAACTCTAACAGAAAGGTGTATGATCAACAGCTGAGTGGTAGATCTGACAAAGTGTGCCAGCAAGAAGTCACACTCAAGACATCAATCATACTACATCTGCACAGCTCAGATACTGAACAATGTGAGCAACCCACAAACAGTCACTGGCGCTACAGTGTGTGTGGAGATCTCAAAAGACCCAATGGATCAACGTCGCCACACACTCAGGAGTAAAACGAGAGGCAAAAGAACATAAAAGCAAAAGAGCAACAGTAAAAAAGTGCCAGAGGGTCACATTATATCTGTTTTGGCTGTATTTTGTCTTTTCTGGAGATGAAAAAGTTCTTGATGTTTCATTAGGCCTTTAGGTTCTTCAGATCATAGTTGTTTAAAGAAGCTCTTTGACAGGCTTAAAGTCATTGTGAAATCAAAATTGACTTTTTAAATGGAATATTGCAGTGTATATTAAAAATGATTTAATTAATGTGCCTTGATCCACCAATAGCAAACCAATTCCCCACAGACAAAATCAAGCCCCGCCTGCATTTGTTCTTGTTTGAGAAGCCCTTTCACTCGGATATACGTCACAATAAGGAAAAAACGACGAGCGCAACTTCCGTTATTAAGTAGTTATTCAACTTTGTGCTAGCTACATGAAACTGTAGCCTATTGTTTGTCTTTCATTTATGTTCAGATTATTCTCGCATTATTAAAATAATAAATTATATGAATATACAAAAATATTATGAAATGACTGCTTAACTTTATTTTAAATGCTCTGTTTCCGCGTGACGCTGCAGCCGCCAGGTCTTATAATTACGATTTCACACGAACACAAACAGTCGCTGCGTCCGAATATGCCTACTTCCATACTATAGCCTATATAGTATGCGACAAACGGTATGTGAGTCAGGTAGTAGCCTATGTCCGAATGCATAGTATTCATAAAACAGTAGGTGAAAAGCACCAAGATGATCTACTTCTTCCGGTGAGATTCTGAAGTGCGAATGCGATGGACATTCCTTTCATTTAAATGGCATGAGACTTTGTGAATCTCTTGCTATACTTCATACTTCAGTGCAATAAAATTGCAACAACAAAAAAAAAAAAAATTATAATATTATTATTTATTATTTATAATAAACCCAAAAGCAGAACTATAAAAGGGAGTGAAAATGGCAAATGAGTGCTCCTCCGCTGCCATCTACTGGTTATAGTGGTCATTTCCATGATAAAAGTGTGTTTGTTTTCCAGCAGGTGACAGAAATCCTCCACTAAAGCATGGCACATTTTCCATCTTATCTCCATGGATGAAAATGATACATTTAGATCTTCTTTCTAAATTTAAGTTAATTTTACTGCACAAATGTAGAGTTAAAAAATAAGTGTATTACCCACATGTTGTCAATCTAGACCATTACAGTAATATAAAGTTTGTCTATATTCTTAATGAATATTAATTAATATTAGCTGGTTATTTAAAATTATTAGAAATTAATCCAGTGTTCAGGGATTGACTTGATAGGTAGTGTAGAACCAACTGTATTGTTCATGTCTACCCTAGTATATAAACAATATATTAATTTATATATATATTTTTTAAAATCATACTCGCATGAAGGTCCACCCCTAAACATAACTGTCAGTGGGACATAAGTAGATTGTACAAAAAAACACAAATGAGATCGTACAAATTTATACGAATTAGCCACCAACTGGCCAAAATGTCATTTTTTCCAGATTTGCCATGAGATTGTGTTGGTAATTCCAATGGTGTGAATTGGAATGTTAGTAGTAGGCCTATATAAAGCTTACTATTATTTAAAAATAGCATGTGAAACAGTACACAATATGCAATGATAATGTTTCAAACTGTAGCTACACAGTTGCTGAAAATCCTTTACCTAATTTGGCATTCCCTTTCAGAAGTGACCTGTGAATCTCTCATTATGCTATATTATCACCAAGATCATCACTATAAGATCAATAAGGCCTACGATCAATCAAAAATAGAACCTGTGCTAATTCAAAGAGAACAAAAGATTGAATATTTGGTAATAACATAGCATAACAAGAGATTTAGCCGATTCCTTGCAGTCGTGTTCGATTTATAAAAAATTGTTATACACATAGGCCAAAACAATGTCCAAAATAGGCCTATATATCATAGGTTATAAAAACGTTAATAAAAAACAGTATGATTGTAGGCCTTGATTGGAAACAGTCAGCGTCTTCTGACTGGCTGTTGCCTTCTGATAAACCGTGTCCAAGTACATACCTCTGAGAGAGAAGTCTAGAGCTATTGCTTTATGTGTTCACAACTGGATACAGCTGTTAAAACAGTGTTATTGCTGGAGAACAGGAGACCTGAGCTGCATTTCTCTCGGCTTGACACTGACACTTTTATAGCACTGAATGGACTGTTTACAATCAGAATAAATCAGATTATCACCCACAGACATTAGATAAAACGATCCGAGAGACTCATTAAAGGTCACAGTGTTCAGCAGAACATAATGTCACCTTGTTCAAGAGCTTTTAGCTGTTTAATTAAGAAACAAATGAGCTGGAACTAACATGCGTTTACCAGTCCAGCATGTTGCAAAGAGAGATAAAGAGAGAGAAAACCTTCCTTCCGTCTCTTCTTTTAACTATAACAAAATATGCTTCTCTAATAAATCTGAATCAGACATTTGCCAATAAATAAAAGTGCTCTAATATTGAAAGTGAGAGTGGCTGTTTTATTATGCTAGTATTTCATCTGTCACATTGTGGTAATGATGACACACATTATAACCATCTCATAAAACTGCTATAAATCATCATACACCCCTGCATTCACTCTTCTGCCAGAGAGCTTTTTACCAAGGCCATTTACGTCGATTTATTCAACTATTACAAGTAGGATGCTGCTTACATGTTAAATGACTTTTGTCATATTCGTTCAAACATGATGACGTGATTTGAAGCTCATGGATGGCCAGCAGGTGGCGCACTGTACCCTATTTTCATGGCCTTTTCATGACCAACCCCGTGTGTAAAACCTGTCTGACTGCATCTTTTGATGCGTCTCATGAATTAGTCTCCACACAACAGCCAAACTGATTCTGTGATTGGTGGATAATGTCATGGAAACACGTGATGCGTGATGAGGTGGTTAGTTGCATATGAATGTAGTCCCTCACTTTCTCATTTCTAATTATAGCATCATATTACGTAGAATTTCCTCATGAACACAATGGAATACAGGGAATGTGTACAGATATTGCTTTTAAGAGAAAGTTTCCATATCAAATATCAAACTAGTGGCATTTCTCTTAAAGCAATAGTTCACCCAAAATGAAAATTGTCGTCATTTACTCACACCCATGTCGTTCCAAACCTGTAAGACTTTCTTTTTTTTAGGCTTTTATTCACATATAAACATTGATCAGCAAATATAAACAGAAGCTAAACTGAACCTGCTTGACGCGCGAGAACAAACCTCATTGGTTCCTGCTGAAACTCAAACGTGCTGCGTAACACAAGAATGAACCTCATTGGTTCTTGAGGAAGCTCAAACGTGATGTGTAACATGAGAATGAACCTCATTGGCTCTTGCTGAAGCTCAAACGTGCTGCGTAACACGAGAATGAACCTCACTGGTTCTTGCTAAAACTCAAACGTGCTGCGTAACACAAGAATGAACCTCATTGGTTCTTGCTGAAGCTCAAACGTGCTGCGTAACACAAGAATGAACCTCATTGGCTCTTGCTGAAACTCAAACGTGCTGCGTAACACAAGAATGAACCTCATTGGTTCTTGCTGAAACTCAAACGTGCTGCGTAACACGAGAATGAACCTCACTGGTTCTTGCTGAAACTCAAACGTGCTGCGTAACACAAGAATGAACCTCATTGGTTCTTGCTGAAACTCAAACGTGCTGCGTAACACGAGAATGAACCTCATTGGTTCTTCTGGAAGCTCAAACGTGCTGCGTAACACGAGAATGGACCTCATTGGTTCTTGCTAAAACTCAAACGTGCTGCGTAACACGAGAATGAACCTCATTGGTTCTTGCTGAAACTCAAACGTGCTGCGTAACACGAGAATGAACCTCACTGGTTCTTGCTAAAACTCAAACGTGCTGCGTAACACGAGAATGAACCTCATTGGTTCTTCTGGAAGCTCAAACGTGCTGCGTAACACGAGAATGAACCTCATTGGTTCTTGATGAAGCTCAAACGTGCTGCGTAACACGAGAATGAACCTCATTGGTTCTTGATGAAGCTCAAACGTGCTGCGTAACACGAGAATGAACCTCATTGGTTCTTGCTGAAACTCAAACGTGCTGCGTAACACGAGAATGAACCTCATTGGCTCTTGCTGAAACTCAAACGTGCTGCGTAACACGAGAATGAACCTCATTGGTTCTTCTGGAAGCTCAAACGTGCTGCGTAACACGAGAATGGACCTCATTGGTTCTTGCTAAAACTCAAACGTGCTGCGTAACACGAGAATGAACCTCATTGGTTCTTGCTGAAACTCAAACGTGCTGCGTAACACGAGAATGAACCTCACTGGTTCTTGCTAAAACTCAAACGTGCTGCGTAACACGAGAATGAACCTCATTGGTTCTTGCTGAAACTCAAACGTGCTGCGTAACACGAGAATGGACCTCATTGGTTCTTGCTAAAACTCAAACGTGCTGCGTAACACGAGAATGAACCTCATTGGTTCTTGATGAAGCTCAAACGTGCTGCGTAACACGAGAATGAACCTCATTGGTTCTTGCTGAAACTCAAACGTGCTGCGTAACACGAGAATGAACCTCACTGGTTCTTGCTAAAACTCAAACGTGCTGCGTAACACGAGAATGAACCTCATTGGTTCTTCTGGAAGCTCAAACGTGCTGCGTAACACGAGAATGGACCTCATTGGTTCTTGCTAAAACTCAAACGTGCTGCGTAACACGAGAATTAACCTCACTGGTTCTTGATGAAGCTCAAACGTGCTGCGTAACACGAGAATGAACCTCATTGGCTCTTGCTGAAGCTCAAACGTGCTGCGTAACACGAGAATGAACCTCATTGGCTCTTGCTGAAGCTCAAACGTGCTGCGTAACACGAGAATGAACCTCATTGGTTCTTGATGAAGCTCAAACGTGCTGCGTAACACGAGAATGAACCTCATTGGCTCTTGCTGAAGCTCAAACAGGCTGCGTAACACGAGAATGAACCTCACTGGTTCTTCTGGAAGCTCAAACGTGCTGCGTAACACGAGAATGGACCTCATTGGTTCTTGCTAAAACTCAAACGTGCTGCGTAACACGAGAATGAACCTCATTGGTTCTTGATGAAGCTCAAACGTGCTGCGTAACACGAGAATGAACCTCATTGGTTCTTGCTGAAACTCAAACGTGCTGCGTAACACGAGAATGAACCTCACTGGTTCTTGCTAAAACTCAAACGTGCTGCGTAACACGAGAATGAACCTCATTGGTTCTTCTGGAAGCTCAAACGTGCTGCGTAACACGAGAATGGACCTCATTGGTTCTTGCTAAAACTCAAACGTGCTGCGTAACACGAGAATGAACCTCATTGGTTCTTGATGAAGCTCAAACGTGCTGCGTAACACGAGAATGAACCTCATTGGCTCTTGCTGAAGCTCAAACGTGCTGCGTAACACGAGAATGAACCTCATTGGCTCTTGCTGAAGCTCAAACGTGCTGCGTAACACGAGAATGAACCTCATTGGTTCTTGATGAAGCTCAAACGTGCTGCGTAACACGAGAATGAACCTCATTGGCTCTTGCTGAAGCTCAAACAGGCTGCGTAACACGAGAATGAACCTCACTGGTTCTTCTGGAAGCTCAAACGTGCTGCGTAACACGAGAATGGACCTCATTGGTTCTTGCTAAAACTCAAACGTGCTGCGTAACACGAGAATGAACCTCATTGGTTCTTGATGAAGCTCAAACGTGCTGCGTAACACGAGAATGAACCTCATTGGTTCTTGCTGAAACTCAAACGTGCTGCGTAACACGAGAATGAACCTCACTGGTTCTTGCTAAAACTCAAACGTGCTGCGTAACACGAGAATGAACCTCATTGGTTCTTCTGGAAGCTCAAACGTGCTGCGTAACACGAGAATGGACCTCATTGGTTCTTGCTAAAACTCAAACGTGCTGCGTAACACGAGAATGAACCTCATTGGTTCTTGATGAAGCTCAAACGTGCTGCGTAACACGAGAATGAACCTCATTGGCTCTTGCTGAAGCTCAAACGTGCTGCGTAACACGAGAATGAACCTCATTGGCTCTTGCTGAAGCTCAAACGTGCTGCGTAACACGAGAATGAACCTCATTGGTTCTTGATGAAGCTCAAACGTGCTGCGTAACACGAGAATGAACCTCATTGGCTCTTGCTGAAGCTCAAACAGGCTGCGTAACACGAGAATGAACCTCACTGGTTCTTGCTGAAGCGATTCTGATGCCGATTCATATGAATACGTTTTACAATCTCTTTATGAACTTTTTGAGGGGTCAAAGTGTCAGTTGTGTAGCTGTCAATGGAGGGACAGAAAGCTCTCAGATTTCATTAAAAAGATCTTAATTTGTGTTCAGAAGATGAACGAAAGTCTTGCGGGTTTGGAACGACATGAGGGTGAGTAATTAATGACAGAATTTTCATTTTTGTGTCAACTAACCCTTTAAAGAAAGCTATCACAGGCACATCCTTTCACAAGATTAAGTTTTTTTTTAAGTTTTAAAACTAGATACATGGAAACAATGAGTATTGAGACCTGTTTACAGTCACAACTGCAATTTTGCAGGCGTTTAGGTTGCGTCATCTCAATTATAGGTCAGTTATGTTGTCATCAACAAGATAAGGCATACAGTGTCCAAGCAGACTGAGGAGACAAGTTTAGGAATAAGAATGTTGTCCCATTCTTGTCTAATACAGGCTTCTAGTTGCTCAACTGTCTTAGGTCTTCTTTGTCGCATCTTCCTCTTTATGATGCGCCAAATGTTTTCTATGGGTGAAAGATCTGGACTGCAGGCTGGCCATTTCAGTACCCGGATCCTCCTCCTACGCAGCCATGATGTTGTAATTGATGCAGTATGTGGTCTGGCATTGTCATGTTGGAAAATGCAAGGTCTTCCCTGAAAGAGACGACGTCTGGATGGGAGCATATGTTGTTCTAGAACTTGGATATACCTTTCAGCATTGATGGTGCCTTTCCAGATGTGTAAGCTGCCCATGCCACACGCACTCATGCAACCCCATACCATCAGAGATGCAGGCTTCTGAACTGAGCGCTGATAATAACTTTTGTTGTTCTTGTCCTCTTTAGTCCGGATGACATGGCGTCCCAGTTTTCCAAAAATAACTTCAAATTTTGATTCGTCTGACCACAGAACAGTTTTCCACTTTGCCACAGTCCATTTTAAATGAGCCTTGGCCCAGAGAAAACGCCTGCGCTTCTGGATCATGTTTAGATATGGCTTCTTTTTTGACCTATAGAGTTTTAGCCGGCAACGGCGAATGGCACGGTGGATTGTGTTCACCGACAATGTTTTCTGGAAGTATTCCTGAGCCCATGTTGTGATTTCCATTACAGTAGCATTCCTGTATGTGATGCAGTGCCGTCTAAGGGCCCGAAGATCACGGGTATCCAGTATGGTTTTCCGGCCTTGACCCTTACGCACAGAGATTGTTCCAGATTCTCTGAATCTTTGGATGATATTATGCACTGTAGATGATGATAACTTCAAACTCTTTGCAATTTTTCTCTGAGAAACTCCTTTCTGATATTGCTCCACTATTTTTCGCCGCAGCATTGGGGGAACTGGTGATCCTCTGCCCATCTTGACTTCTGAGAGACACTGCCACTCTGAGAGGCTCTTTTTATACCCAATCATGTTGCCAATTGACCTAATAAGTTGCAAATTGGTCCTCCAGCTGTTTCTTGTATGTACATTTAACTTTTCCGGCCTCTTATTGCTACCTGTCCCAACTTTTTTGGAATGTGTAGCTCTCATGAAATCCAAAATGAGCCAATATTTGGCATGACATTTAAAAATGTCTCACTTTCAACATTTGATATATCTATATTCTATTGTGAATAAAATATAAGTTTATGAGATTTGTAAATTATTGCATTCCTTTTTTATTCACAATTTGTACAGTGTCCCAACTTTTTTGGAATCAGGTTTGTAGAAAAAGAACAGGATCACATTTAACCTACAGACTTAGTTTGATGGTTTTGATTGGCCAATTTTTTTTTATTTTTTATTTTATTTTGCAATGGACCTGAAGGCCTCCACTGGCCCAATCAATCAATCAATCAATCAATCAATCAATCAATCAATCAATTTCAGGTCTGTTGGACCACCATCAGTCAAGGGTCAAATTGATTTTGCCAAGACAGACATGTTCTTAGGTCAACATATTTTGTTGATCCTGGAACAACATTCCTATCCTATATGACAGGTGAATAACACTGATGCCGAAGCACCTACCCTGGTTGTAAGCCTAAACTTGACATAAACTGTAAACTTGTCCCTCAAATCTGACTGGCTGATTGGAATGTTGTTCCAGGAACATGTTGTACTTAGTGAAATCACATTCACTGTCATGTAATGACGTCCTATTTAAAAGGGAATACAATTCACAATGATGCGTTCTGTAAGGTGCGTTAGTAATCAGTCTAACAACTGCATGATATTACACATCTAATTGCTCTAGAACACCTTTACATGCATTCCTATACACTACATGATCACAGTCAAATAACAGTAAAATAGTGGTTTCAACAAGATATTTCTTGACTGACGTAGTAAACGTAGATCTATTTTGATATAAGAAACTAAGTCTAGATATAACTTTCTTCAGAAGACTGATTCAGTGAAAACTAACGAACTATCAAGCCAAATTCCAAAATATTTATAATAAGATAACACTTCAAGATTTCATCAAGTACAGAGCACAAACAGCACAGCTGATCCAACATTCATCACGTTCCTGCAAATAAATCAAGTCAGTCTTCTAAAGAACAGGTTTTGTGCATCACCGTCTGGTTCGTCACCTTCATCTTTTATCTCAAACAGCAGGTGAGTCTTCAACAATGTAAAAATTACAGTGCCCTCCACTAATATTGGCACCCTTGGTAAATATGAGCAAAGGCGGCTGTGAAAATGAATCTGCATTGTTTATCCTTTTGATCTTTTATTCAAAAAATTCACAAAATTCGAACCTTTCATTGAAGTAAAACAATTGAAGGTGGAGGGGAAAATCACATTATGAAATAAATGTTTTTCTCCAATGCAATGCCACAATTATTGGCACCCCTAGTAAAATATCTCTGTATATATCAAAGTATTCCCATATACAGTATATTCCCATTAATATTTACAATTTGTTTAGCACACAATATATAATATCGTATTTCATAATATCATATATGATATCACATTTGGGATAATGTAAGTACACAAGTCAACAAATAACATTGTTCTAGTTTTTTTTTGGATATTTTAATCCAAAAATCTTACACGTTGTGCCTTTAAATGACATATGGCCTCAAATAGTTATTTGTAGAAGGTTAACTGACTAACTGTTTCAAGATAGTGTAGCTCAATACAATAAATCCAGTCAAAGCACAAACTTACCTTGGCTAAAACTATTCTGATTCTAAGGCCAAGTGCACACTACCGCTTCTTGCCCTTGAAAAATCAGTGGTTATGAACTTACTTGCTTTTTTTTTTACCATAATTATTTTACCAAGAATAAACACTGCTAGCAAACACCTGCCCGCCAGTGGACATGTTAGCACTAAATCACCTCAGCTAAGTCAGCTAACCATTCAAATATAAGATTCTATTGGCTAAAAGATTCTTTTTTTAATTAACAGTGTATTTTTTCATCATCAAACAAAACTGAAAGAATATAGCCTACTTCTTTTAACAAAAAAGTGGTAAAGCTGTAGCCTATTATAGGCTAATAGAAATTTTCAATGAAAACATAACTGCTAATATTGACATCCTTCATGTTAAATTATATTAAGTATATTTATAAGTATTATAAGTGCCAACAGTTTAGTGGAAGTGTGTGTATCATTATCTAAGGCAATGTCCACTTCCTTAGATAGCTATTATGTCAATTATTTTCTGTAAAATCAGTGTAGCTATCAGTGTAGCTTTTCTTCAAAATTATATAATGAACGAGTACATCATGAATCCATCTTCCAAACCGTGTTTTTGTCTTATAAAATATGTTTATATTGGGTCTATTTTAGTCTGAGCGGGACGACAACCGCTGCGGAGTAACTCAGTACCTGCGTGACTCGTCATATACATAAACAGAGAGAAGTAGTTCCGGCTACAATGTTCTTCCGCAAGACGCATCAGTTCCATACAGAAGTGTCCTGAAGCGCCCCCAATGGCCGAAGTGTGACATTACACCAGCGCTTTCCTACGCGTGGCGTGCAGACCGAGGGGGCGCAAAAGCTGCAACATGGAGGTACCAATTTATCAATATTCCTGCTATTATATGGAGTTTGGAGAATTCATAATAATACATATCTTATGTGGGTTTATTATAGTGGCTTGGTGTTAAGAATGGTGCATTCTGCTGTCATGTTGAGCCAGCCGTGTGTGTGTGACCGAGAGCAGATACTGAATGCATACCGTTAAGGCGGATATATTACTATTTTCAAACGAAATATGACTCTTGGTGGTACAGTTACTCTCTTAAACACCAAATGCGTGCCAGACATGAACTCATCATGGTTCAGTTTTTAACGTGCTGCTAATGTTTTGGTTAGGGAGCGGGTTGTCGACCAGCGTAAACAAAATATCGACACTGTTATTTTGTAAACATGTCAGTATAAAATACAAATACAGGAATTTAATGTTTAATTGTATTATTATCTCTAACAATATGGAGGAAACATTAAAAAAGAGATCTAAAATGGCGCTGAACTCTTTGGTATGGAACGTTCTAGACGCTCCTCAGACGCCGCTTTATTTCCAACCGTCTCCTCCTGAATTGAGTCTTTATCTCGGAATAATGCGCGTGTAATCTTTGAAATTCGTTTACAAACATAGCCACTCTATTCCTTTAGATGTAACTCACCGGATGAAATACGAATCTTACTATGGCGTAGGGTTAGCTCATAAATATTAACAAGGTGGTTGCGAAGTAATCTTAAGGAGCGTCCAATCACGTACTCTAATTAATATTCATGAATCAAGCATTAGTAGCATAAGTTAATTGGTTAACTGACAAGAACCCACCTTTCAACTCCGCTCTTTCAGCCAATTGGGAGCGATTGGTGGGCTCACGTCACTCAATCTAATGAATATTAAATGAGCCATCACCTAATATGGCAAAAGTATGGCCTGATGCAATCAATGCTCTTTCTAGCAGAAACACCCACACAGAGAAAGTGGTGCTATCAGTGAGTGTGTCATTATCATCTTTAAACAATTAACAGCTTTAGTGCATTATGCAACAGTTTTATCTGTCTAATGACACATTTTTCTAACAAGGCAAAGGTTCAAGATAAGTCTGATATCTAACTGTTTTCTGTGAACAGGGTCGTGGCAGTAAGGAGCCGGAGCAGCTCAGGAAGCTGTTTATTGGTGGACTCAGTTTCGAGACCACAGAGGACAGTTTACGAGCTCACTTTGAGCAATGGGGCAAACTCACAGACTGCGTGGTGAGTGGCCATCAGATCACATGCTTTTCAGTTTAAATAAAAAAAATGAATTAAAAAAAAAAAAAAAAAAAAAAGTACCAGGTTATTCTCCAAAGCATCTTGGAGTATCATACCATGTATATGAATATAATAATCATTCACTAAATTATCATAATACCATCTCATTACTATCCCTAGCTACGTTTCCATCCGAAGTTGCGAAATTAACTTATGTGCAAAATTGGAATATTGATCAAAAATATCAGTAATAAAAATGGAAGTTGCTGCAATCGGGGAAGAAAGTGTGGCTCTTTTTTCCTCCATACATGATTTGACTAGGGCCCTATGAAATCCGTTTAATTTTTTCCCAAATTCAGTTTTTTCTGGTTTAATTTTAAGGGGTTCCGTATTTTTTTTTCCATTTTAATTTTTTTGGACTCCATTTTAATGGTTAAATTAAATTTTAGTAATCAAAAACGTTGTTTAATTGTTTTACTAATTAATTGAAATCATGAATCTTATACCATTTAACAACAATTTATTAAAAGTTTAACAAATTACATGTTTAGGGCCCTTTTATTTTTTTTCCTCAAATTCTGTTTTATTTTTACCAAATTCTGTGTTTTCTGTTTTAAGTTTTCTGGATTCCCTTTTTAATGGTTTCATCAAAAAGCATGTCTAATTAATAGAATTCATAAAAACAGCAATTTATTAATTTAAAAATAAAATTTCATTTCTAAGAAAAGTTTTTCTTAATTTCAGAAATTCTATGTGTATTTTAATTTTTTTCTGGCAATCAAATTAAGGCATAGAAAATTAATTTATCTTTGAATCATATGAAATTAAACTTATTTTAAAAAAAAAGTTTTAAATAATGTTTTAATAATAATTTATTATTATTATTAGTGTTAGTATTATTATTGTTAGTATTATTATTACATTGAGACAGCTCAATTCTACTGTACAATAGTGTTGTCAAAAGTACCGACCGCGATACCAAGTCGGTACTGATATTTTAAAAATGTGACGCTTTGAGCGCTGTTGAGCGGAATCGTAAACACCTCTGACTGGCCATTGTGCTCACACGCTCATCAGACATGTCTGTGATTGGCTACAATGATCAGAGCTTCACAAACATGTTGTAAATATACATCAGTTGCGCTTTTCACAGATACACACAGGAGCATTTGAATGCAGGCGTCTATCAGCCTACCGGTCCGCTGATCGACGCCTGCTTGTGCTTTCAAACGTTTTTTTTTTTTTTAATGCTACTGTATATCCCAAAATTTGCATAAAAATAGGTGGATAGAAACATAGCTGCTTTAACATGTACGGTGCCACCACAGTGTTTTTTTTTTTTTAAATAAATAAATATTTATTAACAATGGACCATTGAATTATTGAAAATGAATGCACCATGAGTGGCGCAGGTAATCACAGCCATGCTGATATTCACGCATATAAACCTCTTAACCTACTTAATGAATCAACAACTTAGAATGTCTGTCAGCCAATCAGAATCAAGCATCCAACAGTTTCGTGGTACGAGATGTTAATGCATATAGAAATACCACTAATAATAACAGTAACCACTGTAAATAAAACCACTGATATTATCAATGATGATCTTTCCTCAGGTAATGAGAGATCCAGCAAACAAACGCTCACGAGGTTTCGGCTTTGTGACGTATTCCTGTGTCGTGGAGGTTGACGCTGCTATGGCAGCACGGCCACACAAAGTGGACGGTCGCGTCGTTGAGCCCAAACGGGCCGTTTCCCGAGAGGCAAGTTACATTCACTTAAACCATAGAGCTGCACATGGGTAGTTGACATGGAGTATGTTATTTCTCTCAATTATGAGTTCTTGTTTCACAATTGTGAGTTAATATCTTGCCATTCAGACTCAGAATTGAGTTCGAATACAATTCTGACTTTATTTTTTTGCACTTCAGAGTTAATCTCTTGTGATTTTGAGTTGGTATCCTGCAATTCTGACTTTTTTTCTCAGAATTGAATTTATATCTCACAGTTCAGACTTTATTTCTCACAGTTATGTTTTTAACACAACATTCATAATTTCAAGATGCTAAGATCAAAATCGCAAGAAATAAACTCTGAATTGCGAGAAATAAAGCCTGAATTGCACTGTAAAAAATCATCATATTTTGTTTCTTTTTTGCCTGGGCTTTTTTGAGTTTTACTTACTCCCAAAAGTTAAGATAACTTTTTACATTTTGTTCATTTAAATCAATTGGAAAAGTATTACAATTCTGAGAAGGAAAGTCACTTTTTTTTTCCGCAGTTACCTTTTTATGTTTTTATTCCGTGGTAGAAATGGGCCTCCGTACAGACTTGTACTCAGTTTACTCTGAAATTAAAGGGGTCATATGATACTATTTTAGAAGTTCAATGTTTTGATTATTGGGTTAACAAAATAGGTTAACATGCTTTAATGATTAGAAAGCACATTATTTTTCACATACTGTACATTGCAGCACCTCTATTTACAGTCTGTTTGAAACACTGATTTCTACAAAGCCCCTCCTTCCCGAACAGCTCAGAGTGCTCTGATTGGCCAGCTGACCCAGTGCGTTGTGACTGGCCAGACACCAGGGGCACGGTCAAGCTCAAACTTGCTGTGGTTTCCGGGTTGAACGACATGTTTCCTGGAAACGGTGTGCAACGGGGTTTGAGATACGTTTTCTCTTGTTTGGTGGGTGTGTCTCAAATGCCAGCCCAATCAGCAGCAACATGTATATAAACCATGCGGTATTAAAGAGACAGCTCGCACAATGGGTCCATAAAAATACTATACTTATTTATATATTTTGCTATTGTATTGTGGAGTGACATTTTCATAAACTTTTCTATACTCCTCTGATTATATAATGGTAAATATTACAATAACATAGCACAACAACAGTGATCAGCAATAATGATAAGCCTAATAATACTCACAATAAAAATAATAAGGTCATATAGATCATAACACAGTCTCGGAGGTTAGAAATGGATTATCCTTCACCTGAGGTGTTTGTCTTTTCATCCTGAAATGCGAGGCAAATGTTGGATCACAATAATTAGGAACCACAGTTTCCACAAATCCCTTCACTCGATTGGGATGTTCTCTTTTATTCTGGACAGCAAGGGCAGTGACTGTAACATCGAGTGCATTTTGCAGTATTAAACACATATTTATACCGATTTCATCAGGCTCATAAAATTCTTCAAAAAGAACACAAAAAATGGCCTTCTCAGCTGCCATAGTTTCAACTCTTGCGTCATCAGAACAGGGTGTTCAACGCACCTCCGTTTCCGTTTCCGTTTAAAAAACGCTTTGCAATGTTTTGTCGGGGCTGAACGCAGCCCTGACCCTTACCATGATCGTGAGCTTCAGCTTCTAAAGCAACTGTAAACACAGTTAATAATAATGTCGTCGGTTTAACCGCATCAGTTCGAAAACAAGTCAAATTCTGAAAAAGCGAATGAATCAGAAAAAACTTCACAAGCACGACTTGAGCTGAACGTGTCACAGTGGTAAGCAGTCTTTGTATACAGCCGGCGTTGTATCTCCCAGGTTCAGGAAGCTGTCCTCTGTCAAATCTGCTGTGCTCAAGCACACGTTTGGGTTGTGCTGCTCAAGAACAACCTCTTTCCCTCGACAACATTACAATTCACTGAAGCCTCGTCTTCTCTCTTTGCGTATGCCTTTGGGCGGCATTATGCTGATATTTCACATTGGGACATGGACGTTTGAGGAAGTAATATCTGGACTTGGATCGAGGTGTTTTAGGCAGGTCTGGATCAGCGTTCTCTGCTAGATAGTCTCCCACAAAAGGATTTATTCTATGAGCTTTGTAACTTTGCAGATCGTATACATGCACAAATACACACTAAAGGAAAAGGAAAACATTAAAAAGCATCATATGACCCCTTTAAGATACCTTTAATCAAGATGTAAATTCGTGTACTTTCATTATCCAGGACTCTAATAAACCTGGAGCCCATCTGACAGTGAAAAAGATCTTTGTGGGTGGAATCAAGGAAGACACAGAGGAGTATCACATCCGAGAGTACTTTGAGCCGTACGGGAAGATCGAGACCATCGATATAATGGAGGAGCGTTCGACTGGGAAAAAGAGAGGATTCTGCTTTGTCACCTTCGATGATCATGATACTGTGGATAAAATTGTTGGTGAGTTTAGATAGAAACACACACAGTCACACACTGACGGACTGACTAAATTAATGTTTATGGGTAAATGACTCCATCTACAACTGTCTTTTATTAATTATTGTGCAAGCAGCTTTTATGAATTGCCATTAATATATTAGATGGAATATTTATACTTCAATTTAAATATTAAAATGTTTGCAAAATACTATTTAAGTGATTGCATAAAAAAGTGATTAAAATTAAAACTTAATAATACACTAAAATAAACATGTTCCCTTATAAATTGATCATTTTTTTAATGTAAAATCTTCATGTTGATGTACAGTAGTGGCCAAAAGTGATGTACGGAATTGGGAAATTAACATTTTACTCTTTATTCAAATATGATTAAAAATGTGTTTTTGCGTAGTTGTGCTTGGAGTCAATTGTGTCATTTTTGGACATAATGTTTTGCCAGGCTGTCATAGAAATTACAAGAAATTATGGTAATACTTTACAATAAGGTTTCATTAGTTAACTACATCAGTTAAAATGAACTAAGAATGAACAATACTTCTACAGCTTTTATTATTGTTAATTTCAATATTTACTATGCATTAATAAAATCAAAAGTTGTATTTGTTAACATTAGCTAATGCACCATGAACTAACATGAATATGACAATAAACAACTAAAATTAACAAGGATTAATCAATACAATAACACATGTATTGCTCATTGGTAGTTCATGTTAGTTAATACATTAACTAATGTTATAGAATGAGACCTTATTGTAAAGTGTTACCGAAATTATGAACAAATGCAAAAACAAGAGAATCAACGAAATATTAATAACTGATTATGTTGTAGTCAATGTTTGAGCTTTTTGTTGTTCTATGCATTTGTTGTTGTTGTTTTGCATGGTAAAATAAAACCTGTAGCTTTTAGCGAATAATTTTGTCAAATAAATACCAAGTTTAGTGTTTTGTTCTTCCCTCATATTTAAATTATTTAAAAAGTCTAAAATATTGTCCACATATTTTGATTGTTTAATCGAACTTGTAGGTGGATAATTTTGGCCACAACTGTATAAAAGTTCAGTGTCAACTACCCATATTATGTCAAGAAATGCTCATTCTTACAGGTTTTATACAGTAGCTGAGCAAACAGATTTCTTTTTTGCTTTTTTTTAAAAATGATTTTTCCTTTTTCATCAGCACAAAAATATCACACAATCAACTCGCATAACTGTGAAGTAAGAAAAGCCCTTCCAAAGCAGGAGATGCAGGCTGCTTCTAATCAGAGATGTAAGTAACTGCCTCTCCTGATTCTCAGATAGACATGCTTACATTTTGAAAGGTTCATAATAAGTTATGTTACTGTAATATTCACAACATTGCATGTGGTTATTGTTCTCATTATATATATATATATATATGTAACGTGCTGTTTGGGATCCGTTCTCAGATCGCGGTGGAGGCGGAGGTGGGGAGAATTTCATGGGCAGAGGAGGAAACTTCGGAGGTGACAACTTTGGCAGAGGTAAGATGACATGTGATACTGTGCATCTGATCCTGCGTGTGTGTCAGTGTGTAGAGCATCACCTCAGGTGTGAATAACGCTGTGCTAAACACACTGAACCCTGTATCTTTTACAGGAGGGTACGGAGGAGGCCGGGGTGGCTACGGAGGAGATGGATACAACGGATTTGGTGGGGACAGTAACATGATATTTACATGATCAATAAGCAAAAATCTGACTATTTGATAACAAACAGGAAGGCAGGCTAAAGCTAGTGGCTCAAAGTGCAAGGGTTTTAGTAAGTGAAAGAAACAAAACAAAAAGCCAGGAAACAGGTAACTTCAATGAAACAAAAACGCGAAATATGAGCATGACCGAAAACCAGGAACAGAAACACGGAACAAATACAAGACAGGGATTATGATAACACACAGGAAAACATAGACGAGGGATAATGAGGAAACTAGAAATACCTGGGAACGATAATGACCTAATCAACAGCAAAACTACAAGAGGACTACAAAATGGCAACCGAAAACAGGAAACAACCGAATACAAAGTAACAATAAAAATCCAAGTGGAACACACGACACGTGTTTATTTGCAGAAAACGTGCTGTTGATTTGTGGCAGATTTGCACCAATGTTGACCTGTGTTGCATAAACTGCTTTCTTCAAGACTGGCCCTAACTTTTTAAAGTCAGTTACATAAAAAGGTAGATCGGTTTAATTTGAACTGGAACAGTAAGACTGATTGCCCCTTTGTTAACTGCTAGTTAGTCAAACTAGTTCTTAAGATGGTCTTAACATAGTGGCTAAGTTTATGCAACTGGCCCCAGAAGGGCTTCATTTTTGATATGGCTGTTCTTGATGAAAAGGGTCAGATAAGAAAATTTCCAAAGCTGAAAAACTATATTTGTCCCTGTTATAAAGTGATAAAAAAAAGAAGAACAAGTGTCAAGGGATTTTATACTGCCCAGCCAAAAAAAGTTTTTGTTTGTCTGTTTTGATTTAAATAGGCAAATGCTTTAGGGTGCTTTTACACTGGCAGTTTAGTTTGAAACAGTATATAAACATGGTTCGCATGAAAAATTGGTAATGTGAAAGCTGTCATGCGGACCCGGGGTACTGAACCTGAGACTACCTGGAGGAGGTGCTGCAGTGTATTCGAGCATAGTGCGTGCAATCAGGGCGGCAAATGAATGGCAGTCCACTGTGTCCTCAAAAGAGTCTGTTTGCAAGCAGCAGAAAACCGGCTTCATGCGACGCACATACAGTAAACCCAAGTGTTGTTTACTCAGCTGCGCATAATAGCACCAAATTAATAAAAAACACAGTATATTTACCACAGTCTTTTTTCTATCATGCGGCGTGCACGTTTTTTATGACGTATGATGAACGCAGACGCACCAACGTTCGATAGAATTAAGTTGAGTGTGAAACCAGACCAATGCTGCGGGAGGCACCGGGAACAATCACGCTTGGACTCGGACCGCAGCAAACGTGCCCATCAGGGCTTGACATTAACATTTTTGCTCACCGCCCACTGTGGCTAGTGGTTTTCCAAAGTTACTAGCCACTCAGCATTTTCACTGGTCACAATGTTATTTTTGGGAAATGTGTTGTTGTCTATATGTAAATGACCACTGTACACACCCAAATCACTTCTACATGAAATGTATAACATGACAGGTCACCAAATAGGCCTATTTGGCTCTGATAAGGTTGTGTGTAAAGCTCTTTAATCTAGACAGAGAAACACTAACAGCTGCTTGTCTGAAAAAAATACAATTTTTTTTGCTGTAAATGTAATTTATTCTCAAGCAATATTCTCATCCAGTGTTCAATCAGTTATGACATATTTAAATCTAGCATATTGTGTGTATGAGCCCATACAGTAGCCCATCATGTGTAACTTTAGAGACGGTCCCTAAATTCGCAAAAATCGAACGTCCAACATCAAGCCAACTTTATGCCAGTCACATCAGATGTGCTATGGTTTTCGCTGCTGAAATAGAACAAAAACAGTCGATCACTGTATGATGAATGAATCTCTTACGTACATCGCGCGCACATTTCTGCTTTGTTGTTTATGATGAGAGTGCAGATTTCAGTGAGTGAACAAAACTCCGGCGTTTCAGCGATGACTAATCTGAACGCCTCTCATTATTAGACATTGCATTCATAAGCTCAACAGAATCGCGTGTGATTGGTTATAATGCGCAATGCGATTATAACAGATGCCTTTTGAGAAGACTACAATACAATTCAACCCGCCAAAGTGGCTAGTGGGAGTGACTGTGTTACACGCCACAGCTGAAATACACCCGCAAATAGCGGGTGTTAATGTCAAACCCTGGTGCCCAGTGTGAAAGCCCCAACAGTTCTTCTAACCCTAACTGACTCTTGCATTGTCAATACAAGATGTTGAACAAAAATTGATGCACCTATTGATGAAATGAATGTTGTGATGTTTTTCCATCAAGAGGTGCATCAGTTTTTGGTCAAGATTTTGTATTGGCAATGCAAGAGTCCAGCACTCTGTAAAGTCTCCTCCAGCACATCCCAAAGACTTTCAATGAATTTAAGGTCTGGACTCAGAGGTGCCGATTCATGTGTGAAAATGATTCTTCATGCTCCCTCCCAACCATTCTTTCACAGTTTGAGCTGATGAATCTTGACATTGTCATCCTGGAATATGGCCATAATGTGTCTTCCTACATGGTTGATTTAAGACATGAAAAGCTACACACTCCATCAATTAGGGTTAGAAGAACTTTTGACTCTTTTCGACATTTTTGACTCTTCAACATTCGCCTATTTAAATCCCCGGGCAGTGTAGATATACATAACAAATCTTCACACCTGATCAAAAACAAGGGCAATCAGCAAACTAACCAACTGTCCAATAAGTTTGAAGACCTCATGGTTGAAAAAACACAACAACCCAAACAATAAGCACCAAAGAAGTGGTGCAAATGAAGTCAAAATCCAAATCAAGTGCTAACTTATCACAGTCAGCCAATCAGTCACATTCCCAGAAGGCCAGAGTGAAGTGATTAGCACTGAAGTTGTTTCTGCTTGTGTTTGCGGTGGCAGGTAATAACTATGGAGGGAGTCCTGGCTGTGGAGGGGGCCGTGGGGGGTACGGTGGAGGCCCTGGATACGGTAACCAAGGCGGAGGAGGCTTTGGAGGATATGACAACTACAACAATGGCAGGAATTTTGGAGGTACATTATCATTTCAGCTAAGACAAAAACTTGACGGGTGGCTGGAGGGGAGGGGCTAAACAAGAGGGCTCAGTGATGTCATCCAAAAATGGAAAACGTTTCAGAGGCGGAGCGAGTGGTTATATTTTGACTAAAGATTACAAAGACAAACTTTTTTATAACAACATGGACTGACGTTTAACAGTAAATTTATGTAGTAGAATAATAAATGTGTATTGAAATCATCTTCGTTGTGGCCTATTTAGATTGGTTAACCTGAGTTTGTACCTGCATCACAGGTAACTTTGGTGGTGGTAGTGGAGGCGGTGGAGGTG
The DNA here is from genome assembly GCA_039654105.1 of Coreius guichenoti. Classification (NCBI taxonomy): domain Eukaryota; kingdom Metazoa; phylum Chordata; class Actinopteri; order Cypriniformes; family Gobionidae; genus Coreius; species Coreius guichenoti. The sequence continues at coordinate 41,982,976 of CM077172.1, forward strand.
GAGGAGGAAATTACAATGATTTCGGGAATTACGGAGGACAACAGTCCAACTATGGCCCTATGAAGGGAAATAACTTTGGAGGAAGGAACTCAGGACCTTACGGAGGTAAAGAGAGGCCGGCGCACAGCAGGCCACATCAGAGTTGAATCCGCTGCATTGAAGCCTGATCCTGTGTTGTTCTGTCCAGGTGGAGGTGGATATGGCTCTGGTGGCGGAGGCGGGGGTTATAACTCCAGGAGATATTAACACATTAGCTGGTCTGTGGTAAGTTCAGCGCCGACACATGCTGCGTCCGAAATCACATACTGTATAGTAGGTGCTACATTTGGTTTGGAACGTACTTCGCGACCGTTACAAAAATGTGTTCTCTATAGTATGAATGTGTGTAGTATGAATTAAATTCAACGTACTTCATCTGTCATCATCATGTGACCTCATTAATCCTCTCCCGTGGCCTCATGGGATAGTAAAGTTTCCATCGAATGCGCACTTCAGAATCTCACCGGAAGTAGAAGGTCATCCGGGGACTTTTCACCTACTGTTTTTCATATACCTACTATGTATTCGGACATACCACTCTGTTGAAAGAATTAGGTCCCTATGAAATCCGTTTCATTTTTTTCCAAATCAGTTTTTTTTTCTGGATTCCATTTCTTTCCATTGAATTTTTTATTAAATATTATGAATAATATATGAATAATGGTTAAATTAAATTGTTAGTAATCAAAAAGAATTTGTAGTTCATTGAATTCATGAAAATTACACAATTTAACAAAAATTACATTTTTAAGGCCCTATGAAATGCTTTTTTTTCCCTCTCAAATTCCGTTTTATTTTTACCAAATTCTGTGTTTTCTGTTTTAAGTTTTCTGGAGTAAATTTTAATGGTTAATAATCAAAAAAAGTCAAATTAATTGAATTCAGAAAAACAACAAAATGCATTATTTAATTTTTTCATTTCTGTAAGAAAAAAAAATTACCCCCCCCCCAAAAAAAATTCCTGTTTTGTATTTTTAATTTTTCTGGCAATCAAATTAAGGCATAAAACATACATTTTTTTTTGTTTTAATTTTATTTATTTTTTTAGATTTATTTTTTAATCCTATGAAATTAAACAAACATTTGTCAAACAAAGTGCTGCACAACAGCTTTACTGTTAAAATTAAAACATGGAAGAAAAATTGTGATTAATCCTTAAAAAAATAAAGTTTTAATGATAATTTATTATTATTATTATTAATGTTAGTATTATTATTACATTGAGACGTAGCTCACAATTTCTTCAAGCTAAATCGAACTCTTATTTTGCCGTGAAGACCTTTTGAGTTCCTGTGTGTTTATGATATGACGATAGTTTTCCTCAAATGAAACAGCGACTCTGGAGATGAAGTTCATGCATTCATGTCCTCATATAGTGAGGCTCCATTCATTCACTCAGAGACACGCAGAACATGCATGATTCATATTTAGTCTTGCGGTTTAATATTCACAGACACTAGGCTATATCGCGATGTGATTTAAGTGTACTGACCTGCTTTTTATTTATTCATCAAAAAAGTGACAAATTCCGTGACATTCCACGCTATACGGTAAATTCCGTTTTTATGACTGGATTCCGCGGGATCCATAGCGCCCTACAGGCTGTTTTTTGCCTACTATACAGTACGGAAGTAGGCGTATTCGGACGCAGCGACAGACTCCACAGAAGTGTAACGCAGGATGATGACTTGTGATGTTTTACCGTGTGTCTGTTCAACAGGCTTCAGATCCAGAGTTAGATGGTGGTGAGGAGAGATGAGAGGAGTGGGAAGGAAAGGAAAGATTACTGAGAAAGAGATCTGCCAGTTATAGCTCTTACCGCAGCAGGCCGCGCCAGAGTAGCGTGCGTTAGTTAGCGTATGTACTGTACATTCCTTACTGCTGCATTTCACCCGCTCGCATTTCCTTTGTGCTTTTCACTAGCCCTCAATCCCTTGTGATTTTTGTGAGCGTTTTTGAGAGTGAAAAAATATTATGTTATCAAACACTGTCGTCAGAGTAGTTCAAAATAATATGTTGTGAGTATGCAATATGTTGTGGCCTTGAGTATTTTATTTAGAGGGCTTTTTATTTTTTTGATTTAAAGACAGTGTCACGTGTATTTTTATATATTGTGAGCATATGTGTTGTTTATCTCTGAATGATGAACAGAGTAGACTTGATCAGATCTGAGGGCATGTAACATGTTGAACCTGTAAAGACAGAAGTCTATTTTGACCATTTGAAAAAAGCAATCAGTTGAAATAAAGTTGTGTGCTAGTAACTTGCCTAATGAAGTTTAGTGCGTCATTGAGTCTGAAAGCGAGTGCAGCTGTCCTGAGCGTGTGGTGGTGGTAGAAATCTGACAAAAAAAAGGACAGCCTCGACTGGACCAGGCAGCCAGTGTGTCTAGCGTCTGTTTGGGAAAGGAGGAAGGCTAGCGGAGAGCCGATGCTAGCGTGAGACCCAGCAGTGAGGATGAGGGTTTGAGGCAGACAGAAGACGAGGAAGAAAGAGGCGTAGGAGCAGGTAAGAGTAACTCTTCTGCTTAATTTACAGATGGGAAAGCAGCGCCGATCTACAGTAAGTGGCTGAAAGTCTTTTCAGCGACGGTTCTGGATGGGTAAGATTAATACGTGCAAGATACATGTGGATTTGTTAAAGATATCCTCCCGTAGTCACGCAGAGAGATTCAGAAACTGCATTCGGCTCAATAATAACCTATTGAGTGTGGCTGATCTCACTAACCCTGATATGTCCGGGTCTTATTTCACCTTACAATCAATAGAAGAAAAACATGATTTAATATTATATACAGTACCGGTCAAAAGTTTGGAAACATTACTATTTTTTTATGATTTGAAAGGATTCTCTTTTGCTCATCAAGGCTGCATTTATTTGATATAAATATAGAAAAAACAGTAATATTGTTAAATATTATTACAATTTAAAACAGCTGTTTTCTATGTCAATATATAGTAAAGTGTAATTTATTCCTGTGATCAAAGCTGAATTTTCAGCATCATTACTCCAGTCTTTAGTGTCACATGATCCTTCAGAAATCATTATGATATGATGATTTATTATCAATGTTGGAAACTGAATATTTTTTTATAACCTGTGATACTTTTCATTGATGAATAAAAAGTTAAAAAAAAAAGAACAGCATTTATTTAAAATATAAATCTTTACAATGTACACTGTTCAAAAGTTTGGGGTCAGTAATTTTTTGAAAGAAATTAATACTTTTATTCAGTAAGGATGTGTTAAATTGATGAATAAAAAGTTCAAAATAGAAATCTTTTCTATCACTTTTTTTTTATCAGTGAATCTTGAAAAAAGTATCACAGGTTCCCAAAAAAATTAAGCAGCACAACTGTTTCCAACATTGATACTAAATGATCATATTAGAATGATTTCTGAAGGATCATGTGACACTGAAGACTGGAGTAATGATGCTGAAAATTCAGCTTTGATCACAGGAATAAATTACATTTTAAAGGGGTCCTATAATGCCCCTTTTTACAAGATGTAAAATAAGTCTCTGATGTCCTCGTGCCGTTTTTGTGTGTCCCTTTAAATGCAAATGAGCTGCTGCTCCTTCAAGAAGAGGGCGGAGCTTCAAGAGCTCGTGTTAGCAGCTCTGATTACCTCACGCAGACACGCACTGAAAATGTCAGAAACTGTTCAGCCTTTTATGTTCAAACCGGAGTCGGACAATGATGGAGATACTCGAGAAGAAGTGACAACATGTAGAATGAGACAGGACGTTTCTGATTGGTTAGTTGATGAATTTATGAGTTAACTATCTTCAAGTCATTGATTAGCATATTCTGTCATGATAATCTATAAATCGCTGGTGTGGGAACTGTTGTAAGATCCTTCAGAGCCAGAGAATATCTGCCGCATGAAGAGAGAACAGTAGTTTAATTACGGTTATAACTTATATTGTCATCTTGCTTTTATGACGTTATTGCATTTGTGTTTGTACTGTATTGCAATAAATGTGAAAGACGGATGTGACAGCTTGAGCAGACTCCCAAATGTGCTCGACTACAACAACTCTTCCTCTTCTCAACACGGCCTTTGATGTGTGTTCCCGGGGGCGGGGTTTATGTCAATTTTAGGGTTTGTGATGTCACTAACCTGTGAAGAAGCTCGTTGTAGTCCCTACCAGCCGTTTGTTGTAGTCCTTAAAAAGTGATTTCTTTAAAAGAAAATATCTCCCTTTGCTTTGAACTTTGAGCGTGGTAACTTTGCAGATGTTGTTTATGCTCAAACAGCAACATTACACACTAACTAAAGTTAAAAAAGTCAAATCATAATCAACCACTCCTTTACTATATATTCACATAGAAAACAGCTGTTTTAAATTGTAATAATATTTCACAATATTACTGTTTTTTTCCTGTATTTTTTATCAAATAAATGCAGCCTTGATGAGCAGAAGAGACGTCCAGCCAGGTACTGTATATCAAATTATATTGTGAATAAAGAAAATAAAGGCCATCAAGCCATTTTTTTTTTGCAATATGACAGTTCTCATTACCATAATGCAAAAAAGTCCAGTTACTGTAGTGTGAAACATTATTTTAATATATTAGAAATATACAAAATATGTATTTACATGTCATGTTGCTATTAACTTAAGCTATAAGACAAATAGTCTATTAAGGTGCAGTCACATTGACCTTTGTTCGGTGAAACGTGGGTGAAATCCAGTCATGTCATGTAGGAATCCACACCGATGGGAGTTGTGGTTGTTGACGAAACATTCCCCCATGCAGATTGCACAACAGCTTCAAGTTGGTTACGTGGATTCACTGCGGTGCCCAAGAGAAATGTCCGGTTAAAAATAGAGTAAAAATAGAGTAGACACCGGACCCTTTTTGTTCTCACAAAAGTTCGCCAAGATTTTACAGATGTGGTGAAATTTCTTGTGCGTTGTCAATAGTGTAGCATTTTGTCTGCAGTTTCACCATACAAGGGTAAATGTGACCGCAGTACTGAAAGTCCAGTTCATTAACTCAAAGAATGAATCTAAAATCTGCAGTCTGACTGGCAGCGTACAGTAGATTGATTTTGGGGTGAAATGTGACCCAGACTTGTTTTAGTGAGGACATATTTGCTGAATATTCATCAGCTAAAAGAAAGAGATGTTTTTGTGATCTTAATCACTTAACAGGAACTTCCATCAACGGTGAACATTTTTGTAGTACTTTGCCAATTAATGTTACGCACTGGCACCGGATGTCTATAACATGACCGTATACTGTATATTTTTTTTGTGTGTGAGGATTTTGTAATTCAGGGTAAATACATATACAGTACCAGTCAAAAGTTTGGAAACATTACTATTTTTACTGTTTTTGAAAGAAGTCTTGTGCTCATCAAGCCTGCATTTGTTTGATAAAAATACAGAAAAAACAGTAATGGTTTTCTATTTTAATATACTTTAAAATATAGTTTATTCTTGTGATCAAAGCTGAATTTTCAGCATCATTACTCCAGTCTTCAGTGTCACATTATCCTTCAGAAATCATTCTAATATGATGATTTATTATCAATGTTGGAAACAGTTGCGCTGCTTAATAATTCTTTATAACATTTGATACTTTTTCCAGGATTCTTTGAATAAAAAGTAAAAAAAAAAAAAAAAAAAGAACAGCATTTATTTAAAAAATAAATCTTTTGTAACAGTATACACTACCGTTTGGGGTCACTTTTTTTCTTTCTTTTTTTTGAAAGAAATTAATACTTTTATTCAGCAAGGATGTGATAATTGATTATAAGTGGTAGTAAAGATTTATATTGTTATAAAAAAATTCTAAGATTTTCTATCTTTACAATAAATGCTGTTCTTTTTTAACTTTTTATTCATCAATGATCCCATCAATGAAAAGTATCACAGGTTATAAATAAATATTCAGTTTCCAACATTGATACTAAATCATCATATTAGAAGACTGGAGTAATGATGCTGAAAATTCAGCTTTGATCACAGGAATAAATTACATTTTAACATATATTCACATAGAAAACTGTTATTTTAAATTGTAATAATATTTCACAATATTACTGTTTTTTTCGTTATTTTCAAAAACATTAGAAATAGCAATGTTTCCAAACTTTTGTCCAGTACTGTATATTCACACAATATTTTCCTAAGAAGTTTTATAGTCTTAAAACATCACTCATATTGTCGTAATGAATATGTGCGACTGCATTGCCAAATGTTGACTGTTTAATAAACTCATTTGAAACGCCCTGAGAATGTTTAATTTTCTGTGTTGTTTTTGTGTGAGCGCAGTGCTTATCTGTCTCCAAAACCTGTCATGGGGACTTTGTTCCCCTGAATCAAGGTCATGACCATGGGTAAATAAGTAAGACACAGTTGCCCTACATAAGTCACATGCTCGTACTCTGATGGCTTGAAACTGAAGAAATGTAACATTTAATAAACAACCAGATTTTAAAAATCAATCATTAAGCCCTCATGGATCAGTCTGTTGACTAGAGAATGCATGTGTAATGCTGTCACAAGAGTTCAAATGTCATGAGAACAAAAGAAGCATTCAGTGGAACATTTATCACCTGCTTTTTTAAAGTCATGCATTAAGCTGTAGAAAAAAGATCCTACATTGTGACGTATAAATACGGGTCTTTGAACAGGTTGGCCCTGTTTGTGTTGCGTGACTTGCTGACAATGGAGAACCACTGTAGTGTGCAAATAAGAGGGCTTGGTGTGTTCAAAGGTGGTTTGTGGGGGTGAAAGTGCCTGGCAGTGCACACAACTGCTCTTTACTGATGCACTTTGTCCAGCGTGGCTTTAATGAAGGCATGTCTATCATGGGATGCTGCCAAACCATCCAGATCTGTTGCATAACACTGGGAGATTGGGGCTGTTCGCATGAGGGAAATTCAGACAAAAAATGGCCTTTTCACCCTCAAAGGCTTATGGTTTTGTTAAATCTCAAGAATCGTGGTAGATGTTGTGAGCGTGTAGTGTTCGACAGTGTTGGTGGTGAGCCAAAATGTAAAGTCTGTTTCCAAGAAAACTAACAATTTGAGCTCAAAACCTTTTCCTGATGGATTATGATGTCATGGTGAATAATATACAGCGGCCTCAAAAAGTGTTTGGACTCTTAAAGGGATAGTTCACCCAGAAATGAAAATTACCCCATGATTCACTCACCCTCAAGTCATCCTAGGTGTATATGACATTCTTCTTTCAGACGAACACAATCAGAGTTATATTAAAAAATGTCCTGGCTCTTCCAAGCTTTATAATGGCAGCCCAAAAAAGTGCATCCATCCATCATAAACGTGCTCCACACGGCTCCGGGGGGTTAATAAAGGCCTTCTGAAGCGAATCGATGGGGTTTTGTAAGAAAAATATCCTTATTTAAAACTTATAAAGTAAAATATCTAGCTTCCGGCAGACCGCCTTCTGCATTTAACTTACGGAAAGAGCGTAACTGGCGCAATGATGATGTCAGACGAAGCATATACGGAATGCAGAAGGCGGTCCGCCGGAAGCTAGATATTTTCTTTATAACGTGTTAAATATGGATATTTTTCTTACACAAACCCATCGATTCGCTTCAGAAGGCCTTTATTAACCCCCGGAGCCGTGTGGAGTACGTTTATAATGGATGGATGCACTTTTTTGGGCTGCCTTTCCATTATAAAGCTTGGATTAGCCAGGATATTTTTTAATATAACTCCGATTGTTTTCGTATAAGTCATATACACCTAGGATGGCTTGGGGGTGAGTAAATCATGGGGCAATTTTCATTTTTGGGTGAACTATCCCTTTAAACTGGATTAAATGTCACTACATCTGATAAAATATCAGACCAAGTGGTATCCGCAAACAAATGGGATTTTTCACTTTTCACCTTTGTGTCAATACTTTTCTCTCTTCATTTTGAACAGTATTACTCTTGTAGTAGACATGTTGTGACATAGTTCTCTAAAATATAGGTCACCTCTTTTGATATTTTATATGTAATGACTTAATCGATTTTGACTTCGCTTCCTTGTTGTTAATATCTTTCCATTCTCATCACAAACCAACTTCCATTCAAGACTGTGTTAGACGTCACTGGTTTAAATATTTATTTAATATAAAGCCATAAAGTCAAGAGATAAAATAGCAATAGAATAGTAAATTAAGATATAAAAACTGACATAAGTGCAGACTTTAAATGATCACAACCATTTTTAGCATACTAAAACATGATCTATTTATATACAGTACATTTGTTCCTATCTCAATAGCAAATAAAGTATAAATGTATTTACAAACCATATAGGTAAAAGAATCTCAGAGAAAATATAAAGGAGTACAAAATCCAACAGAGATTAAGAATATTAGGAAAGTAGAATACGCAAAACGTATATAATAGTTCTGCCATTTCAACAGTTGATGTATAAGCAAAATACGCTCCTATTTAGTTGTTTCTTTTGTGTAAAACTTACACCGTGTCCTAACCAGTTGCTGGAGGCGACAAAGTTCTCGACACTACATGCGACCAAATAAGAACATAGTTGATGTTTAATGTGCAGCTAATTTTTGGACCAATGAGATTTCATTGTGGGCGGAGCTACCCACCACAATGCTGCACAAATAAAAGCCAATCTACTGACAAACTGTCCTGTTGCTAGTTAGGACAAACACACTGACACTACATGCAACCAAACTGCACCAAATCAGAACATAGTTGATGTTTAAATGTGCAGCAACATTTTGGACCAATGAGATTTCATTGTGGGCGGAGCTATCCACCACTATCCTGCTCAAAGAGATGCCAACTGACTGACAAACTGTCCTGTGGCTGGTTTTGCGTCATGCCTGGTTAGGACACAGTGTTAGCAAGAGAAAAGCAGTACCAAAAAACAGAAGCAAGTGTGGAAGGAGAGAGAAGAGAAAACAGAGCTAGTTCTTAACAAGAGTCTTTTTAAGGCGAGGAACGAGGAAAACGGTGCCGTCCGCGGTGTGCTGAAGGGAGTATTCGTTGGGTGAGAAAGGCTTGCCCTGCTCGTCTCGAAGCATACCGAAGACCTCTTGGTACAGGGTGCTCAACTGCTGTTTCATCTCTCTCAGACTGGTGCTACGTTCGTTCTTCTCCTTCTTCAAGCGCTCCTTCTCCTCCTTCAGCGAGTCCAGCTCGTACTCCAGGCCCACAATGTTCTCCAGCTTCCGCTTGCGGCAGTTCTGCGCAGCGACCTTGTTCTTGCCCCGGCGGCGGATGTCTCTGATGAGGGCGAGTTGGGCATCGTTGAGCTGGTGTTTGGACATCATCTCGTTGAAGTCATCCACAGGCAGATTGATGATCATGTCCACGGTAAACGGGATCTGCAAGGCTTTTGCTCTCTGTTCATCACGGGAGAGCCGGGCCTCGGAGCGTTTCTTCTGCTTGTCTTTGGTGAAGGGAGGTTTGGAGTAGCCGCTGGCCTCCACCGGCTCTGTCTTTGGGTTCTTTGCTTTCATCTCCTGTTGCTCTGCGGAGGATTTCTCTGAGGGAGATGCCTGAACTCCGTCATTAAGGTAAACCAGCGGGAATATATCGGCATAATCGGACTCCGCGCTTCCCGGACTACCGTCCATCTCTTCCGAGTCGGAGTCGCTAAAACCGAAGGATCCGTCTCCGTTCAAGGACTTCCCTGGAGAGCTCATGTGAGGGCTGGAGTCCAGCGACAAGCCAGAATCAGAATCTGGGAATTCCAATATAGTTTCTGGATTGCCTGAGCTGAAGTTTCCAGGTGAGAAGCTTTGCAGATCCATGGGGTTTACAGGAGGATCGCTGGCAATCTCGGCCAGTTGGCTGACCAGATTTCCTTCGTCGGATGTGAGAGGACCGCTGTTCACTTTAGCCTCCATCTCAGGATAAAACAGCTCGTTGAATTCCTCCGGTCCGAACTCAGCTCCCACATCCGGGACGTTCAGACTCATCTGGCTGAGGTTGGGAGACACCATATTGTTGAAGGATCCATCATAGGTGTTGATGTATTCAGGAGGACACACCTCTGTCTGGACGGACGAGAGATGGTCCATCCCAGGCAGATATTGGCTGTAGCTTGGGTTCTGTGCTTCTCCAGAAGGTTTCATATATCCATCCATATTCAATGTCTCCTGCATCTGCATGTTGAGACACTGCTAAAAAAATACAAAAGAGCAGCGTATGAGCACCATAATCCAATGTGAAGACTCATATGAGACAAACGGGGGTTACAATCAAAGTTGGGATCAAAGCATTGTTACACTCAGTGTACTCTTTCACAATAGCTGCATTACCATTGCCCTTCAAATTGCGCAAATTTAAATTACGAATTAGAGGTCAACCGATTCATCGGTTTCGATCTGCAAAATCCATGCCGATAGTTGTTCTGGGTTGCGTCCGTTGCTGGAGCGGCTGAGCAGGGTCCACTGTAATCATACAGTTACGAGAGCCTCTAGAGGCGAAATAAAAACTATCACTGACGACTCGTGCTGTTTATTTTGACACGTGAGCGCTGCGCGGAGAGCACTACAGTACATGTTGTCATATCATTATAAAGTAATATGTTTGCAGTCAAGTCTGAGAGGACGCTAGCATTACTAGTACCTTAAGCAGTTAAAACAATGTGACAAAAATACATGCAAATCCATATGTATAATATCATGATTGTTACCATCTAATTGCATTAGTTCAGCTGTTCACTTATGCATTCATTAGCCGGCGAAGTTATCGGTAAAATCCACTATCGGTCGACCTCTATTGTGAATTGAAAATAAGCCCAATGGAAACGCGTCAATTCCGCAAAAACTCGCATATATCACAAAAAAAGTTTTATGCTCGCATGAGGTGGTTTTTTACAATTCGAAAAAGAATATTTTGCAAAACTGCTATGGAAAGGGTTAGGATTAGGGCTATTTTTTCGCATTTACAGGTCACCTGGAGTACGTAAAAGTCACATGATCATTCTTTAGAGATGACACGGTATGTTTAGATGACTAGACATTATTTGTAGAAACTGACTACCTTGGCCATGATGCAGCAGTCACTACAAGAGGCCCTACTGCATTGCACAACTCAAAAAAGGTTGATCTGTTCATCCGGAAATTCTGAATCCACAGTTCCTCTGTGAAATCACATAGTGTGAAATCACGTACTATAACCTCCCAGAAACACCTCATAGGAGGTGCTCCCAAGTATAAGGGGCTTTGGATAAGGCTTGGATAACATGCCTACGTCTCCATCGATTAAGAATAATGGCTAGTGCGGCGGCTGCGATTATACGTGAACCTACCAACATCCGTCGCCATGATTTTTGGAATGACTTATCGCGAGAGGAAAAAATTACGTTTTAGTCGCATAACATCGTCATTTCACAATAGTTTTTTATTGACATTTAGAAAATAACGCAAAAGTTTTCCACAAATCTGTAATGGAAACCAGGCTATTGTCTGGCAGATTGGTAGAGTTACAGTTGTTTGAACTTTTGAGTGTTTCTACGCTTGACCTGCTCGGTAATGTTGTAGCTTGATGCTTCAGTGCATTGGGGAATGTTGACGCGAGTCATATGAAAGGACCTCAACTCTAAACCTTTATGAAGTATACATCCCAAGCTGCCTGTCAAACCACAGCATGAGCTCAGAGAGGGTCATTTGGTTGTTGCTCAGTAACAGGGTTGTTTGTGCCTTTCTAAACCACAGCAGGTATACACCAGAGTACACAAAGAAGTACCTCACAGCCTCTCTCTGAAAATCATGTTGGAGGTATGGCTCACCCAAAAATGAAAATGGTCATCATTTACTCACCCTCATATCATTCCAATAAAGACTTTCATTCATCTCCGAAAACCAAATCAAGATATTTTTAATGAAACCGGAGATTTTTGTCCCTCCATTGAAAGTCCAGGGGCCAGATTTACTAAACAGGGCAAATTGGCATGAGCGCGCAATTCCAAAATAACGCAAATGGGAGTGGAAAGTTCAGCGCGTGATCTACTGACAAACACAGACGCAACCGGATCATTTCCATAATGACAATCTACCAAGAGCAGCGCAAATTAGTGTCTAGTTTAAAACGTTTTTTAGCCGTTAAATAATAATTTTAGCCGCAAACGCCAGTAAATCACCTTGCGTGATTCATTTAAATACTCTCCTCCCATAAATTTTGCGTCTGAAAAGGAAACTCCTACAAATGCATATGCAACAAAGTCAGCCACAATAATAACCCTATCCACGCCTTTAATTTATCACTGCGTGTCTTTAGTAAATCCTGACAGTCGTTTTTTTAACAGCAAAAGAGGGTTTGCGCTGGAGTGACCTGTTAGTAAATCTGGAACCAAGTAACCAAAACTCTGGCGCTTCAAAAAGTCAAAAATAAAAGTGTGAGCACGGTTTAGCATATTTGATGTGCCCTGTGTATGTGCATTGATCCAGGTTTATATGTTAATAAAAGCCTAAATTAAATATGATAAATATTATATAAAATGTTATAAAGTGTTTATAGACCAGGGTCCAAAGCTAACACTAGCCAAGCACCAAATGCCAGTACAAATTGTCTTGGACATGTTAATATACCTCTCCTGTTGGCCGGTATGTTTATTTGAAACTGAGTATATGCTTTAAATCGCAATGTAGACGCTGTTTTTATTTTGTTGCCTAGACAGATTCAGGGTGTTAGGTGAGGTCTGGTTTAGGGTTCATACCTGCAACTCTGGGAGTGAGAGCAACTCCATCCAGGCTTGATCTATTGAGCCTGGCAGCAAAGGATTCTGGGTAAAGGCTGGGATGTCTGCGGGCATCATGAGATCTGTGGAAGGTGGAACGGAGGCATCCAGGCAAGGCGGAACTGGCTGCACAGACAACAGAGAAGAGAGACAATTAGACTGAAGTGCAGTGACATGTATAATGTTGTGTTGCCAAGAGGTGTTATATGGGCGATATATATCCCGCAATTACCTCAGCTGGCTCATCTAGTGGAAAAGTCTCAGCCAGGAGCTGCATGCACTCATCGAATGACAGGGCATCACCTGGTTCTGCGAAAGCCTCATTCTGCAAGTACAGTCAAATACATCCCAATAAAACCATTGTATCTACACACAGAGCAGGACACATGCAAGTAAATGCTGATTCTTCGACTGGATTCGTTGAGTTACAATCATTAACAAAGAACATCTATTATCTCTGGTTACTAGTAAAGTGGAAGTGTTTATTGTGTAGATGTGGATTTTAACTTCTTTAAATTTAATTATGTGTGCTCTGGATGCATTACTTAAAGGTTTTATTCATGTTTTAAATTGAATGGGATGCCTGCAACATGTTATTTTACTGCTTATCTTAAGTCACAACAGTCATTGGTAATCAATGTTATAATGTGATGTGGATTCGGAATTACTTTTGTTTAAAAACACTGAAAATAAAACTGAATGTCAACAAAAAAGAATGTTGGATGTACCCAGAGTTAATGTTTAACATTAATATTTCAACTACACTTCAGTGGTGCGTCAACAAATTCCTGACCATTGCAAAGTTTGGGTGGGAAAAAACTTTAAATATATAAAAAATGACACCTGTCAAGCAGTTGAGTCACTTTTTTTTTATTCAATAGTTTAACACATTCAAATGACAAAAAGATACAAAAGATCATTCTTAAAGTAAAAGTGGGACAAAAAGGACAAAAGCACTATAACCTTTAAAAATATCATTCATTTCAGAAGTCTGATGTCCTATCTACAAGAGGTCTGACGGTTCGGGTTTTAAAAATCTGGCTTACATCAGACTACTGCCTCTTTTCCTTTGGGTTCTCTGAAATCTGAAAGAGAAAGCATGATGTTACTTAGTGCATGTCAATTCAGTTGACATACAGTCACATTCAGGAACGTTAATATGCTAAACACAATATCATTCACTATTTTAAATCGCTCAGCAAATTGTTAATCTATTTTAAATCTATTAATGCTTCAATATCACTGCGGTTTCTACAATTAACATTTACAAAAAGCGCTATGACAATGTTTTCAGCCGAGTTTATCTCCAGCCCTGACTAAACACACCTGAACCAGCTAATCAAGGTCTGTAGGATCACTGTGTTGGAAGAGGAATAAACGCTTCTGAGCTTAACTATAACTATATAAACTATATCTCAGCTCATGCTTCATGAAACTTCATTTATCCTGTAGAATAATAGAGCTTAGGTTTTTCCAACGACAATTTCTTTAAAACTGCAGATTCACCTTGTGTAGACCTTTATCTCTTTTTAATATTACAAAATAGCCATGTCAGTTGCTTTCTCATAAACATGGCATGTAGATTTTTGTGATTGTGTTTCAGTGGGAACAGGCTAAAAACTGAATGGAGATCGGTTACATTCCTCACATTTAATACTGATTCTGGAATATGAATGATTACCTGATAAAGCAGTAATCAGGGAGCAGGAGAGGGTCTGAGGTCAGGTGATGATGCAAGCATAGAGTGATTGATGCAAGACATGCGGCTGCGTCCGAAATCGCACTGATACTGCATTAGAATTTGAACTTGCTTTGCGACCATTAAAAAAAGCACATTTTAGATAGTATGAATAAATTTCAGACGTACTCCATCCGCCATGTGGTTACTGTCACGTGACCTAAGGCGTCAGTTGTGTCGCTTCACTGCCATTCATAAATCCTTTCCCGTGGCCTCATGGGATAGAAAGTATCCATTGAATGCACACTTCAGAATCTCACCGGAAGCAGTAGGTCTTCCGGACTCTTTCCGCCTACTGTTTTTCGAATACTATGCATTTGGACATACCACTCTCCTGACTGAAAAATCCAGCATTGCTGTTCACCAGCTTAAGGTATGTTTTGCATGCTGGGACCAGTGTGGGATGCTGGTTGTTAGTTTTCTGGTCTCCAACATGGGATGCTGGTTCCTGGTTTGCTGGACCCTGACATGGGATGCTGGTTGATGGTTTGCTGGACCCAGACATGGGATGCTGGTTGATAGTTTGCTGGACCCCGACATAGGATGCTGGTTGCTGGTTGATGGTCCCTAACATGGGATGCTGGTTGCTGGTTGATGGTCCCTGACATGGGATGCTAGTTGATGGTTTGCTGGTCCCCAGCATGGGATGCTGGTTGATGGTTTGCCTGACCCCGACATGGGATGCTGGTTGCTGGTTAATGGTCCCTAACATGGGATGCTGGTTGCTGGTTGATGGTCCCTGACATGGGATGCTAGTTGATGGTTTGCTGGTCCCCAGCATGGGATGCTGGTTGATGGTTTGCCTGACCCCGACATGGGATGCTGGTTGATGGTTTGCTGGTCCCCAGCATGGGATGCTGGTTGATGGTTTGCTGGACCCCGACATGGGATGCTGGTTGCTGGTTTGCTGGTTCCCAACATGGGATGCTGGTTGATGGTTTGCTGGTCCCCAGCATGGGATGCTGGTTGATGGTTTGCTGGTCCCCAACATGGGATGCTGGTTGATGGTTTGCTGGTCCCCAACATGGGATGCTGGTTGATGGTTTGCTGGACCCCGACATGGGATGCTGGTTGCTGGTCCCCAACATGGGATGCTGGTTGATGGTTTGCTGGTCCCCAACATGGGATGCTGGTTGATGGTTTGCTGGTCCCCAGCATGGGATGCTGGTTGATGGTTTGCTGGTCCCCAACATGGGATGCTGGTTGATGGTTTGCTGGACCCCGACATGGGATGCTGGTTGCTGGTTTCCTGGTCCCCAACATGGGATGCTGGTTGATGGTTTGCTGGTCCCCAGCATGGGATGCTGGTTGATGGTTTGCTGGTCCCCAACACGGGATGCTGGTTGATGGTTTGCTGGACCCAGACATGGGATGCTGGTTTTCTGGTCCCTGACATGGGATGCTGGTTGACAGTTTGCTCGACATGGGATGCTGGTTTGCTGGTCCCCGACATGGGATGCTGGTTGCTGGTTTTCTGGTCCCCGACATGGGATGCTGGTTGATGGTTTGCTGGTCCCAGACATGGGATGCTGGTTGATGGTTTGCTGGTCACCAGCATGGGATGCTGGTTGCTGTTTTGCTGGTTCCTATCATGGGATGCTGGTTTTCTGGTCCCCGACATGGGATGCTGGTTGATGGTTTGCTGGTCCCCAGTATGGGAAGTGGGTGTGCTGGTGGACCAGCATAAGGTATGTTTTGCACACTAGGACCAGCTTGAAATGCTGCTGTGCTGGTGAACCAGAATATGTTATCTTCTGGGTACTGGTATGATCCCAGCAAGACCACAGCAAAACTCATGAATGTGTTATATATCAAGTTTTTTAGTGTGTTCATAGTTAAATAAAAATTGTCCAATTAATTTTAATAAATTATTTAATAAACACTTTATGCAGGTTACGTTTATAGGCAGAGCAAAATCCTCAGTGTAAAAACGAACACTGCTCAGTTTTCATATGGCCCATATCTACAGAGAGTAAAAGTAACACTGAAGCAATGTTGCAGATAGTGAAATGAACTAGATTCACTCTACAAGTGATGATTGACCATTAGTGATGACACCTGCGGTTAACAAGCAGAATCACTGAAGATAAGAGGAACAAGAAGAACAGAGAAAAGAGAAGAGTCAACCAGAATCACAACAACTACAACTGACTCAGTAGATGAAATCAACTGCTAAAATCAATCATATCTCACCAGAGGATGCTTAAACAACGCATCATCAGCATGTTCACTCAATATAAACCTGTTTGGCTTTATTTATTCCATATGGTACATGTATAAAAGTTGTTGAAGTCTGTTTGAAGTCACCATTATGGTGATTAGTGTTCACTTTAGTTGGGCACTTGGCTATTGACTGGTTAAATTAGTTCTCTTTCAGAAACTGTTGAAACTGCATGCTGTCACTATTGACTACAATATTTATTGCTCCTGAATGCAATGACAAACCTTTTACTATGTGCAGTTTTTGGATTTTGATTATCAAGTTGTTATTAGCTGTGCCATTGAAAGATTATGCTGTTATTTGGCATTTTTCTGTTTTTATATCTCTAAATGTTTTTGTTTTGAAATGTACACAAGCTCTATTTGACTGTTTAACTGATTTGTCTACAGATCCTTTGAAACAGCAGACAAACCCTTTGAAATGTTTCACCAGTTTGAATTTTTACTTTGTTATTCAAAACTTCAGATGGTATTGATTAATAATGGTGAACCAGCTTCACCAGCTCCGGTTGCTTGAGAACAGCATGACTATGCTGGTCCACCAGCTAAACCAGCATGGTATTTATGCTGGATTTTTCAGCATTGCTGTTGGCATACTGTTTTCCGCATACTAAATAGTAGAGAATAGGGATGTCACAAGTACCGGTACTTTGGTACCAAGTCGGTACTGAAATTTAAAAAATGTGACGATACCAGCATTTCTGTAGTACCGGTAGAACCGAGTATATTCAGGTCCACTAAATAGGCAGCTGCTTTCAGTCGCTTCGGTGTTTATCTAAGCGCAGGGCTCCAGACTGTAGCCGAATATATACTAGTGTCTGTGAATATTAAACTGCAAAATACTATTTAAATCCTGCATGTTCTGCGTCTCTGTATGAATGAATGGCGCAGACACGCGGTTTAATTTGCAGCGCGCGCGCACACACACACGCACACACACGCACGCACGCACGCGTGACACTCGCTGTCTTTTTAGCCTCTGCCATTATATCAGGCATGTACGCATGAACTTCAACTCCATCTTCATCATGAGCATTTACCGTTTCATTTGAGAAAACTATCGTCATATCATGAACACAGATACTCAAAGGTCTTCACGGCAACCCGTCAAAATAAAAGTTCGGTTTAACTTGAAGAAATTGACATATTCCGCTACTGTTGTACAGTAGATTTAGCTACGTCTCAATGTAATAGTAGTACTAATAACACTACTACTACTACTAATAATAATAATTATTATTATTATTAGGTGTGCCTAGAGGGTTGCTTATTTTTCACTTGATCTTTTTTTATAAACAATGTTTACTTTTAAACAGCATGTAGCCTTTAAATGTTTATATGTATTATTTACTTGTAATGATTATCATCATAAATAATAAACTCATTGAATTTAATTTAATATTTTTTTCAAATAGTTAAATAAAATTAAAAAAACATTTTGCTGTGGTACCGAAATTGGTACCGAGAACCGTACAGTTTTTATGGTATTGGTACCGACAACTGGAATTTTGGTATTGTGACATCCCTAATAGGGAAGTATTCGATTTCGGACGCAAGAATGCTCTAAACGGGACACAGGACCCGTGTAAAGCATGACATGCTTGCTAATGTTTGTGTCACTTGCACTTCAAGAAATCTGCTAAATGTTGTTGGAACATTTACAATTTATTCCACAGAGATACTTACATGATCTTGTGGTCAACAACAACAAATCAATAGCTGTGCAGACCGATCAATTCAAAAACATACAGAGCCATCTGCTTTCTAATAGCTCTCATGGTACTTTAATGTTGTACACCGATCGGTCTGAGCAGCGCCGCTTCAAGACGAACATGGAACGATTCGAGAGCAGACGGCTCTGTATGCTTTCAAATCGCTCTTACCGATTGGTGCCGCTTCAAGTCGTACACACCTACTGTTAGTTTAATATCACTGTCACCAGAGGTGGGTAGTAACCAAGTACATTTACTTCGTTACATTTACTTGAGTATTTTTTTGGAAAAAATGTACTTTTAAGAGTAGATTTAAATGTGGTTACTTTTACTTCGTTACACTGGGCGACGTTCCTCTCGTTACTTTAGTTTAATGCAATACATGTTAAGAAATACATAGTTATTCCAAGCGCGCGCTGTCTCTTTTTCTGGGGCATGAGCAATGCCCCATTCACAAATGAATCACTCTTTTGAGTCGATTCTGTTCAAAGACTTAGACACAGTTAAAGGGATAGTTCACCCAAAAATGAACATTACCCCATAATTTACTTACCCTCAAGCTATTCTAGGTGTATATGACATTCTTCTTTCAAACGAGTACAATCAGAGTTATATTAAAAATGTCATTATAATGGCAGTGAATGGCAGCCCAAAATTTGAAGCTCAAAAGTGCATCCATCCATTATAAAAGTACTCCACACGGCTCAGGGGGTGAATAAAAGCCTTCTGAAGTGAATCGATAGGTTTTTGTAAGAAAAATATCCATATTTAACACGTTATAAAGTAAAACATCTAGCTTTCAATGGACCGCCTTCCGTATTCAACTTACGAAAAAAGCTTTTAATACTGTTCAAATAACACAAATAAGAGTCGGGACAACAATGTTCTTCTTTTGGTTTACTGTGCAATATGAATTACCAAACTCTATAAACACAGGTCTTTTGGACAATGAACTGGCCAACCAAAAACTAATCCAGAGGTAATCTCTACAGTGGCCAAACAATGCTTATTCCTGAGTTTACATACAACGCAAAACACTACAGTTCCCTTTACGTGCCTTTGAACGCAAAACTCTGCAGGTTCACTTTATTTCGACATTGTCTAATAATCCAAAATGTTAATATTATACAAAGCAAAGGATGTGCAATGATTTTTGGGCTACAGATGCCAGAAATAATGCTTCTGTGTTTGTTGCAAAGATATCTAATTATGATAATAATAACAATTTAAATTAAATATCTATCTAAATATTAACATGTTATTGTATTGTTGTTATATAGGCTATATATGATACAAAGTAACTAGCTACTTGAGTAGTATTGGATACTTTTTTACTCTTACTCAAGTAACTATTCAGATTAGTACTTTTACTTTGAGTAAATATTTCTATAAGTACTTGTACTTTTACTTGAGTACAGTTTTTGGATACTCTACCCACCTCTGACTGTCACCACTCGTGTGCTTTCGGCTTTCATCAAAATTTTAATGCTGATCCAACATACTTTAAACATTGAAATGTAAATCTCAACCAAAAGGATGGTTTGGATCAAAACTCAACATTGTCAATGTCACCTCACTATCTGGGCTGCCATTCAAAAGTCATAGATTTCAATATGATCTCAAACATTATGTGAACAATTGTCTCGTATGTGTCTATGTTAATTTGAGTAGGAACTATATTATCGGCCACGGCAAAGAACGATAACATTCTGTGTAATATAACTGTCGTCTGCCACTTTAAATGCTTGAGGTCTTTAATGTCAGGTGGATTCTGATTGGCTGTCAATGTTTTTATCATTCATCAGCTGGAAAAAAAATCCAACGATATCGTTCCTCAGTGCCGTTATCGTTATAGTTGATGTGTGCACTTCACTATTCTCATAGAATTAGAACGATCGCCATTGGTGTGAAAAATAGTAGGCAGTTTGCTCCATAACTTTATGCCACGGTTATGCAAGGAAAACTCACATCGTACAAGATTGAAATCACGTAGTACATCTGTGACACACACACGTGCCTGACCTCCTCAGGGAAAAGTAGGCCTTTAGTGTCCTATCCATGTTGTATTGAGATTGTTTGCGAGTTTCCATTTCGTAGAATTGCGTTTACGCAGAAGCCTTACCTCCCGAGTTCCTGTAATTATGCCATAGTGGCAGTTACCAAGCAACTAGGCAGCTGCACCCAGTAATATGAGCGGAGGGTGAGGCCTGTTGAGCACCTGTGTGTGTGTGTATGTGTGTCTGTGATAGATCTAATGGGATGGATTTGTGCATGCGTACCTGTGCGATTTCGCCATTTGTTGTGTTGGTTTGCGTCAGAGCGCCGCTGGCCGGAAGGCTTCGAGGGACAAACTCTCCGGTCTCCTCATCCAGCTGGAGTTGTGCAAGTAAAGCTTTCTCCTGCTCCCGCAAATGCTGCTGCCGCTTCTCCTCCTCCTGCTCACGCTGGCGACGCAACTCCACCTCCTTCTGTCTGTAGCTGAAATCAAACACTTCCCTCCCCGCGCCCAGGTCCACGTCCTGCCTCCACAGGATATCTATCAGCTCCATATCCTAGAGAGAAATAAGAGAGACGGCATGAGAGCAGCTGTAGGGATGCAGCACACGCTCCTGACCACACCCTGCCTGTCGAGGAGGGGTTAGGAGCCCAGCCCTCCTCCGGACGCCTCAGATAAGCACACGCACAATGTAACGACAAGACAGTATGAATAATACATGCTTCTTCCCATCTCTGGGAACTACCAAATCATACACCCACACGGACGCATACACACTCTGTTAGTGTTACTATAAATGTTAGTGGCAGATTTAAAGGTCAGTTCAAAACTCGAAATCAAGGCCGCTGGAAAACATTATTCATATTTCTAACTTCAACTAAAACACTCATATGGTCTGTATGTGGGAAGCTGACATGTCCTGTGTGACCAGATATATATCTACAACTATTTTAAACCGTGTTTTTATAATTACTCATTATGCATGCTCAGATTATTTGACAAAATACATGGGATATTTATTCTTTGAAAAATGAATTTGTCACACTGCAAGACCTTTTAAAATTACTAGTGAATTCAAAATGTGTTTAAAATGAAACAAAATGATGGTGACCAGTTGGAGCATATAAAATATACAGTTAAATAACTCTGTTTTTAAAGACATTTGTGGTCGTGTTATACAGTACATAAAATGCCATTTATATTAAACTATTATATTCAGCTATTTATGTAGCTCTTCTGGTTACCACACTTCTTTCTAACTGCATACCACAAACTGGAGTTTTATATTTTGTGGTAAAACAGCCTGTTTTCAACCGCTTTCTAGAGAAGTGCATGACAAAGATCTGGAGGAGTGAACAGCGGCTCCAACCAATCAGCAGCCGAGAGTGAAACGCCACCCGTCATGTTGTTTTAACTACAGAGATCAGGGTGTTTGTCAGATACAAGGACAGAGAACTAAAAATTTAGACGGCGTCCTTGTCAATGGCATGTTGATGTGACATTGGTAGACCAACAGGAATAATAAGAAGCGTTATTTAGATGTGTACACTGAATAAGATGTATTAGGGTGCTGGGGGGGTAAACTTCACAATACCAGATACACGGAACAGGAAACATGAAGCCCGAACGGTAACAGACGATAATGATCCAACACAGGACTGCAAACTCCAGGAGAATAAATAGGGAGCAAACAAGGCAGGTAACAAGGGAAAACAGGTGGGGCAAATGACTCAATAATCAGGTAACAAGAGGGGCGGGGTCAAGACAATAGACAGGAGACACCAAACATGACAAACAAGCACATGGCCAGCAAAGACAAATACAAGCCATGTGCTCACACAAAGACAAGACCAAACATGAGTGTCAGGGCTCTGTCACAAAACCAAGAATAAGCTAAACTGAAGTGACAGAACCCTGACACTTATCTTCCCTCTTGACTAGTGCTGGCTAGAATAAATAATAAACATGGTTGATTGATAAATACTTTTTAATATTTAAGTACAATATTTAAAAAACAAATACTCAAGCACTTTTTGAGCACTGATTATGTGTGACAAGCTCATCATTTAAATGTGAAATGTCTTTAAACTGTTTTAGTAATACTGCTAATTTGACTGACTAACAGTACTGAACTAGTCCGGCGATGAGTCCACCATGTCTGATGCAATACTGACATTTCCAGACAAATAAAAAAAAAAGAGTCTGTATTACAAAAATATACTAACCATTACCTAGAAGTAAATGCATTTCAGCATCTTAAAGTCACCCTGTGGGGAAAATCAAGTTTTTAATGTTGTTTATATGTCTATGTGGTGTTTTTATTATGCTTTAAGACAAACCATGTGCAAATTCATGTCAACACCACTGCTGAGTATTTTCTCTTTAAAACTGCAGTTAACCAGTCTCAAAAACACGGTTTGAAATCGCTGATGTTTCTGACGTCACAAACTACCTTTATAACATGTCACGGGTGGGCGGGGCTTTAGCATATCATTAACTATAACCGCTCTGAAGCAGTGGGCGGAGTCTCAAGAGAAGTCAGGTTATCCCGCTATTTCTTTCTGTCGATATGAAAAATCAAGTACATTTAGCAATATAGCGGGTGAATTATGTATATGATTTATATCACAATGTTATGATGAACTATATATAGGCCTTTCTCCACTGATGTTCTGAGTTGTTCAAAGCGTTTCTAAGGATGCTGACTGATACTGAAGGCAGACTGAGATGGTGAACGGGAACATGGTTTGTGTAACATTAGCAACACATTATTAGCTGTTTGATAATGTAGTCAAGCAAAGGCCAATCATAATAATTACTGTTATGTGTCCGACGTTGTAAAGAGCGATACCTTTGTGCAGTGTTTACTACAGTAAAGTTGAGCGAGTGGATCTCTGAGCTGGTGCGAGTGCGTGGAGGCGGGGCTCATTTTCCACGTAAACTAAATGAAGCAAGAGTGTAGAGTTACATTCAAGCTATTTTAAGGCATGAAGAATTGTTTTTCACAGGAAAAAACGTTTAAATATGTAATTTTGGTGATCAAAGAAGAGTTTTAAAAGATACAATTATTGATTACAAGGGGACTTTAAGTGTTTCCTAATAGATAGATAAAGTTTAATTAATGTGCACACAACACCTGGGCCCGTATTCTTAAAGCTTCTAAGAATCCTCTCAGAAAGCTCCTAATTTAGCTTAAAAACTTCTACGTAGGAGTCTTAGCTTAAGAGTGATTCAGGACTGATCTGAGAGCAACTCTGAGTGAGGAAAATACAAAAACCTTTATCTTAGAGAGGAGGCGGGGCTGACCCTGTTGCTACGTATGACACAGTCTTTTGAAGACTGTGATTGGTTGGTTGTCCAAGAAGGAGAAAAAAAAGAGCGCTTTTAAGTATAGGGTCTATAAAAGCCTTCACTTTGGAATTACAGGCGTAATTTTTCCTGATTTACCGTACTCTCTCTCTCTCTCTCTCTCTCTCTCTCTCTCTCTCTCTCTCTCACACACACACACACACATAATATATATATATATATATATTCTTTATTTTTTTATTTACCATGCTGTTAATGTTGTACTTAATGTATTTGATAGGAAATGAACAGTGACACAATAAGGTTCTGTAATTGTGTGATCACTTTGCTTATAGAAGGTTGTGAAAGACCCAAATCATCACTGCTGCATAGTTGCATTTTCCCAGTTGCCAAACATGTTAATGTAGTGATTACTTCCATTTCTGGCGCTATGGCATTTCTGCGCTGTGTCGGAGATGTTAGCGTGTTCTAATAAGATCGGTCACAAACATGATCCCTGCCTGATCTAATGTGTAGTGTATTATTAACTCACTCATGCATTGTGTGTGACACATTTTTTCTCCCTCTTCGGGTTTTGTCCATTTTCTCTGCTGCTAAAGAAACTCTTAAGCCTCTTAAAAGTCCTCGTCCGTACTCCTAACAATTTTGGACCTTAAGGCCTTTTTTAAGGGTTAAGATGCTTTCTGAATTACTTTCTTCTTTACTAGGATTTTTTCTTTAATTTTAAGAGGAAACGCCCACCTTTCTAAGAATTTTCTTAGAATTTTGTCACTAGGAGCTACTCTTTGCATTAAGATTTTTCATGAATACGGGCCCTGACAAATGACTTAAAAAGTTGCTGCCTTAAATTTTTAAGTATGTATAAGTTATTTCAATTTAAATTACATCAAACTGGCTTAAAAAACGAGTTTAATCATATATAACTTTAAATACTTCAATAGTTAAGTACATTAACTTGTTAACTTAAGTTGAAAATTGCTTAACTTTTGATGAGTTAATGTAAAAACATATGTTGTCATGACTTACATCTAATCAGAATCTGATACTTAATAAATCGATATATTGACAGATTAATAGCGTGACATTTGGCCATTCTGAGATTCTTGTCATCAGGTTTAATTTAGGCTTTTATTCCCATGTATACATTGATAAGCGCACATGCATAGAGCACATCAAATATGGTAAACAGAAGCTGAAACAATCAAGCTTGACACGTAAGAACAAAACTCATTGGTTCTCGCGCATGTTTGAGCTTCGTTTACCATTTTTGATGTGCTCTATGCATCTGCGCTGATCAATGTTTATATGCGAATAAAAGCCTATATATATATATATATATAGTGATCTTTCTTCAGAAGACTTGGATTAAACCACTCGATTCAAATGGATTTCTTTCACAATCTCTTTTACAAGCATTAAAATTTTGGTGGAATGGACTTTCAAGGGACAAAAATATCTCAGGTTTCATTTAAAATATCTTCATTTGTATTTCGAAGACGAACAGAAGTCTTTTAGTTCGGAACGATGTGAGGGTAAGTATATGATTTTTCATTTTTGGGTGAACTGTCCCTTTAAATTGTTAATCAGCCACTCTGCACTCCAGTGCTATAATGAGCTAGACTGCAAAATGTTGTTCAAATGTTATACTTCAGCAGATGAGACATTTATAAATGCTGGTCATTAAAATTCTTCCCAGGCTGAGTGGCAAAAATATTTATGAAACCTTGGCCTCAGACTTTCTTGATTGATAGTTATAGGAACTTAATTCTCTATTACATCAACAGTGTCTGAGATATGGATTACTTAGTCTTTAACCTCCTCTACCATTTATTTACAGAGGCGAAGCTTTGCATAAACGTCTGTATGTATCTGTTCGTGAGATCAGAAAAACCATGTGACTCGAGATCTGGAGAAAATCAGCTTCCCATATAGCTTCAGATCACAAGGCCCAGGGGACTAAACAGAGAAGAAGTGTGTACTGACAACAGAGGAACTGTGCTGTTTTTTTTAGGAACCAATTCTCTTTTGCAATTCTGAATCAGACATCAGCATTGACATCACAGCAGATTTTACAACATAACTAAATACGCCATCAGAACTAATCATGTTAAGCAGCACATGAATTCATGATTGATTTAAATGCGAATGAAGCGTATGATTCCATAATAAAGTGGATCAGACAGTGGCGTCAGACAGAGGCATGTAACGACATGCCCGTCTCCCTCTCTCACACACACACACACATCCTCTCCGGATAACTCCAGATAACAGACGGGGGCGGAGCCACAGAGATGATGAAACATCCAAACAACTGATAAATGGACTGCTCTCACGAGAAGACGGACTGAACACACACACACATGAATTAAGAATGTGTTTCTGATTGTTTAGTTCAGATGTTTGGATCTTTAAAGAGCCTCTTACTTCTAACCATATCCTGCTGTTTACAAGTGCATATGCTATCATTCCAATGACGGTTAAAAACAAAACAGGAACCGTTTATCCAAAAATATTGCGGTTTATTAGTATTATTGCCATCAATATTATCATTATAAACTATTTTATTTTCAGTTCTTTCTCCTGTGAAACACTAAACAAGAGCTTTTGTTGTCCATGCAAAATGTGGATGGAGATTTTTACCGCCATAACTCATAACATGATGATAAAAGTCTCATAAAAGAAAGTCTTCTATTATTGTTTTTCGTGACAAACATCAAAAATGAAGCTGACATTCAGGTTAATGTTGTTAACTAAAACCATTAAAAAAAAAAACATTTTCATATTTTGACATAAAATAAACATTAGCTGAAATAAAATAAAATGTTGTTTGTTTTATTTTTTTAGGTACATTACTCATTTTCATTTAAGTTGATGTACTAAAATACCGGCTGGGCGATAAACAATATCATATCGAGATCGCGATAAAAAATTGCGATGATAAACTCTGGATATTTTTACTTGAAATGGATTAATCTAACAGCCAATCACAGCAGAAATAAACGCTGCAACAGTGAATCAGTGGATGTGGCTTAATTAGTGATTTCTGCGTGTCTCTGTGTGAATGAACTGCGAGGTTTCGTCTGATACACAAACTCACACACACACACACACGTGACGCTCGCGGTGTTTTCAGCATCTGCCGTCTCAATATATGAAGACATGAACAGATGAACTTTATCTCCAGAGCTGCTCTGAGAGTCACTTCACAAGCTTTTCACCGTTTCATTTGAGGAAAACTACCGTCAAATACACACTGAAACCGAAACTAAAACCGAAAGATCTTCACGCCAAACCGTCAAAATAAAAGTCCGGTTTAACTAAATATATTAACTAAAATAATATTATTATTTCTAAGGAATACCATACAACCAAAATATTTTTTCATCCATGTTTTAAATTTATACAGCATTTTATTTAATTTTTTTGTTGTAAATTAATTGTTATATTTTCATTTGATTACATTTTAAAAACTTGACTAAATTGTTAAAGTTTATATAAATTTGTATTAAATCATAAAACACAGAATCCCCAAAAAATAATACAAATAAAACGGAAAACACAGAATTTAGGGGAAAATAAATTGATTTCACGTGGCCCTTAATAAAAAGGAGCTACTCTGTGAAGTTTACAAGTTTACATTCATTCTCAAGGTTTAACAAATATGTGGAAAGCATTTCCTTCCCCATTAACGGTGAATGAGTATCGTGATTAACATCGATATTGTATGATATGGAAAAAAATATAGTGATAATATTTTTTTTGCCATATTTCCCAGCCCTACCTAATATTAAATAAATTAAAAACTACAACTTAATAAAATCTATATAGACATATTAAAAAAAGAAAACATACAAAAAAATCACAACAAAATTATTAAAATTAACTAGAATAGAAAATATGAACATAAAATTTCATTAAAAATATTAAGAAAAAAAATATAGTATATCAATGATACTAAAGTAACACTGAGCACAATATTTAGTGTTTCACAGAAAGAAAAAAATAATAATATGGGGCCTGGATGACATGAGGGTGAGTGAATAAATGGAAAAATAAAGAGCATTTGTTGATGAACTACTCTAAAATGCAAAAGGCTCTAAATTGTTTCGTGGAAACTGTATTTGGTGAATATGATCCGTTTAGTAATCCCAGTGAGTGTTTTTGACCTGATGTAAGAAAGCCTGTGCTCGTGTGATGATGAGGATGATGATGATGATGATGATGATGATGAAGCTTGATCACATCACTAATTATGTGGGGTTTTGTATTAAACATCTGTCGAGTAGGTTTATATGTTCATACTTGTGAGTATCGCAGCTGTATTTAATGTCACTGTCAGAGCCTATGGACGGGATTGTATTTAGGAGTGAAAAAGAATATCCAAGACACACCTTAACTACATAATTAATGGTCAAAGAGTTGTAATCATTATCCAGGTTAATGGAAACGGGAAACCAGAGCTGTTATTAAAATTGCAAAGTTTCCAGATAAAGCAGAGATTATTTTTCACGCCTGTCTCACTTCCTGTTCCTCTACAGACGCGGGAATGTGGAATATACCACTGCAGGAACAAGAGAGCACCTTGTTCTCTATTTTTTTCAGGCACAGTTTAGGCAGGTGCTGCACATAGTCAGAGTCCAAACCGGTTTACCAAATACAGGTAAACTCTCAAAAAAGACACCCAAATGCACAACTACTCAGTTCTTTTGTTGGACGACGTGAGTTTATTTTAAAGCAGAGCTGTCATCAGCGAGGGGGATGATCGGGAATGTTGTTTCGGGCCCTTGGACGAGAGGGGCCCAAATGCGTCTTTGTCCTGGGCCCCGATTCAAATGCCAATAAATACTCAAAAAAAAAATGACTTAGCCCTATGCTGTTTACAAAAGCTTGGATGAGTGATATTTTATTAACAACAAAATAAAAAAGAAGAAATTATTTTATAAGCATCTGTCTCGCATAAAAATATTTTAAATATAATCCCCTTCAAAATATTTAAAGGCACAATATGTAATATGTAATTTTTCGCCGCTAGAGGTCGATTATTCAAAACAGGCGTAGCTTGATGACGCCTTGATTTCGCAGAGCTTTTATTATGCCGCAGACGACCGCTTACCCGTAACGCGGATGTCCGTGTCCTGGTTAAAATTGCTTATTTCTCTGGATTTAAACATTCTTGGAAACATTTGGGATAATGTAAGTACACAAATCAACAAATTATATAACATTGTTCTAGTGGTTTTTGGATATTTTAATCCAAAAATCTTACATACTGTGCCTTTAAATGTGTACTTTGGGCATCAGCACACACATTTATACATAAAGTTTTGGGAACAGTTAATAATTTTATTAATAATACTTAAAACTTTATAACATTATATACTGCCGAACAGATCATTAGGTAGCCTAAAGCACACGGCACAATAATTAATATGGTGTCATTGATTATGTTTGATAAAATCTCATCTAACATAAAAATAGCCTAGCATGAAAGGCTGTGAGTTTTAAATGCGTCAGATATCTGTATCCCCCTTTAAAATGGGGATTTTGGCCTATTCCAGATCAGAACTGTATCAGTCTAACAATTAACATGCAATCACACAAAGTCATAATTTGAACATGATCAACTGAATTGATATCCGTTACAGTAATAGTAGTGTACAATAAAAAAAATTGTTTTTCCGTAAATTCACATAGTATATGAGCTTATAAACAACAAGCTTCTACTGACTTAATTTAGGCTAAACTTTATATGTTGTTACCCATTCTGGTGTGCGTGTGTGTGTGTGTTTCATAAATGTTGTCTGTTTAATTTGAATGTTTTATTCACTGTTTGTTCATATTTACAGAGACAAAAAACCCAAGAGAAAATAAAATATAAAAAGTTGTAAAAAATATAAAAGATCTCAACCTTGATTCATATATTTTCATGCATTCACTAAAGACACTACTGATCTGTTCAGAATTATGTAATGTTTGTCAAAGACAAAAAGTGCTACCAAAACTCAATAAACTCTCTTTTTTCAGTTAGGTATAAAGAATGACAGTAGCAGTGAAAGGGATGAATTTCTTAAAGCTGAGTATCACTTCTTTACGTCAGGACACAAGGATAAAGTAAACAGCCACATTCCAGATCGGAGCCGCCTGCTATTGTGCTAAGGCGCCGGTGAGCGCGCATGCGCAGAAGCGCGAACGCGCAGACGCGTCTGTCTGCTGCGGGATCACACGCAAAAACATCAAAGGGCAACGACACATCTCATGACAGAAGTTTAATGGAGTGCCAGCTTCGCCTCCCATCACTGTGATATGTTTATACTCGCATTTCGATACGTCTTCCTTCCTTTCGTTCTTATAGGACGGCCCGCGTTCAATGACTATGCAGAATTTTGGGTGAAAAGATCAGAAACGAGAGGAAACGCCTTCTCAAACACGGACTATACATATAAAAACGACGTTTCAACTATTCATGAGTTATAGAATTTAACAAAATAGTCTCATATTGAAACTTTAAAACACTCAAGGCTATTAAAAAGTCACATGGAAGTGTGTGTGTGTGTGTGTGTGTGTGTGTGAGAGAGATCTGGTAACACATATATGACAAGACCAATACATACATTAGATAAAACGAGGTTCAAAGGGCAAAATGATGTAACATCATAGTGCAATTACATTTTTAGCAATTTTATTAGCATTTTAATACTATTAAAATAGGAAACTATAACATTGTTATAACATTAGTAACGCAAATAATTATTATTAAATATTATTTACCTGTTGGCTTGGGTGCAGTTTAGGCAATTCAATCTCCATCATGTCTGAGAGGATATCTCCTCGTCCGCCGTAACTCCTAATGTGATTTATTTGTTTGTAATCCTTCACAGCGAAATAAAATATGGCTTAAAAATAAATACGTCCGATTGTCGTTGCTATACGCTGCACTTGTGAAGGAAATGCTGTGTCTGTGGAGTTATGAAAATATACGGAAAGCCCCAGCCATTTGATGGCCCCGCCCACTCTCCACGCTGACCAATAGGAAGCGCTTGCTGAGCTGTTGCGTTCTACGCCCCCTTTTATCTTCCGACTCGTGCTGTGTAAAACTCCTGAATGTGAACAGAGCTCAACCTTTATTTTAAGTATTAATAATTATTTTTACTAATATAATTCTTTATCTAAAAAAAAAAAACACTGATGACATTACGTATACTTTATTACTTTAACATAAGTATTCTACATAAATATTCGAAATTTATTTGTTTTTTTTTTAAGGGTTCAATATGTTCTAATAGGCTATGTTGCCATTTATTTCATTTATATGAAAACCAATACGGTTAATCAACGCCTTTTGTGACAACTGATCCCAAAACGTTCCCTCAGGAACGTTCCGGGAAGCAGGGGCTGTATATATCTGGGTTACAGAGGAAGTCATATGAGATTGCAGCACCTGCATGCACTTTCGCTTAGCCCTTTAAACGGACACGTACGATCTAAAACGCAATAAAAGCACATGATTTGAACACAGGTCGCGTGACCTGCATGTCTGTGTGTCTGTCTGATAGCGACACCTGCTGTTCGGCATTAAGCTTTTCATTTCATGTGAGCCTTTTTCACATGCACTGTAATTACTCTGTAACCCTTTAAACCGCAGTTTAACCACTCTAAATCAGTTTATAATCCTACAAAACGTTAAACTAAACATTAAAATGTTGCTTAGGTTAAGGCAAGACACCGCAGGTGAATAGGGTACAAAAATGAACTAATAGATATCACCATGCTTCCCCATTGATTACATTAAGAATTGCAAACATCTTTTTGCGTGACAAGTTTTCTGAAACGTTATATTTAAATATACAAATGAGTCTAATCATTGAATGATCCTCCAAATCATTGAATTCAGGTGTTCAATCACTTCCATGGCCACAGGTGTATAAAATCAAGCACTAGGCATGCAGACGCTTCTACAAACATTTGTGAAAGAACGGGTCGCTCTCAGGAGCTCAGTGAACTCAAGCGTGGTACCGTGATAGGTTGCCACCTGTGCAATAAGTCCATTCGTGAAATTTCCTCGCTACTAAATATTCCAGTCAACTGTTAGTGGTATTATAACAAAGTGGAAGCAATTGGGAACAACAGCAACTCAGCCACGAAGTGGTAGGCCACGTAAAATCACAGAGCGGGGTCAGCGCATGCTGAGGCGCACAGTGCGCAGAAGTCGCCAACTTTCTGCAGAGTCAATAGCTACAGACCTCCAAACTTCGTGTGGCCTTCAGATTAGCTCAAGAACAGTGCGTAGAGAGCTTCATGGAATGGGTTTTCATGGCCGAGCAGCTCATCCAAGCCTTACATCACCAAGTGCAATGCAAAGCGTCGGATGCAGTGGTGTAAAGCACGCCGCCACTGGACTCTAGAGCAGTGAGACGTGTTCTCTGGAGTGACCAATCACGCTTCTCTGTCTGGCAATCTGATAGACGAGTCTGGGTTTGGTGGTTGCCAGGAGAACGGTACTTGCCTGACTGCATTGTGCCAAGTGTAAAGTTTGGTGGAGGGGGGATTATGGTGTGGGGTTGTTTTTCAGGGGTTGGGCTTGGCCCCTTAGTTCCAGTGAAAGGAACTCTTAATGCTTCAGCATACCAAGACATTTTGGACAATTTCATGCTCCCAACTTTGTGGGAACAGTTTGAGGATGTCACCTTCCTGTTCCAACATGACTGCGCACCAGTGCACAAAGCAAGGTCCATAAAGACATGGATGAGCGAGTTTGGTGTGGAGGAACTTGACTGGCCTGCACAGAGTCCTGACCTCAACCCGATAGAACACCTTTGGGATGAATTAGAGCGGAGACTGCGAGCCAGGCCTTCTCATCCAACATCAGTGCCTGACCTCACAAATGCGCTTCTAGAAGAATGGTCAAAAATTCCCATAAACACACTCCTAAACCTTGTGGAAAGCCTTCCCAGAAGAGTTGAAGCTGTTATAGCTGCAAAGGGTGGGCCACCTCCATATTAAACCCTACGGATTAAGAATGGGATGTCATTAAAGTTCATGTGCATGTAAAGGCAGGCGTCCCAAAAGTTTTGGCAATATAGTGTATGAACAAAACTGTAAAGTTTGGTGTATGTAAAGCTGCTGAAGTGGAGATTTCTGACTCACTGCAGGAGAAAAAAAACTTTAAAGATATATGTACTGTAATTTAAATCTACAGATGCAAATAGATAAAGAAACACTTTATGAAAAGCCAAAACGCCCAAAATCTCAAAATTGACAGATGCATGAAAAAACAGTATTTTTGCCTGTAAATGGATTACTGATTGGGCCTGTGTGTGAGTGAATGATCTGTCTGCACTTATGGGATGTGTAAAGGTTTGAAATGATCACCTGACAAAGGGTAGCCTATAATTACTTTTGTTAAAAGATCAACCCACAACGTGACACTTGAATCATACTGTCAACTGAGTGCAAAGTATTATGTGTATGTGTACTGCAATACACTGCAAACCTTAACGCTCAAAATAATTAATTGGTTTGAGTACGGCAAACTCAAATTAAACAAATTAGTTCAATCAAATTCATTTTTATGAGTATTTAGAACTTTCTTTTTCTGTTGAGTTTCTTTTAATTTAAACTTAAATATACCTGAAACAGAGCTATTTCCCAGCATGCTTTGCCATGGTATTTGAAAGGGACAGTAAATGCTAAAATTAAGTGTTATATGTTTTTTTGTGCACGATTAATGTTAAGTGGGAGATAGAGTTTAATGCTTTGCCAATTATTTGCTGAATTAGCTAAATATAGCTAGCTCAATTTCCACTACTAAAAATATTTAAATCGAGATTGCTTGATAATTTTAAGTTAAATGTATAAATGAGGAAATTTTTAAGTTAAGAGCAATTAAAATGTATGAGCCAGTTCTGCTTACTTAAATTTTGAATTTCTTAACTTTAAAAAAATGTATGTAACTGATTACCTCAAATATTTTGAGTTTTGCCAACTTATTCGGGTTTACAGTGTACATTATATGTATTTCATCAGCTATGGGCACTTTTGGCCCTCAGAACTTTTAGTTCTGTAAACATTATACACTGTAAACAGAAAAGTAAA
>CM077172.1:42021783-42031783 GCA_039654105.1 Coreius guichenoti
GTTTATAGAATAAATTATTTAAGGATAATTTTAGGGAAAATCTGGTCCGGATCGAAGCAGAGCGGATCGGGCGGAGAGGGAGGCGGAGTGCGGTGCATGACGGGACGTGTGTGTAATCTCCACCTCACATCCCTCCATCAGCCGCGCGCTGACCTCTGACAGCAAACACGGAAGCAGCATGGCGTCAAACGGCAGCAGCAGCACCACCGCACAGCAAAGACTCCGGATCATTGCCGGACATTTGCAGAAACGGCCAGAAGATGAAAACACGGGCGTCGCTGCGCAGGAGTGCAAAGCCGAGACGTCCCGACCCAACCCGAGCAGCCTGACACCGGTGCCAAAGAGGAGGTACAGTAGCCTATGTGCGCGTGAACCTGTGTGCTATGGGAACCAGCTCCTCACGCGACTAACACATACACCACTCACATACATAACCGCTGCATTTAAACAGCAGTCGCGGGAAGGAATCCAGCATCGGGCGTTACATTGTATCACTGCGTGCGTGCGCGCGCTGCGCTCGAGAGCTGGACCTAAACAAAGTGTCCATTCACATCCCGAAGGAGGGCGCGGTGGCGCGCGATACCAGCACACACTGATGATGGACACAGTCAGGTTTTCTCTCATTGTGCTCATTATATCACTGTGGTTATAATCGTCTCGCAGCGACCTAACCGGTAATGAAGAAGACGCTTGTCACAGCAGGGCTGTTGGTTCCTCCATTATAAACACGCATCAGCCCTTAAAGCTATAGGTCCCCCAAAAATAATCCGTGTCATCTACTCAGCCTCAAGTAAACGAGATTTAACAACCAGGGCATTTTCAGTTCAATCTGGGGCTGTTCCTCACTCTAAGCTATTATAGAGTCATATGGATTGAGCCATATGGTGCTTGTTGGGGCTTGACAGCCACTTTCAGTGCTTGGAAAAAGGGCTCATTCTGTAATTCTGTATAATAAGTGCTTTTGATTTCTAAGGAAAAGGTTTTTATGAGCAACACAAGGCTATAAGTAGACGATGAAGTTTTCCAGTTGTGTGAACTGTATCTTTAATCTCCCTAGAAGTGTTATTTGGAGAATAAATAGTGACCTTTCTAACTGATTTCCATCTTCCAACCATAATGTGCTTAATGAAAGCTATTATAAAGTGTTATTTTATTCTGGAGGTCGCAGTGTTGGCTGAACGTCTATGTTTGTGAGGCGTTGGGTCTGTAAAGATTGATATCTCCTTGTTTCCTGAGTGTTCAGACATGTGCTTTCATTGGAAGGGATGGTGATGCTTCTGTAAATGGAAAGGGCGTTGGTTATTTCTGTGTGTCTGTAGTTTAAACAGCACTGGCCTGAGGCTCATCAGTTTAACTGTTATGCCCATTATAGACTAAGCACTTTTCTCATGTATCTTTCTAGAGCACCTCTGCTGTGATTGTGCACATGTTCTTTGCTTTTCTTTCTTTAAAGTTGTTATATCTGTGACGGCTGTTATCACTTTCCTTGTGTAGGTTAATGGGTAGATGATTGGTCCTGCAGTCCATGGTTATGAATGTAAATATGAGGTGATCTCCCCACAAGTTGTGTTTTGTGTGTCAAAAGTTAGTATGGCAAACTGTGCTCTGATTGGATGAGGGCTGGGGTGGCCTGACTCTGTATTTGCTAACGGCACTTTGCTGCCATCTAGTGCTGGACACGAGGTGAAAAAACCTTTGACCTACTGAGACCCTGCAGAAAGATTTTAGTATGTAGATTTGTTTTGGCCGTGCTGTCAATGCCATGCTGTTTTCCCAGATCACAAGTGTTTTCTCTGACTGAACTTCTCAGTATGAACCCACACTTGCGCTCTTTGCACTTGACCACTTGCCTACGTATTTCCTGTATTTGGCCCAAGTGTTCAAGTGGGCGCGAAGGACCACAAGTGTGTGTGTGTCGAACTTTTGATTACTCAATGGGACACACTTGCAACATGTTGTTTTTACAGCGCTTTATTTACAGTACTTGCTCTTTAAAAATAAACTTCTAATAGTTTGGTTCTCTTAGTTTGTTTGGCCTGGACCAAAAAAAAGCTACATTTAGCCCTGGTTTGCTTTAGCGTTCACACTTTCGTTTTTAACAACGAAACAACTAAAGATACAAAACAAAATGAATAAGTATAAGGTAGAGCTGCACGATTCTGGATAAATTGAGAATCATGATTTTTTTATTTGTTTTTAAAGTTCTCAACAGACAACTAAACAAAATAACGTCATTTACTAGAGGTTCTGACAAAATGTTAATTGCTGCAGTCTATTTAAAATGTTTAATTAATTTGAATGAACCACGTTTCATTGTTTGATTTCTGGATAAATCGCCTTAACAGTCTCTTAACAGTCGCCACCTACTGGTGTAACAATGTCATTGATAAAATCGTTATTTGATGCATCAAGTTACTTTCATAAGGTGATTTACTCTATTAGGTCATTCCGTGTCAACTCAACCAGAGGTCCCCGGCTAAAAATATCGATTTTGATAATTTTTTTTCTGGTGAAAGAAATGCATAAATCAAGAAGGAAGCCAAATATTAAATGTCACAGATGTATATTTACTGAGTAATCCACTGTTTTGTAAAGGGGGCCAAAAATTACAATTTTCACATGAGATTTGGAGCCAAATTGCAGGGGTGTAAAATGGCTTTAGAAAGATGGCAGCGTCATTTATTTTATTTTTACACAGAGATTGGTAGCTCTATTAGTAAAATCTGTTGACTTTAGCAATCTTTGTTGCATTATATGCCAAAGGTGAACGTTCAAAAATGGAAAAAAGCACTTCTTGTGTTTTTTTTCCTCAAGTTTGCATGTCTGTAACTCAGGAAGTATTAAAGATCTCTTAATATCCTTTTAGATTCTGGTTCTTAACAAACTTTCCTTTTAATATCTTAATTTTAAATGGTTCATTGCCAGAGATATGGAGATCTCAATGCGGGTCCATGAGTAAATTGGTCAATTTTAAATATTTTCAATGGTCAAAACCCAAATGTGGGTCACTTTGCATAGAGCTGATACTTTTTTTTTAATTTAAAGAGGAATATCTGAAGAAGAAATAATGTTGAAACTAGAAATATATCTCGTTTTTTTTCTATCAAGTCAATTGCATAGAATACACCTGTCTGAGTGCCAAAAGTATAGTTTTTCCAAAGTTTCTACAGAATAAAATTTGAGCCAGTGACCACGGAATGACCCAGATGGATTTAGTATGCTTTGAGCTTTGGCATCTTTCAGACCTGGGACAGTCTGATACTTCCTGTCCTGACACACTTAAACTTACTTTTGCGTGCACACACTCTCAAGAGGCCAAGACCGCAAGTGTGGGTATTGGGACAGGCAGGCCCTAACTTTACTTCTCCTGGTCAACATATGGGCAGTGTATAGAAACATTTTTGAAACAATAGGCCTCACTATTATCCCACAGCCTTGTATATCTTGTGTAGTTCATTGATAAGATACTGCTGGAATTTCGGTGGGTGAATGTTTGTTGTCAAAGAGAAATGGTAGATGTAGAAGATGTAGAGATTGTTGCCAGTATCAGTAAGAAACATTTGCTTTTCAGCATTCTCGTATCTTATCATGCCAGGCATTATACTGCAGGATTGTAAAATATTTCCTCTCGGTAGTACTAGTGTGTGCCAGATGAACAAAGTTGCTCCAAAATATAACATTCATCAAGAAAGACCTTTTGTTTTTACCTTTTGTTTTAATGTGCCACTATTATGCTTTTTCAGATATTACCTTTCATAATGTTGTTTGTGAGTTTAAAAGGTCTACAAAGTTTCAAAGATCAAATTCTTGTCTCTAAAAGAAAGAAGCAATTCTGAACCGCCTAAAACGAGTCGTCAGTAATTCCAGTCTCACTTCCAGCTGAACCCACGTAGGTCTGTAACACATTTGCTCCAATCTGCTCCAATCAGAGCAGAGTAGACCAATCACAACAGACTGAGCCATCTGACCAGTCAGAGCAGAGTAGACCAATCACAACAGACTGGGTCATCTGACCAATCAGAGCAGATTAGACCAATCACAACAGACTGGGCCATCTGACGAATCAGTGCAGAGTAGACCAATCACAACAGACTGGGCCATCTGACCAATCAGAGCAGAGTAGACCAATCACAACAGACTGGGCCATCTGACCAATCAGAGCAGAGTAGACCAATCACAACAGACTGGGTCATCTGACCAATCAGAGCAGAGTAGACCAATCAACAGACTGGGCCATCTGACCATTCAGAGCAGAGTAGACCAATCACAACAGACTGGGCCATCTGACCAATCAGTGCAGAGTAGACCAATCACAACAGACTGGGCCATCTGACCAATCAGAGCAGAGTAGACCAATCACAACAGACTGGGCCATCTGACCATTCAGAGCAGAGTAGACCAATCACAACAGACTGGGCCATCTGACCAATCAGTGCAGAGTAGACTAATCACAACAGACTGGGCAATCTGACCAATCAGAGCAGAGTATACCAATCACAACAGACTGGGCCATCTGACCAATCAGAGCAGAATAGACCAATCACAACAGAATGGGTCATCTGACCAATCAGAGCAGAGTAGACCAATCACAACAGACTGGGTCATCTGACCAATCAGAGGAGAGAAGACCAATCACAACAGATTGGGTCATCTGACCAATCAGAGCAGAGTCCATCCATCCATCCATCCAGCCATCTATCTTCAGGACTTTCATAGTAACGCTATCATTTGTTCATGAGCTCTCATTATCATACTATAAAGACAGGAGTGTTTCATCTCCGCCGGTCACTATAATGGCCACTGTGATTGTTATATTTGCAGACGTGCAAGACACAGGTTACATGTCATTGAATATACTCTGTGATATTGTCAAACAGCATGTAAACTCGTGGCCTCTGTTTCTTTCAGGCAGGAGATCATGAAGTGGAATGGCTGGGGTTACAGTGACTCCAGGTTCCTGTTCAATAAAAAGGGTCAAGCAGAGTTCACAGGCAAACGGTGAGCACAATGCACCAAACACATACGAATTACACTCAGATATTTTCTGCACCTGTTTTGCGGAAAATCTGCAGAATTCTTCAGAGTGGATTTCAACATGATATAAATGTGTTAAGCAGAGCTGAGTGCACTACAATCTTAAAGGGACAGTTCACCCAAAAATAGACAGTTCTGTCATCCTTTTCTCACCCTGATGTCTGTATGACTTTCTTTTTTCTGAGGAACACAAGAACATATTTTGCGAAATGTCTCAGATTTTTTTTTTTTTGTCCAAACCTACGTAGGTTTGTAATACATTTGCATAATGCCAGTCTATGGTCTTCATTGGCTGCTGGTGAACGCCTACTTTGACTGTCAAACACTGTAGTTGTAGCTGAGACTGGAAGAGTTTGGTTTGTGTTGTTCATGTCAAGAAGTCGCTGTTTTCTGCTGACAAAGCAAATCAGAGCAGACTAGACCAATCACAACAGACTGGGTCATCTGACCAATCAGAGCAGAGTAGACCAATCACAACAGACTGGGTCATCTGACCAATCAGAGCAGAGTAGACCAATCACAACAGACTGGGTCATCTGACCAATCAGAGCAGAGCAGACCAATCACAACAGACTGGGTCATCTGACCAATCAGAGCAGAGTAGACTAATCACAACAGACTGGGTCATCTGACCAATCAGAGTAGAGTAGACCAATCACAACAGACTGGGTCATCTGACCAATCAGAGCAGAGCAGACCAATCACAACAGACTGGGTCATCTGACCAATCAGAGCAGAGCAGGCTGTCTGAGAGGAGGGGTTTAGAGAGACTAAATAGTTTATCAAACCGTTTCAGACACTGTGAGAAAAGAGCAGATGATGCAATGTGTATTATGGGAAAATTACAAAAGAATTTTTTTTTTTTTTGGGATGCATGTAAACCTATTGTAGGAGACTCCAAAACCAAATTAGGAACCTTTAAAGTAGCATAATGGGGCACTTTTAAAGGGACACGCCGACTTTTTGGGACTTTGGCTTATTCACCGTATCGCCCAGAGTTAGATAAGTCCATACATACCATTCTCATCTCCGTGCGTGCCATAACTCTGTCTGACGCACCCACCGCTAGCCTAGCTTAGCACAAAGACTGGAAGTAAACGGCTCCAACTAGCCTACTGCTCAATAAGTGACAAAATAACGCCAACATTTTCCTATTTACATAATAATCACAGAACTTTGCTGTCGTACCATGGGTGCAGCAGGCGCAATGATATTTACGCAGCGCCTGAAAATAGTCCCCAGCACGCTCTCTGTGCAAGCAGGTTGTCACGTTGGCTGTGTTGACGGAAGTTAGCCTATTTTCAGGCGCTGCGTAAATATCATTGCGCCTGCTGTATCTAACTCTGGGGGATACGGTGAATAAGCTAAAGTCCCAAAAAGTCGGCGTGTTCCTTTAACAATTATGTTCTGTATTGTTACATGTGCACGTGATGTGTCTAGCTATGTGATGTTGATTTTGTGCATTCTTGTGTTTTGAAATGTGCCATTGTTATCTAAACATTGCTATAGTGCACTTCAGCACACATGAGTTTCACAGTTTCATAACACGGTCTGGACAGAGATGTTTACCACAGTCTCCAAGGACCTGCAGACACACACTGTATGTGATCGTACAGACAGAGCGGCGCTGCTTCATCTCTCACACACACACACACACACACACACACACACACAGATGATGTGCTCACACTGGCACAGAAAAGTCCTTCAAAGAGCATGTCTGTAGATTAAAACGGTCATGCATATATATCATTACTCCAGTCTTCAGTGTCACATGATCCTTCAGAAATCATTCTAATATGCTGATTTGATGCTTGGTTATTATTGGTACTTAGTGGTTATTATCATTGTTGTGGAAAACATTATACATTTTTTGTTTTATACAATATTGTTATATAATATTGTTTTACTTGGGTATATAACATTTACATTTGGTAGGAGCTTTCAGCTCCTCTGTGGTGAGGTCAGTTTGTTGATGTTGAGTGTGATGTGCTCATGCCATCTAGTGGCTGGAAAACTCAACACAAGGGCTCATCTGACAGAATAAGGTTAGAAAGCGAGTGTTTAAAGGATTTAATGGATTAAATAGATGTTATTTATTAATTAAATAGTTTCAAGGTTTTAATTGTTTACAGTTTAATTTAATTAAGAACAAAAATCATAAAAGAAAAAAAATCCAAATAGAGGAAAATAACTTTTTTTTTTTTTTTTTAATCAAAAATGCGTATAATAACAGTAAAGTTGACATGAACTAGTCAGTATTAATCCACACATCACATGTTTTGTATAGACTTGCATGGGCAATAGACAATTTTGTCTAGATTTGAGGAAACGGTTCAGTGAGAGTTTGCAGTAGAGTGTGACTCATGAAAGCGTTTTTTTTGCTGTTTTGCTGGTTTCAGGTATCGGTTGAGTGGGCTCATTTTACCAAGTCTGAAGGACTGGTTTGAGGGCACGTTTGGAGCCAGTTTACAGCATAAATCTCCTGCGACAGTAAGTCGAGTGTGCTTCAGCCAGACTCGTGTTGTGTGTGTGATTGTGTGTATAATATATATGCCATGTGTGTTTTCCTTCAGCCCACTCTGAATTTGAGTGCAGTCACGCCTCCTAACCTGAACGAGCCCTTCATGGAGGATCTGAAAGCAGCGGGTGTGTCCGCGTCACATGATCCGGAGGACCGGGTTTTCCGAGCACATGGTAAAGAACCTTGAGCTTGGCAGAAACTAGTTTTAGCAAATTTCCAAGCATGCATAAGAATTTTGTCATGTTTTACCTCATATTTCACTCATGGGAAATTTGTTTCATAAAGAAATTCAGTATTATTTTAATATGCATTTCTTGATAAAAATGTGACGATGCAAAAAAAATATAATGGTCCTAAAATAGGTTTTATTTAACTATAATTATTGTATGATTTTAGATTTTCTTTTGATTTAGGGTTTAAATAAAGTCATTTCTTTTTTTTATCACAATTTCCTAAAAGGGAGATTGTGATAGAATTGCTAAAGCCAAAATAAATCAATTTAAAAAATGTTTTATTTTATTTTAATATAATTCATTTAAATTTGATCAAAACACATTACTCATATATATGAAAATTAGTAATTTAATATATTAATTATTATACAGAAGTCTCTTCTGCTCACCAAAGCCATATTTATTTGATAAATACAGCATAAATTTTATAAAATTTTATTAAATATTATTACAATTTAAAATAACTGTTTTATATGTATAATGTATTTGTGTGATCAAAGCTGAATTTTCAGCATCATTACTCCAGTCTTCAGTGTCACATGATCCTTCAGAAATCATTCTGATATGATGATTTAGTGCTCAAGAAACATTTATGATTATTATCACAGTTGTGCTGCTTCATATTTGTGTGGAAACCATGATTTGTTTGTTTTTAGCAACATTATAAATGGCTTTGATCAATTTAAAATGTCCTCGCTCAATAAAAGTAGTAATTTCTCACCCCAAACTGGTATATTTATTGAGAGGTTAGACCATTACTTCTAATAAATCCTGCATGGTACCTCAAGTAAATAAATTAGATCATGTGTTCATATCACATGAAAGCTTCAGATTGAGTTTATTTTGGTTGAGTTCACTGCCAGGTGCGTTAGCTGGGTTTTTATGTCTTCTCTCTGTCTCTTCCTCAGGTCACTGCCTGCATGAGATCTTTGCCCTGCGCGAGGGGAGGATCGGACGCGTGCCCGACATGGTGGTTTGGCCGAGTGAGTGACTGCAAAGGGTTCAGTGCCTCCGTTAGCTAATTAATATTCATGAGCTGCCGCTTTAATTAGGGGGAAAGGGGCGTTGCCATCCAGTGACACTCTGGCTGCTCTCTGAATGGTGGATTCCTGACAGGACCCATTCCAACGTCTCTGATTAACGGCCGAGCTTTCATTAGGAGAAAACCCAAGCGGCCAGCAAATCATGTGCCTCCTCGATACACGCCTCCGTCCAGAACGTTCTCTCTCAGAGAATTCATCCGTCCGGTCATCCAGGGTTCACCCTCAGTAGATTATCCTGTCACCGTCGCAGTCTCCTTCAGAAAATCCTCGTTTTCATAATCTTGAAGAAAAGTCACTTTCTCTGCCTCTGAAATGACCTGTATTCACTTTTACTAAGAACTGTGACAGAGAGTATTTTTTTTCTAATCTATAGGATAATGAGACGCATATAAAGACATTTGTAATGTTACAATCCTTCCCTCTGGTCATTTTGACGTGAGACTCATTTAAACATTTTTTTTTTTTTTTTTAAACAATTGAGTGTTCATCGGAGTGGTCCAAGACCCTATGACACTTGTTGCACTTGAACCACGAATACACAAAAAAAATTGACTGGATTTGAAGAGTTTTGTGCTTGAAATTTAAAAAAGTAACATCCTTCCCTCACGGGTCAATTTGACCCCCATAGGAATGAATGGAATGTGAGGAATGATTGAGTACACATAGAAAAACCTAAAAATGCTCACAATTCAAACTAAAAATGCTAAAAATTTACCAAAAAATTAAAACAAAGACAGCGGAACAGCTCATTTGCTCCATCTAGTGGCAAGAGTCATGAAATATCATGTTATATTATTATTTTTCCACAAGAGGTCGGCAAAGACACCCAATGCAAGATATTTTGAGCTGAATTAAAAGGGTTATGCATGAAATTGAGTTATTTGGAATTTAAGTTGAAAGAGTGTGAAGCTTAAATTATTATTTA
Organism: Coreius guichenoti; assembly: GCA_039654105.1. Classification (NCBI taxonomy): domain Eukaryota; kingdom Metazoa; phylum Chordata; class Actinopteri; order Cypriniformes; family Gobionidae; genus Coreius; species Coreius guichenoti. The sequence goes on from CM077172.1 coordinate 42,031,543, forward strand.
TTATTTATTGATCAAATCTAGTAATTTAAAGATAGATACATTAAAAATTAACAAAAAATCTCCCCCAAAAATGCATTAAAAATGTAAAAAATATTATCGAAATGAAATAAGCTTTCTGGACAAAAAAAAATTAAGTATAATTTTAGGGCTTCGGGTCATTTTGACCCCACGAGGGAAGGATTTGTTACAAAGTGTGAGTGAAGGATGAGGGTTAAAATAAATGCTGTTCTTTTGAACTTTC
>CM077172.1:42036783-42074283 GCA_039654105.1 Coreius guichenoti
GTGTGTGTGATGGGTAGGTTTAGGGGTAGGGTTAGTGTGTGTGTGTGTGTGTGTGTGTGTGTGTGATGGGTAGGTTTAGGGGTAGGGTTAGTGTAAGGGGAGAGAATATACAGTTTGTACAGTATAAAAACCATTATGTCTGTGGAAAGTCCACATAAAATATGGAAACCCAACATTGATGTTTACGCTGAAGGGTAAAAACAGGCCATTTGCTTGTGTCTTCCTGTCTGTCCACACACACACACACACAGCAGATGGTCCCATCAAACTAATGTCGAAAAATGGCACTGGTGCTGCTGGTGTGGTGTAGTATTTTGTGTGTGTGTGTGTGTGTGTGTGAGATGCATCATAATCAGCCCATCACTGTGTCTGTGTGTGTGTGTGTGTGTGTGTTTGTGTAGGGATGCAGCACAGATGGTGGAACATTAAAGTGTGTTTGTATTTCTCGGGGGTTTGCTTAATAAAATCACCTGGAGCGTGTGTTTTATCTGAGACTGATCAATAAGTCCATCAGCTCTCTCACAGGTATACGGCTGTCACGCTCACACACACATATTGTGAGTCTAACTGCAGGAAACACATCTGTAATGCTCCATAAGGCTTCAGTACCACTGTGTTTATCCAGAAACTCATTTCCTGTGAGGCTGTTGTGTTTTATTGACAGTCATGCTACTCACATTTTTATTATGAAACTGATATCGTCCTGGTCCTGGATGCTGATTGGTCAGTACAGTGATCCAGCTGTGCTAAAATACGCCATGTTGTAACAGCGATGATGTTCAACATCTGTTCACCAGCTGCTATTTTTTTATATATAATTTTTGTTACCCCAAGCAAGATTCAGATTTGTTTTATGGCGAAATCCACCTCTACGTGGAAATTTGCTTTGTGTTTCAAAAAGAATTTGACACCACCAACAAATAACTTACCTTTGTTTGTGTGTGTGTGTGTGTGTGTGTGTGTGTGTGTGTGTGTGTGTGGGAATTTTCATATGCTAGCATTAGACCATGTGGCCATCAGGGGTCCCATAAATCTCTGGGGCCCCAAGAATCTGTGTTTCCAGATATTACAAACACTACCGTTCAAAAATTTGTATTTGGTAAGATGTTTTTTAATGTTTATGCTCACCAGGGCTGCATTTATATTATCAAAAATACAGTAAAAACAGTAATTTTGTGAAAGTTTAATACAATATTTTCAAATATAGTTTATTCCTGTGATCAAAGCTGAATTTTCAGCATCATTACTCCAGTCTTCAGTGTCACATGACCCTTCAGAAATCATTCTGATATGATGATTTGATGCTCAAGAAACATTTATGATTATTATCAGTGTTGAAAACAGTTGTGCTGCTTCAGATTTTTGTGGTAAACTAGATATTCTTTTTGGTGAATCAAAAGATCATAACAAAATTTCAAAACATTATAACAATATAAATGTCTTTACTGTCACTTTTAATCAATTTATTTAGGGATGCATGATATACTGAACCCCATATCGGTATCGGCCGATTATGTTCATTTTTAATGGAAAATCTGGCCGATATATTAAAGCCGATAATGTATTCTTTCCTTCAGCTGAGACCCTTCAGATACGCACTGTTCGCCATGATGGTTTGAATTGCTTGAAATATGATTGGAATCACTTCAAAAAAGGAAAATACTGTTAAGAGCAACATGTGCAGCGCAAGTCTGTCATAAAGGCTACATGAGAACATCATAATTGTGTGCTTGGGACATGGATTTAAAGGATTAGTTCACTTCAAAATGAAAATTTCCTGATAATTTACTCACCCCCATCTCATCCAAGATGTTCATGTCTTTCTTTCTTCAGTGGAAAAGAAATTAAGTTTTTTGAGGAAAACATTCCAGGATTTTTCTCCACATAATGGACTTCAGTTGCAACCAACGGTTGAAGGTCCAAATCAATGCAGTTTCAAAGGAAGGGCTTCAGAGGCTCTGCACGATCCCAGACGAGGAATAGGGTCTTATCTAGCAAAACCATCGGTCATTTAAAAAAAATAAATAAAAATGTATATACTTTTTAACCTAAATTGCTCATCTTGCGCTGCTCTGCGATGTGCCACGGATTGCGTAATCACGTCAGAAAGGTCACGCTAGACGTAGGCGTGATTTGAAACATTTCCGACGTGATTACGCAATCCATGGCCGTCGCAGAGCAGCGCGAGATGAGCAATTTAGGTTAAAAAGTATATAAATGTTTATTTTTTTCTTGAAAATGACCGATGGTTTTGCTAGATAAGACCCTATTCCTCGTCTTGGATCGTGCAGAGCCTCTGAAGCCCTTCCTTTAAAACTGCATTGATTTGGACCTTCAACCGTTGGTTGCCATTGAAGTCCATTATGTGGAGGAAAATCCTGGAATGTTTTCCTCAAAAAACTTAATTTCTTTTTGACTGAAGAAAGACATGGGGGTGAGTAAATTATCAGGAAATTTTCATTTTAAAGTGAACTAATCCTTTAATGGTGAGACTTTTTTTGTAATCAGGCTCTCAAAAATTATATAAAAATGTGCATTCAGATTTATCAGCCAATATATCGGTTATCGGCTTTCAAATATAAAGAATTATCGGTTATTGGTATCGGCCAAAATGTTCATATCGGTGCATCCCTAGATTTAATCCATCCTTGCTGAATTAAAGTATTATTTTTTTTTTATTATTTTCTAAAGTATTATTATATTAAATCTTACTTAACCTCAAACGTTTGAACGATAGTGTATATACACATCATAACATGCAGCACCAACTATTAACCTTACTTTATATGTCAAGGACTGTATTATTTAGCAGAAGAATGGTAATTATTCTGCTTAAAGGGATAGTTCACCCAAAAATGAAAATGACCCCATGATTTCATCACCCTCAAGTCATCCTAGGTGTATATGACATTCTTCTTTCAGACGAATACAATCAGAGTTATATTAAAAATGTCCTGTCTCTTCCAAGCATTATAATGGCAGTGAATGGCTGTTTCTGTTTTGAAGTCCATAAAAGTGCATCTATCCATCATAAAAGTGCTCCACACAGCTTCGGGGGGTTAATAAAGGCCTTCTGAAGCGTTTGTGTAAGAAAAATATCCATATTTAAAACTTTACAAACTGTAATCTCTGACTGTCGTCCGCACGGTCACGAGAGACTGGCGTTCCAGCGTATGACGTAGGACGCAGACGTAGCGTAAGTTTGCGTTACGATCGTGGAAGCGCAGAGGATAGAGCAAAACAAAACTTGGTTCTCGCGAGAACTAGTATATTCTCACCAGAGCGTCCTACGTCATACGCTGGAACGCCGCAATTGGTCATCTTTCGCCTGGGACATCCCAAAATCGTACAATGTGTACTGGGCATAAAAAAACTATGGTTTAATTAAAAAAAAATACTTTGGAAATAAGAGGTTGTTTTGTGTTTTTGATGTGTGTGTAGTTGAATGAGCACGGTTACTGTACGGGCCACGAGCCGGACTCCATGGAGTTCAGTTCTCTGGGCGGCTGGGTGGCGACGCGCGCCTCAGGCATGAAGAAGAACATCTATGGCAACATTGAGGACCTGGTATGTCTTCCTCTCTCTCAACACACACAAACATACACAAAATGTTCACCCCCACACACTTCAGACGTGTTTTATCTGCATCAGTCTCGTGTTCATTCATGTTACCTGTGATCTGATGTGTTCCCAGGTGGTGCATATAAAGATGGTGACCCCTAGAGGAGTGATTGAGAAGAGCTGTCTGGGGCCCCGCATGTCCACGGGCCCCGACATACATCACTTCATAATGGGCTCAGAAGGTACGGACACGCTGTGTGTGTGTGGAATGTGTCTGTGAATCTCAAGAAACCTGTCAAGAACTTGTCTGGGTCATATTTCACCTCAAAGGTGACAATTAAAGGGATAGTTCACCCAAAAATGAAAATTGTCGTCATTTACTGTGTGTATCATGTTCCAAACCTGTATGAGTTTCTTCTGCTGAACACAAAAGAAGATATTTTGAAGAATATTGTTAACCAAACAGTTGATGGACCCCATTGACTTTCATAGTATGGAGAAAAAAATCATATTTGGGTAAACTATCCCATTTTAAACACAAATTCCTAATGTTTAATATTCTTCATTTTCTTTATGTAAAATTTCTCAATTCTATCTTTTGATTTTGAGGTGAAATGACAGCCTGTTATTATTTGTAGTTGCGCTTTAGGTGACCCGAGTTTGAATCCCAGCTTGTGGTCGTTTATGATCCCGTCCCCTAAATAATTAAATAAAAACATATTTAAATAGGGATGCACAATATATCGGACCCCATATTGGTATCGGCCGATATTTGTTCATTTTTAATGTTATCGTTATCGGCCCGATAAGAAAATGTGTCGCTATATTAAAGGCGATAAATAATGTATTATTTCCTTCCGCTGAGACCCTTCAGATACGCACTGTTCACCATGATGGGTTTGAATTGTTTAAAATATGATTGGAATCACTTCAAAAAAGGAAAATACAGTTCAGTGCAATGTGCAGCTCAAGTCTGTCATAAAGGCTACATGAGAACATCATAATTGTGTGCTTGGGACATGGATTTAAATGGTGAGACTTTTGTTTTTGTTGTCAGGCTCTAGAAATTGTATAAAAATTTGGATTTAGATTTATCAGCCAATATATCGGTTATCGGCTTTCAAATATAAGAATTATCAGTTATCGGTATCATCCAAAATTTTAATATAGGTGCATCCATAGAGGCCAACAATGGCAACAAAAACTGTATTGACTAAAGGCCAAAGTGAACTTCAGTTTTGACGTGCATGCTTAGCGTATGCATACAGCTGAACACATAACCTTTCAAAGTATACTTCATTTGATCGTAGGGGATTTTCTGGGATTTTGTCGATAACGATAATCAGATGATATTTTGCTGGGTGTGTTTATTGTGCTGGTATCTTGGCAGTTTTAGGACTGTCGTGGACGGCCGACTCCTAAAGTTTTTGTTAATCTTCATATTTTGTGCGGTGGTTAGTTCGCAGCAGTGACAGAAATTAAATTTTCCAATAAGTTTTAAAGCTGCAATCTGTAACTTTTTTTTTTTTTTTTATTAAAATGATCCAAAATCAATTTTGAGCCAGCCAGTGTTCAAAACGATCTCCTTACCTTAGCCTAATTCACAATGGTAAAATTGTAATAATCTGTTATAATCTGAGTGGTACTGGTGGATTTCCGCGGGAAATTCAAGCATGTTTTTGCGTCATTACGTCACGTCTGTATACATGAAGGAGTCCGGCTAGTAGTAGTATTGCATGTGAGGATGCTGCAGGTGGCGGATCATTTATAGCCTTTTCTCACAGCAGTTGGAATAATTAAACGTATCATTTTGATGGCGGATTGTAATCCAGAAAGGTCCAAACGACAATCATCAGTGACAACTGAAGCAAGCAAAAGATTACACTGTACAGAAATTAAAATCTACAGGTAATGTTAATACACATTAAATATACATAGTCACGCAATGCTGATGTTCTTAACATTGAACAATTTGAGAACAAACTATAACAAAGTATAATAGTTTGCACGGTTTGATGTGATATGAGCGATCGTTAGATTTAATCACCGTTGGTAGCGTGATTTATTGTAATGTTTTTTTTTTCTCAGTTGGTCAGAACAAAAGTGGCAGACATGTTACTTATTTGTTCAGATGACATTTTCCAGTGAAACTTATTATTTTGGTCGTACTTCCAAGACGTGGAATCTGTGATTCTGAAGTACAGTATCCACACCGGTGCGGTGAATGAATGACAGCCACACACACTCCTCAAAACATTAGATTCATCCGCGCTGAGGAGCCATGCCGATGCACAACCCACGTAAAGAATAATCATTCTGCAAATAACTGCAATTGCAGGTTTCAAACAGAGATGGCGACAAAGAGGCAAAATTTACAGACTGCAGCTTTAATCTAGAGTTGCAAATCTCTAAATCCCCTCACACAAACGCTTGTGGGTGTTAGTTGTTGTTGTGTTTTCCAGTAGTTTGTTGTTGTTCCTTCTATTTGGCTTTATTTTTAACTATGAAACAATGGGCCGGGTCAGTGTCGACACCTTGTGGACGAACAAAGTAGGGCAAGGAACATGCAAACTTGAGGGGGTGTGTGAAATTTAAAAAAAATAATAGGGCTGCGTGTGTATTATGGTGATGACATTTACGTCACACATACTGTACGCATACTCTACATGCAAAACCAAAGTATGCTTTGGGCTGGTAGATGCTCTGAATATCTCAGTCTGAAATATCTGTTCACGGTGCTTTTGTATTCATGTTAACAAGCATTGGGTTTAACATCACATGTAATTTTACAGTAAAATACTGTTAAATGTATGGCTTTTGGAAGTAAAAACTATGAATTACTGAATGATTTATGGCGAAAAACTGTAAAAAATAAATGGTTTAACATCACATGATGTAGTTTTACAGTAAAATACTGTAATATTTATGGCCTTTGGAAGTGAAAACTATGAATTACTGTATAATTTATGGTGAAAAACCGTAAAAGTAAATGGTTTAACATTGCATTATGTTCATGGCAACAAGCATTTCTTTAACTGGATTAAGCAAGTTTAATCATGAGTTTTCAGAGTTTCTTTAGGAGCTTGAAGGTCAGACACAGATTCCCTAGACTTCAGTTCTGATCCTAGAACGGATCCTCTTCTCAGTGTGCACAGTGAAGTTAGTTTGACATTGGTCGGGTCACTGGTAGTGATAAGCACGCTTAAAGGGTGTTTGTACTGAAGTGAGAGTTCGTGTCAATCACTTTAGGATTTCAGAAACACAGTCCTCATTATCAGAGAGAGTTGTAACGCACACTTTTTGTTGTATGGTACTTTATCTAAGGTTATGTTGCCCTAATTGGGACCCTCGCAGAGCATCAAGCCTTGTCCATTCTGCAGTTTTTTTTTTCTAGGCAATAAGCGCGCTGTTATACAGCAAGAGACTGTCTGACTAACACAAATATTTTATGTCATTTAGAGGCAGATAAATCTAAAAAAGTTGATACCATGGATAATTAAGCTAATTAAACTATTGTGAACCCGTAGTTTACCTCAAATAAACCTTGAGACTGAGACTATATTTAGGCGTCCCTGTTTGCCAGTAGGGGGCGGTGAAACATGTTTAGCTTACAGTATATGACATATGGTAATTTTTCACATACATACAGACTCCTCAGACAGGGCAAAAGGCCAGAAGTATGTGCTTGATATTTTTCATATGTCATGATTCTGTTTAAAAGTATCACCCTTATCCAAAGGAAAGGATATTATTAATTTGTCTCAATAAAGCCATTCATGAAGCCCTGAAGTGATGAAAATGGGCCATAAGCATTGTATTTAGCAAAATGTTCTGAAGCTCTTTACGCCTCATATGATTTTTTTGTGGGAGGATGATTGTTTCCCAGGTTTAATCTGCATTAATTAAACATTCATGATTCCATTAGGAGGGACATCTGGCTTCTTTAATGGCTTTGTAATGTCAGGGACATTTAGACGCTAAAGGAGGACACATTTCACCCCCACCCCCCTCTTCTTTAGATGTGAGGATTCTAGTAAAATAATGCAGTAAATATTAACTAAATAACATAAATTGTAACACAAAACACCCTAATGTACATTACTGATAAACAAAATAAGAAGAAACAAAACAATTGAAATATAATCATATGTGATGTCACTCATGGACTGCTGGCAATGTCCTTTAACTGTTTTTGCACTGTAAATTATATGGTAATTCATATTTTTCTACTTCCAAAGCCATACATTTGACTGTATTGAACAGTAAAATTACATTTAATGCAATGTTAAACTATTTACTTTTACTGTTTTTACACTGTAAATTGTTAATTCATAGTTACAAAAAAAACATAAATTTGACAGTATTTTAAAATAAAATGACATACTGCATAATGTGATGTTAAACCATTTACCTTTACTGCTTTTCACCATATGCTAATTCATAGATTTTACTTCCAAAAAACACAAATTTGACAGTATTTTACAGTAAAATTACATGTAATGTTCTGTTAAACCATTTACTTTTACCATTTTTCCACCATAAATTATATAGTAATTCATAGTTTTTACTTCCAAAAGCCATACATTTGACAGTATTTTACTGTAAAATATATTTTATATAAGTTACAGTAAAATGTTTATAACGTTTAACCATTTACTTTTACTGTTTACAGTAATTCATAGTTTTTGCTTCCAAAAGCCATACATTTGACAGTATTTTACAGTAAAATATAATGGTTAAACATTTACTCTTACTGTTTTTCACCATAAATTATACAGTAATATTTTTTACTTAAAAAACATTAATTTGAGCTTTTACAGTAAAATTTCATACCGTATAATGCAACGTTAAAACCTTTACTTTTACTGTTTTTCACCATAAATTATACTGTGATTGTTTTTGCTTCCAAAAGCCATAAATTTGACAGTATTTTACAGTAAAATATAATGAAGTTAAACCATTTACTTTTACTGTTTTTCACCATTATACAGTAATTCATATTTTTCTTTAAAAAACAATTTCATAGTATTTTACAGTAAAATTGCATACTGTAAAATGTGAAGTTGAACATTTTACTTACTGTTTTTCACCATAAATTATACAGTAATTCATAGTTTTTGCTTCCAAAAGCCATAAATTTGACAGTATTTTACAGTAAAATATAATGCGATGTTAAACCATTTATTTATTTACTGTTTTTACCATAAATTATACAGTAATATATTTAACTTAAAAACATTAATTTGACAGTATTTTACAGTAGAGTTTCATACTGTATAATGTGACGTTAAACCTTTTACTTTTACTGTTTTTCACCGTAAGTTATACAGTAATTAATATTTTTGACTTAAAAAACAAGTAAAATTTGAAGTAAAATTTAATACGGTAAAATGTGACATTAAACCTTTTACTTTTACTGTTTTTCACCATAAATTATACAGTAATTCATAGTTTTTGCTTCCAAAAATCCATAAATTTTACAGTGTTTTACAGTAAAATATAATGCAATGTTAAACCATTTACTTTTATGGTTTTTCACTGTAAATTATTTGGTAATTCATAGTTTTTACTTCCAAAAACCATAGATTTGACCATATTTTAAAGTAAAATTACATATAAAGTGATGTTAAACCATTTACACCGTATATGTAAGGTAACTTAAGGTAAGCCAATCAACAGGTGCTTACTGTGGCATTTACCGTCCTGTAAAAACGTTTTACGTTTAAGTGAATAGAGTATGAGTGAAGGCTGAGGATGAGTGGCGTTTTGATGCTGAGGTATGTTCTGCTCATAAAGCTTCATCCAGCATACGGTCTCAATGATGGCTCGTATAAACTCTCCACAGGACTCTTACACACTCGTACATGTTTGCTTGCTCTGGGCTTTCAGTAATGAGTCTAGAAGCCCAGACTCAGAGCAGCAGACACAGGGCTTCCCTCTGGGGTCAGAGGTCATGCTGGTTTGGGACAGGAAGCCTGCTGCGCCAGGCTCTCTGTGACTCTGCTCTCCCCCCAGTGTGTCGTTTGATACTGACCTGCTTTATGTCACAGAACACAGTCTGTAAATCTCTTTGCTTCCTTTTGTAGTGGAAGAAACTTGAGCGTTCAGGTGAAAATGAACATGCAGATCTCCTGCAGAGAGTCAGGGGTGTGTGTGTGTGTGCTGCGTACAGCTCTCTGACTGATTGTTATGTCCTTTGGTTGATGTTAAGGACTATTCAGATCATGCACATTACAAATTGCACACATCAGCCCTTGTGTGTGATACTGAAAACAGTCACTGCTTTGATACTCTTTACTCTTCATACACATGCCAATGGTGTATATGTGTCCTGCTCCTTAGGAACTCTGGGAGTGGTGACTGAAGTCACGATGAAGATCCGACCCATTCCTGAGTATCAGAAGTACGGCTCCGTCGTCTTCCCAAACTTCCAGCAGGGTGTTGCGTGCCTGAGAGAGGTGGCCAGACAGGTCAGTACAGGCCTCATGTGACTCAATGAAACTAACCCAGCTGTGGTCAGACTCACTTCATTTATAGTGATATTCTGTTAGTTTATATGTACACTCACCTAAAGGATTATTAGGAACACCTGTTCAATTTCTCATTAATGCAATTATCTAATCAACCAATCACATGGCAGTTGCTTCAATGCATTTAGGGGTGTGGTCCTGGTCAAGACAATCTCCTGAACTCCAAACTGAATGTCAGAATGGGAAAGAAAGGTGATTTAAGCAATTTTGAGCGTGGCATGGTTGTTGGTGCCAGACGGGCCGGTCTGAGTATTTCACAATCTGCTCAGTTACTGGGATTTTCACGCACAACCATTTCTAGAGTTTACAAAGAATGGTGTGAAAAGGGAAAAACATCCAGTATGCGGCAGTCCTGTGGGCGAAAATGCCTTGTTGATGCTAGAGGTCAGAGGAGAATGGGCCGACTGATTCAAGCTGATAGAAGAGCAACTTTGACTGAAATAACCACTCGTTACAACCGAGGTATGCAGCAAAGCATTTGTGAAGCCACAACACGCACAACCTTGAGGCGGATGGGCTACAACAGCAGAAGACCCCACCGGGTACCACTCATCTCCACTACAAATAGGAAAAAGAGGCTACAATTTGCACGAGCTCACCAAAATTGGACAGTTGAAGACTGGAAAAATGTAGCCTGGTCTGATGAATCTCGATTTCTGTTGAGACATTCAGATGGTAGAGTCAGAATGTGGCGTAAACAGAATGAGAACATGGATCCATCATGCCTTGTTACCACTGTGCAGGCTGGTGGTGGTGGTGTAATGGTGTGGGGGATGTTTTCTTGGCACACTTTAGGCCCCTTAGTGCCAATTGGGCATCGTTTAAATGCCACGGCCTACCTGAGCATTGTTTCTGACCATGTCCATCCCTTTATGACCACCATGTACCCATCCTCTGATGGCTACTTCCAGCAGGATAATGCACCATGTCACAAAGCTTGAATCATTTCAAATTGGTTTCTTGAACATGACAATGAGTTCACTGTACTAAAATGGCCCCCACAGTCACCAGATCTCAACCCAATAGAGCATCTTTGGGATGTGGTGGAACGGGAGCTTCGTGCCCTGGATGTGCATCCCACAAATCTCCATCAACTGCAAGATGCTATCCTATCAATATGGGCCAACATTTCTAAAGAATGCTTTCAGCACCTTGTTGAATCAATGCCACGTAGAATTAAGGCAGTTCTGAAGGCGAAAGGGGGTCAAACACAGTATTACTATGGTGTTCCTAATAATCCTTTAGGTGAGTTTATATTAGGGGTGGGAATCGCCAGAGGCCCCACGATACGATATTATCACGATACTTAAGCCACGATATGATATTATTGCAATAAAAAAAAATAAAAAAAGTGATATGCTGAGTATTGCAATAACATATTGCGATTTATTAACTATTTTCAACTGCAAACTTTGTCCACACATATTTTTATCTAATAAGGTTCTCAGACTGTTCATTTTCAAATCCACATCCCTTCCTTGTCAAATGTTTTCCTTCCTCGTATTTTAGACATATTTTTTAAAAGAAATTACATTTTGTCCAGTAACTGTTTCAATGTTTGCACACTCAATTCAATGCATTTGTTTTTTTCAATACATATAGTTTTAAGCAGTTTTATAAAGAACAACCCTAACACCCTAATGAACAAGTTAAAGTTGACACTATTCAGTTATGAAATGTAATTATATGCTGAATCACATTTATATAATCATATTTCTATCATATTTATAGGAAAATACATAAATATGCCATAAACAGCATATAACTTGGACGCTAGATGCTGCTTTGGAGTTATTTTCGTTGTGAAATTGCCTACACAATAATGCAAGTTTCCAGAAGAGTATAACCAGTATCACCGACCCAGTATAGTATAAGAGTATAACCAGTATCTCATAGCATTAGACACGTTTTACTGCTGCTGTCTTTCTTTCAATTGTGTTGTATAATGAACGAGCAGTGTTGGGGAGTAACTAGTTACATGTAACGCCGTTACGTAATTTAATTACAAAATAAATGTAACTGTAATCCGTTACAGTAACTGAGAAAAAATGTGTAATTAAATTAGTTACTTATGAAAATGTTAACGATTACAAAGGGTGTTACATCTGAATATTTTCTGTAAAAAGTTAGGATATGTTACAGTATATGAGCACGCTAGCATTCATTCAAAGGCTATTAAACCATTCAAGAACGATAAGACGGAAAAATAAGAACTTAAATGTGTTCTGCCACGCGTCTGTGAATCTAGTGTCTGTGTGATAGACACACACACACACTCGTGCACACGGCCGCATTGAGCTCTTTCACGCTTGAACGGACAGTAACACACAGAATTATGCCAAAATGCCTGCTTTGTTGAGTATCCTTGTAAGCACAGTCATAAATGAGTTAAATAAAGCCTTAAATGACCACAAAGAGCTGTGAGAAAATATGATGCTAGTCAGATCTGCGTCATGTGCGGCAGATCTTAAAGTGACAGCAGCCATTAATGATAATCAAAGAACAAAAGACAGAGAAAATCACTCACTGCTCTTGACTGAACTTTTGTAGCTTTAATACAGATTAATTTATATTTAATTTATACTTTATGCAGTGAAGACTGTGAAGTGTTTGATAAATGTATTCAATTAATTAGAGCGGCACGATTCTGGATAAATTGAGAATCACGATTTTTTGTGTAAAATGGAGATTGCGATTGCGATTCTCCCACATTCTGAAAGGGAAAAAAAACATCAGACAACAGTGTGTATGTGAAGTTTTAGCTCAAAATACCCCACAGATCATTTTTATAGCATGTTAAAATTGTCACTTTTTGAGGGTGAGCAAAAATGCGAATTAATGCAAATGAGCTGTTGTTCCCGGCCCCCTTTCAAGAAGAGGGCGGAGCTTCAAGAGCTCGTGTTAGCAGCTCTGATTACCTTACACAGACACGCACTGAAAATGTCAGAAACTGTTCAGCCTTTTATGTTCAAACCGGAGTCGGACAATGATGGAGAGACTCAAGAAGAAGTGACAACGTGTAGAGTGAGACAGGACGTTTCTGAATGGTTAGTTGATGAATTTATGTAGCTGATGTTTTCTAAACAAAATAACATGCAAACTAGAGTCTAATGCTGTAAATGCTGTAGTCTATTTAAAAGATTAATTTGACTCATTCAAATTATTTTTCATTTTGTTCAATGTCTCATTCATCATGACTTGTTTAGTTATTGGATGAATCAGCGTTTGTGAATAAATCTTTTAAATGAATGATTCAATGACAAACACTTTTTTTAAACACTCACTTTTTGCCACCTCCTGGCGTAACGATAAGCAATACAACAAGTGTCAAAATACTTTTTTTAAAAGATCATGTACTCTTATTTTGATCAATACCGTGTTTTATCCTGTTATTTAAATGTTTGTAACACATAACGATAATGTGTGGTTGAAAAGACTGTTTGTGAAGCAGCTTCATATGGCAGCTGCTCTCTCCTGATCAGCAGCAGCGCGAACGCAGATTTGACCGTTGCAGTGTGATGATGATCGTACTTTCAAAACTGCAGGGTGTTTCACTTCAGTAGCCTTAGCATATTAGCATCATGAGCCAAGTAATATTTTTTTTTAACACCAAATACCATATATTATAATTACAAAGATTAACGAGAGTCAAAACAAGTGCACATTAAAAAAATAAGTATTTCATGTATCTCAAAAAAAGAGGAATTTATTTGTATATGTCCATAGTTCAGTTAAAGTTCTTGTAAAGTTTCAAATTAAACTGTTATCTTCCCCTGTACGAGGGAATAGCCATGAGTCGATTGGAGTGATGTCAGCTCCCCTCTTCGATTGATTGGCTAGAGGAGGAGCTGTCAATCTAGAACTAGTGGACCAATGGTGACGCTTAAGCCCGCCCTAATTTACATGAAACTCGAACTGCAAGATTTGGAAAAACAAGCGCAGAACATGGAAAGAAGAGCGAAGAGAAAAACAGCACAAGCGTGCAAAAAAAAAAAATATGAGCAGAAAATGTAAGAGCACAAAAGTAATTTGAAGAAAAACATAATTTTTAAGAACACGTTATATAAATTTACATGTGCAATATAATTTTTATTGTGTTTAAAGTTTTGATTCATGCTCGTTATTTTTTTAAATGCGCTTTTAATTTTTTGATTCACGCTTGTAATAATTTGATCCATGACCACGTTGTTTGCTATTCTGATCATTTTGCATTATTTTTTTCATTTTGTTCAATATATTTTTTACATGTATTTTTAATTTTTGAAATCATGCTTTTATTATTTTTTGATCCGTGACCGCAGTACTTTTGGCGAGAATTTAATCCCATACAATATCCCCACACAAAATACTGCAATACTATGTTGTATCGATCCCCCCCCCCCACCCCTAATGTATACATAATGTGTGTTTTAATATGCTAAATTGGTGCTCAAGAAACATTTTTTTATCAATGTTGAAAATTAGCAGTCAAAATGAAGACTGATGCCAGTTAAGAAGCTTTATTTTGAAGAGTGTGTGTTGAATAGGGCAGTGTGTGAGGCTAATGGCCTCCGATCTGGGCTTCTCATTAGTCTGTGGGCTGCTGCTGATGTAGCCCTTATTGATGACCGCAGTCTTAGCGTTCTGTACAGCACTTCTTATTAGTCCATAAACAAACTGTGATCCAAACTTAAAATGAATTTATTGATTATGCTGCTCAGGACCTACACTGCTCCTCCATCTGTTTCTCTTTGCCCAAGGCTGCCTTTAAAAAAAATCAGGTTATATTTTAATTGGAATATCATTTTGCCGTACTGTAGGTGTTTCCTAACAACAGCAAAAATACTGGCTGAGCAATAATAATGTTGTAGATTTGTTTAAAAGTGTAGGAAAGGGTCGTTATACGCCTCCATCTATTAATCTGTTTCTGTCTGAGCACGTTTCTTCTTCTTTATTCTTGTTGTAGAGATGTGCTCCAGCATCCATTCGGCTAATGGACAACGAGCAGTTTCAGTTCGGTGAGTTGCGTCTTTCCTTCTAAGCAGATGTTTAAGCCCATAATACATACATACTTCTGTGGGACAAAAAAGATATATTAAAGAATCTTCACACCCTCTTTTACAATGACAGTTCATAGTACAGACGACTGACGACCTCTCGTGAAGTTTGTGTGCTTTATTTAAAAGGGGTCCTATTATGCTCATTTACAGGTTCATAATTTTGTTTATGGGGTCAACAAGAATACATTTACATTTGATGTTCAAAAAAAGTATTTTTATTATAATTCTCCATTGTTGCAGCTCCTCTCTTCCCAGTTTGTCGGTAATGCTCTGTTTAGTTCCTGTCTCTGTGAAGCCCCTCCTTCTGAAAAGCACAATGTGCTCTGATTGGTCGGCTGGAGCAGTGTGTTGTAATTGGTCAAGTGCTTCCAGCGTGTTTGGGAAATGTCCCGCCCCTTAACCACCATAACCGCCAGTTTCAACACACTAATTACTAACTCAACCAGGCCACGACCCCTCTATTCTGTGTATGAATTATTTAAAGGGGTCCTATAATGCCCCTTTTTACAAGATATAAAACAAGTCTCTGATATCCCCAGTGTGTATGTGACGTTTTAGCTCAAAATACCCCACAGATCATTTTTATAGCATGTTAAAATTGTCACTTTTTGAGGGTGAGTAAAAATGCACAATTTTTGTGTGTCCCTTTAAATGCAAATTAGCTGTTGTTCCCGGCCTCCTTTCAAGAAGAGGGCGGAGCTTCAAGAGCTCGTGTTAGCAGCTCTGATTACCTCACGCAGACACGCACTGAAAATGTCCGAAACTGTTCAGCCTTTTATGTTCAAACCGGAGTCGGACAATGATGGAGAGACTCAAGAAGAAGCGACAATATGTAGAATGAGACAGGACGTTTCTGATTGGTTAGTTGATGAATTTATGTAGCTGATGTGGAGTTAACTATCTTCAAGTCATTGATTAGCATATTCTGTCATGATAATCTATAAATCGCTGGTGTGGGAACTGTTGTAAGATGCACAGAGCCGGAGAATATCTGCCGCATGAAGATAGAACAGGTGTAGTTTAGTTTAATTACGGTTATAACTTGTATTGTCATCTTGCTTTTATGACATGTTTATGCGACAGCTTGAGCAGACTCCCAAATGTGCTCGACTACAACAACTCTTCCTCTTCTCAACATGGCTTTTGTTGCTTGTTCCCGGGGGCGGGGTTTATGTCAATTGTAGTGTTTGTGATGTCACTAACCTGTGAAGAAGCTCGTCCCTACCAGCCGTTTGTTGTAGTCCTTAAAGTGATTTCTTTAAAAGAAAATATCTCCCTTTGCTTTGAACTTTGAGCGTCGTAACTTTGCAGATGTTGTTTATGCTCAAACAGCAACGTTACACACTAACTAAAGTTAAAAAAGTCAAATCATAATCAACCACTCCTTTAAATGAGGAATATTATGACGTGTTTGTTCCCGGAAGAAAACTCAAGACTACAGTGGAGGCGTTTCAGGCAGTTCAGAAACAGTGACACTGATATAGAGAAGAACTCCCGTTGGAGAGACTTTGTAACTTTGCAGACCTTTTTCGTGCTCAAACAGCAACATTACACACTAAAGAAAGATGAACATGGAGAAAAGCATAATAGGACCCCTTTAAATGCACCATAATTTCACTGTTATTGAGCTGTTAATTTGAAAACAGTTGTGACCAGTCCGTGATCTCAAGAACCGAATCACTAAACTCATTCGTTCAGTTCATTGAAAGGAACTTTATCAAAAGAATATTCTCAAAAATGTTTTTCTGCTTTTCTGACTTGTTACTATGAACTTTTGTGGTATAAGATCTGCAAGACTCTCTAAAATATAAAAGTTTTGGTCACACTTTAGTTTAGGGTCCAATTCTCACTATTAACTACGACTTTTGCCTCAGTAAACTCCTAATTACTGCTTATTAATAGTTAGTAAGGTAGTTGTTAAGTTTATGTATTGGGTAGGGTTAAGGGATGTAGAATAAGGTCGTGCAGAATAAGGCATTAATATGTGCTTTATAAGTACTAATAAACAGCCAATATCCTACAGGGCCCGACAGTGCGACCATTTCACTCGCATTTGCGACTAAAAATAGATGTGTGCGAACTGTAAAATGTATTTTGGAGCACGTGTGCGAATAAAAAATCCCTGTGGATCAGTTTTCATAAATGTAAGATCATAACAAGCGTCTTAATGGTCATTTAAGGCATCTTATATTTTGGGGATGAAAAAACATAAATCGCAATATGGCTTAATGTGATTATTAAACTTCAAAAGGCTATGATTGCATTGAATAAATGCGCGAGCCAGTAGATCGCACAACAGCGCCATGTTCAGGATTTGAAATGTGAAGCCCTGTTGTGTGCTCTACTTCTAGCGCTTCAGACTGCTTGAGATCAGTTCACAATCAATGAATAGCGCACATTTATGCCAAGCGATTGCTTATTAACTAATCCTGATCAATTGTCAATGTTCACTTTACGATGTTTATATTGTAATATGTTGTATACGGTTGTAAGAACGCATATTTTATCTCCCTCATCTGAATTTAAATGAGCGTCCTGGCCTGCAATAATAACGCAAAGACATTTCAAAATAAGAGTCCCAGTGTATTTCGGGCTTGTTTATTAAATAAAAGTCACGCAGTGTGCCCAGTTTCCACCCCGGTTATTATTTGGTTAAACAAACTGTATGTAATTTAATTTAATTTAAACTATTGTAGCTTCTGTCTGGGATGCCCTGTCACAGGAAGGTAAGACTATGATTATTTAACACATATTATTAAATATATAGATTTTACTAGTATCAGTTTTGTTATAGCTAACAAAAACCAAAATCATAAAATTATTTGAAATAAATAAATGTTAACTGACATAAAATGTAAAAAAAAACACAAACTTTTCTTATTTTCATTTAGTTGAAATTAATCTGTTAATCTGTTATTTAGTTTCATTAACCTGATGTACCAAACTAAAACTGAAATAAAAATGAATACTATACAGACATTTAAAAAAAATAACAAAAACAAAAAAAGACAAAACAGAATTACTAAAACTTTTAACTAAAATTAAAATGAAAGCAGAATTAAATTGAATTCAAAATATTAACAAAAACTATATAGTATCTCAGTGATACTAAAATAACACTAGTATGGCAAAAATATGTTACACTGTGTTTTTTATATATATATATATATATATATATATATATATATATATATATATATATATATATATATATATATATATATATATATATATATATATATAAATGCAGAATTAGTTAGGTGCGCCCCTAAAGTTTCTAATGCGCTCCTATATTTTTCAACTTAGGTGCACAGGTGCTCCTTGGGAAAAAAGTACATTTGGCGAAAAGTCCTAGTAATATGCATGCTAATAAGCAACTAGTTAATAGTGAGAATTGGACCCTAAGCTAAAGTGTTACCAAAGTTTTTGTTCAAAAGAAGAAATTTTGGTAACACTTTATAAGTATAGTGTAATAAAACACTTACAAATCATTTGCAAACTATAGTTAAAGGGATAGTTCACCCTAAAATTTGACTCTTCCTCAACTTGTTCCAAACCTGTATGAGTTTCTTCTGCTGAACACAAAAAAAGATATTTTAGAGAATGTCGGTAACCAAACAGTTGATGGACCCCATTGACTTCCATAGTATTAGTTGCATAGGGCCAAAGTTGCACTGATGAAGTAGGCATTGATGTTCTTCTGCAGAGGCGGTCTTTCACCGATATTTTACAGGCACAATCCACAATGAGTCATTCTCTGGGCTTGGTTACAATAAAAGCTGTTTTTTGGACTAACAAGGAAGTTTTCAACTCTGAAACTTAAAGGATATTCTTATAGTATGCCTAGGAAGCTAGGGAGCTTATTGAGATGCACCCTATGTCTTTTAGTTTTAGTAGTATATGTGATATGTTTAATTTCTGTGACCCTCAAAGTATTTTATAAGGGAAGCTGGCTAGAATGAAGGGAAAACGGTGACGCGTGAGAGTGCAGGGTGTGTTGTCGTGGTTACTATGCTAATAATAATTATGGTTCTGAACACTCTGAACACTCCCTGCAGCCCTTCTGTCATTATTCAGACAACAGGTATGTCTTTCTGAAAGGTTGGTAACTTTATATAAACTGTCCTTCACAAAGTGAAAACATTGCTGCTGGACCAACACATCATATTTAATATGCAGTTGCTGATTAATTTTTCTACTGAGCTACAAAAACCTACATCTGACAGTGGCAGATGTAAGGATGAAGATATTAATGTTTTAATTAAATATGTAAATACTTCAGAACTCATTCTAATATGCTGATTTGCTGCTCAAGGAACATTTCTGATTTATTATCAATGTTGAAAACAGTTGTGCTGCTTCATATTTTTGTGGAAACTGTGATACATTAATTTTTCTCAGGATTTTTTGATGAATAGAACGTTCTAAAAGAATCTCATTTATTTGAAATAGAATATTTTGAAACATTATACATGTCTTTACTGTCACCTTTGATCAATTTAATATGTTGATTAATACATTTAATAATATTTCTTTCTTTCAAAGCAAATTTGTGTATATTATTATTAATATAACTGGTTTTGTTACATAATTTAATATATTAGCAAAAAGACTGATTTATCTCAAATCATTATGTAAGAAGCTTCAATTTTTTTAATTAATTTTAAACATTTATAACATTAATGTTATTGTTCACACTTCTGTTTAAACTACTCTGATTTCATAATCAGCACATCATTTTATATTATTTGCACAAAACCTGATTAATATTCATGAGCTAAGCCTTCACACTGTAAAAAAAATGATATGATCAATAAGTTGACAACATATGTTTTTACATTGCTTTAACTCATCAAAATAAGCCATTTTCAATTTTTTCTTATGTTATACAAGATTCAACTCATTTTTAAGTCAGTTTAATGTAATTTAAGTTGAAATGACTTAAACATCCAAGTTGATTGTACTTAATTTAAGACGGCAACTTTTTTTTTTTTTTTTTTTTTTTACATTGCACCGTCTTGTGACATCACAAACACATTGATATATAGAGTTTTTGTGGCGTTGTAAAGTCATTGACCGGTGCAGGCGTGCTGTATATTAATAACTGGACATTTACCTGAGTGTTATGAGTTGGTTATGTAACTAACACATGATAACTGAGAGCAAGAAGTAGAGCCTGTGTTTCCACAATCAATCCATTTCTGGCTTTAGAGACAGTTGTCTGTTTTCACATTCCACTCTACAGAGATGAATTTGAAGATTTAGCATTTGAGAGCTTTGCTTTTGTTTTTATTACTTGTTGTTGTTTTGTGTATTCATTACATCAGTGGTTTAATTTGGTGTGGTGTAATTTATCTCCGGAGAACCCCCGCTCGCGCCGCCACGTATAAAGTGAAATTGATCATTATTTCACCAGCTGAGCAGCGAGCGAATGCACAAACGCACGATTCAGGAACAATGAAAAATGGCCCTGGCAGCAATTAAGCTCCCAGCGCAGCCGAGGCTGATAACGTTACATGCGGAGATGTGGGCGAATTTGTGAGGGGTTGCCAGATAAATCTGGAAAAGTTCCCTGGCCTCCAGGGATCTCGTTAACTCCTGTACGGCTCTGTGTTTTCATCGACGGTGCACTTCTGAGCGGGAGAGAGAGATGGATCGACTCTTTAATGAAGACTCTGGTCTCTGTAATCATAATGGGTTTTGCAGGATGCACACTCTTTAAGCCCAGAAGTGTGGCTGGCTGTATTATTTTTATATCTGTGTGTTATAGAAAAGGGAGGTAGTGACTGAGTGTTGTAGTGCGTTCAGACACATGTGATCTCTGAAGCGTTATGAAGGTGTGGATCCTCACAAACTATTGGTCGTTGGGACTGAATGTGTGGATTGTTGACGTTCTCTGGAAGCGTTAATTGGACCACAGGGTGTCAGACAGGAAAATTATGTCACTGTATAAGTATGTTTATATCATGGTAAACTACTGTTTAAAAATACAGTAAAAACAGTAAAATTGTGAAATGTTATTGGGGTTTAAAAATTTAAAGGGGTCATTAACTGCATTGTTTTATTTTTTTATGTTTCCTGGGGTGCACTTATAATGTTAGTATAATTTTTATATATCAAAAATGGTCATAAAGAAATAATTAGAAAAAGGCATTTTTCAGTGTAAACACCCACTGCTGTGATTGGCTGCTGTGAGGCTTCAGTGTAAACGCCCACTGCTGTGATTGGCTGACATCTTTGCATATGAAATGGATAAGTATTACATGTGAAATTCTCAAACTTTTTTATTATTACAGCTCTCAAGGTAAACTAATCGTGAAAATTGTTGATTATAACATTATATTTAGATCTATGGCATTATATTTAGATCATGGCATGAAAGGTTGCAGTGATGAGCATTGTAGCCGATCACAGACATGTTGAGCGCATGAATGCAGTGATCTCGTCATTGCAACTCGATTTCTGCACACTAATAAATGCTTTCATCATAACTAACTGTACAAACACAAAGTAAATAAGAGATTTGTTGATTTATAACGGGAGTTTTGGTGCAAGTCCAGAACTCAGTCACTGATAAACTCTCACTGTTTGATTGACAGCTCCAGCGATTGTAAAGGAGCATTCTTTGATCCCTTTCTATATATAATTTATTCACAGTTTAAATAACAGATTATTTTCATCCTGCTAAGCAAAACAATGTGAAGTTGAGCGTTTAATCACTGGTTTGATTTACTGATACATAGACAAAGAACATCTGACTGTACATGAATCATTACATATCAGAAATCACTGGTCTCAGATCAGGCATTAGAATTAACACGGTTACTTACATGTTGTGGTATTACTGTCGAGTCCATATCGTAAAAGTCTGTTTGCAAAGCCTGCGCCGAAATTGCGAATGATTTACCAAAGAATCCACAGTGAAATGTACCGAATACAAATAAATAATGCTCAGCTGAGACATTCACATTGTTGAAAATAAATAAGCACATTCTTAGCATTAGGATCCTTTGGAAGGTGATGTTATCTGTAGTTCATCCTGTATCGCTCTTCTCTCCTCGTCATCTCACTAACACGCCAGTGGGCGGGGCCAAAGTTGCGATGATGAAGTAGGCGTTGATCTTCTGCAGAGGCGGTCTTTCACCGATAGGCACATTCCACAACGAGTCGTTCTCTGGGCTTGGTTACAATAAAAGCTGTTTTTGGACTAACAAGAAAGTTTTCAGTTCTAAAACTGGATATTAGTATAGTATGATGACCTCTTATATGTCAAAAGCTCAAGGAAAATTGATTTCTTAGTTCATGACCCCTTTAAAACAGCTGTTTTCTATGTGAATATACAGTAAAGTGTAATTTATGTGATCAAAGCTGAATTTTCAGCATCATTACTCCAGTCTTCAGTGTCACATGATCCTTCAGAAATCATTCTAATATGAGGATTTATTATCAATGTTGGAAACAGTTGTGCTGCTTCATATTTTTTGTAGAAAAGGTGATTTTTTTTTTTTTTTTTTCTCTCCACGATTCTTTGAAAGTTCAAAAGAACAGTATTTAATTGAAATAGAATCTTTTGTAACATTATGTCTTTACTGTCACTTTTGATCAATTTAATGCATTCTTGTAGAATAAAAGTATTTTTTTTTTTTTTAAAGAAAATCTTACTGGGCCCAAACTTTTGAACAGTAGTGTATATGAATGGGAATTGAAGAATTTTTTTATCTATTGTAAATCTTTGGTAATATCTGTTTTTGTGTAATTCAGTGAATTAAATACTTTTAGAAAAAGTTTATTATTATTATTATTATTATTATTATTTGTTGTTGTTGTTGTTATTATGATACTAACTTGATGGATGAAAAAGATAAAAGTTCACAATAAAGGCCAAACATGCAAAAACACACTGTAATACTTGTTCAAAAACAATAAAATAAAACAAAACGTTTCAGACTCATCTTACATAATGAGTAAAGAAATTATTTGTTTATTATATCATAAATATCCAATCAGAATTTAACTGCATATTTGTATAAGGCACATTTGAAGCTATTGCTAATATATAAACAACTGTAACCGTACATCAGTTGAGTGTTTATTATTGTGACTGTACAGCATCCACAAACAACTCAATTGAATTACATAACAGGCACCTTACTTAATAATCGTTATCTTGACTTATTTTGGATGTGTCCTGCTCTGTTTTCTCACATTTCTACATGTTTCTTAGTCATTTTCATGCATAAATACGGATAACCGTGCAAATACAGTGAGGAGAACAAGTATTTGATACACTGCCGATTTTGCAGGTTTTCCTACTTACAAAGCATGTAGAGGTCTGTAATTTTTATCATAGGTACTCTTCAACTGTGAGTGACGGAATCTAAAACAAAAATCCAGAAAATCACAAGTAATTAATTTGCATTTTATTGCATGACATAAGTATTTGATCACCTACCAACCAGTAAGAATTCCGGCTCTCACAGACCTGTTAGTTTTTCTTTAAGAAGCCCTCCTGTTCTCCACTCATTACCTGTATTAACTGCACCTGTTTGAACTCTTTACCTGTATAAAAGACACCTGTCCACACACTCAATCAAACAGACTCCAACCTCTCCACAATGGCCAAGACCAGAGAGCTGTGTAAGGACATCAGGAAAAAAAATTGTAGACCTGCACAAGGCTGGGATGGGCTACAGGACAATAGGCAAGCAGCTTGGTGAGAAGGCAACAACTGTTGGCGCAATTATTAGAAAATGGAAGAAGTTCAAGATGACGGTCAATCTCCCTCGGTCTGGGGCACCATGCAAGATCTCACCTCGTGGGGCATCAATGATCGTGAGGAAGGTGAGGGATCAGCCCAGAACTACACGGCAGAACCTGGTCAATGACCTGAAGAGAGCTGGGACCACAGTCTCAAAGAAAACCATTAGTAACACACTACGCCGTCATGGATTAAAATCCTGCAGCGCACGCAAGGTCCCCCTGCTCAAGCCAGCGCATGCCAAGGCCCGTCTGAAGTTTGCCAATGACCATCTGGATGATCCAGAGGAGGAATGGGAGAAGGTCATGTGGTCTGATGAGACAAAAATAGAGCTTTTTGGTCTAAACTCCACTCGCCGTGTTTGGAGGAAGAAGGATGAGTACAACCCCAAGAACACCATCCCAACCGTGAAGCATGGAGGTGGAAACATCATTCTTTGGGGATGCTTTTCTGCAAAGGGGACAGGATGACTGCACCGTATTGAGGGGAGGATGGATGGGGCCATGTATCGCGAGATCTTGGCCAACAACCTCCTTCCCTCAGTAAGAGCATTGAAGATGGGTCGTGGCTGGGTCTTCCAGCATGACAACGACCCGAAGCACACAGCCAGGGCAACTAAGGAGTGGCTCCGTAAGAAGCATCTCAAGGTCCTGGAGTGGCCTAGCCAGTCTCCAGACCTGAACCCAATAGAAAATCTTTGGAGGGAGCTGAAAGTCCATATTGCCCAGCGACAGCCCCGAAACCTGAAGGATCTGGAGAAGGTCTGTATGGAGGAGTGGGCCAAAATCCCTGCTGCAGTGTGTGCAAACCTGGTCAAGAACTACAGGAAACGTATGATCTCTGTAATTGCAAACAAAGGTTTCTGTATCAAATATTAAGTTCTGCTTTTCTGATGTATCAAATACTTATGTCATGCAATAAAATGCAAATTAATTACTTAAAAATCATACAATGTGATTTTCTGGATTTTTGTTTTAGATTCCGTCTCTCACAGTTGAAGAGTACCTATGATAAAAATTACAGACTTCTACATGCTTTGTAAGTGGGCAAACCTGCAAAATCGGCAGTGTATCAAATACTTGTTCTCCCCACTGTATATGTACCATGGACATCGGCAAATCTCTACCAGATGAGATATTTCTACCATTTGACCGCCCAGCCCTAAGAGACAGTGTAGCAGACAGGAAGTGATGGAGAGAGATAGGTAGTGTAAGTATACACAACACCAGTTAGTGTGCTATCCTTTAGGCCACGGCAGCGACATGACTTGTGTGTTTGATATATTTCACACATAGATTGATGTCAGCTTTCAGTTGAGTTTAATTTATCTGCGATCTTGTGTTGGTTCTGAGGTGAATCTGATTGTGTGTGAGAGATTCACTGGCGTTTCTTATCAGAGGAGCTGCTATCAGGATGATTTATGTGCAGCGTTCCCTCTCTGCCTTTCTCTCTCTCTGTGTCTCCAGTCATTACTGCGCTATTGTTCACACCGCTAATAAATCTGACACAGAGGCCTCTGGGAAATCCCAGGGATGCTTGGTGATGTTAGAACAGTTTGAGAGTCATTCGTTTCGAGCGGAAAGCTTATGACAGCACACGACTCCTGAAAAAAGAGCGCTAAATGATTGTGTGATTAATACTGATGTATTTACTGATGTTTTGACAGGTCACGCACTCAAGCCACAAGTGTCCTCCATATTCACTTCATTCCTGGACGGGTTGAAAAAATTCTACATAACAAAGGTGAGAAAGAAGCGTGAATGTGTGTCAATACAGTTTTACAACTACGAGTGCAACAGTCAGGTTCCAGAAGTAAAAACTCCATTCATTTTCTCCATAGGGAAAATGACTTTTAATGATAACTTATAAACATTTAAAGACCCTACTGTGAGCTGCGAGGTTGTTAATCCATGGTATTTGTTTCTGGTGAAGCTGTCAGCCTGCATTAATTCAACTTAGTTTTAAAATAATCGTGTTTAACAGCAGAATTTGTGGTGAAAAACTACATTACCCATGATGCTGTACTGAAAATTCCACCAATCAGAGAGTCGAAACAAGCAAAACATGACAAAAGATCTCATTAACTCAGGCCACTCCCATGAAGCACTGCGAATGACATAATCGAGTCTCTCAAAATACTTAAATATTTGATATATTATTATTATTCTTCCGCTCTGGAAGTCTATGGCAGCTCATAGAACCACTTTCAGGAAAGTTATGAAATTTGATTTGACACAGATAGAGGACAGTCTGAGTTGTCACCAGAGCAAATTTGAAGTTTTTTTTTAAAGCAAATTTTTAACTCAATCCCTCAAGCGCCACCAACTGTCCAAAGTTGCACTCACATTTATGCTAATAACCTTTGACCTGTAAGGGCTAGAAACAAAATTATTTTTGCCTCTGATTCTTTGGCTCGAGAATTTTTCTGCTTTTTCGAACTCCTCCTAGGCCGTTGATCCAATTTTTAACATAATTGAACCATATCATCTTCAGACCATGCCGACAAAATGTGATGGAATTCAAGTCGATCCGTCAAACTGTTCTCGAATAATGTGCGAGCGAATTCAACAAAGAGCACGCCAAAATGAACGCGAGGCTATATCTCCGCAACACTTTAGCGAATTCTGTCCAAACTTGGTGTGTGCCATCACAAGCATGACCTGAGGCTGCATGCAGTGTTTCGGCGCAGTGCCACCTAGTGGTCAGGAGATATGAAAAATAGACATTCTAACTTCTGAACGGTTTGGCCATAAATTACAACTGGTCTCTTTAGATTCGGTGCATCATGCCGAGTCATACGATACCCAATTTTCCCATATTTGCCGTTTTGGGTGTCGGCCATTTTGAATTTTGTCATAAAATGTTATATTTTACGAACGCATTGGCGTATCATTACGAAACTCAGTGCGAGTCTTTCGGCACCATGCGCTGACAATACTCAAAGTTTCGGGCCAGCGCCACCTTGTGGTCAACCGTTATAATACTTTCCAAAAATGCTAATAAGATTTGATTAAGTTAGCCTATTATAATGAATAGATAATAGGCTAATGAATAGGTCTTAATAGATTCCTTGGGTCATGCCGAGAACATAGATACCAATTTTGGCATATTTGTCTGAACTTCCTGTCCGCCATTTTGATTTTCTTTAAAAACCTACTTTTTCGATCTCCTCCTAGACCATTTGTCCGATTTTTACCCAAATATAATCGTATCATCTCCAGACCGTGTCGACAAAAAGTTATGGATTCTGTGTCGATAGATTAAACCGTTTTCGTATAGTGCAGCAACAAATTTGATGCATGATGCCAAAATGACTGAGGCTGTATCTCTGCAATGCTTTGACATAATGACACCAAACTTTGCATGTGTCATTGTCACCTCATTCTGACCACACCACATCAATTTGGTCACAGCGCCACCTATTGGTGGAAAGTGATAAACCATTAACTCACATTACTAGTGATTGTACTTATGATTTTTTAGCCATTTTGCCTAAAATGCTTCATGGGATTGTAGTTCTTTCCCTCACTAAAGCTAAGTACACAGTCTTTAGACTTCGTATTTTTGTCCAATTTCCAATTTTTAGAGTTATGATTCTCCTTGTAGCTGATTGGCTCGGATTATGGCTTATAACTCTTTAACGAAGACTTTTTTAAAATCCCTATGGGAAAAATGAATGGAAAAAATACTTCCACAACCTGCGCCGCTGAAAAAGTGGGCGGGAACTAATGCACTCTATTACACCGTGCTCTGGAATACTTCATTCTGATTGGTCAATCACAGTATTCTGCATTCAAAGCAAGAAATATTGCAAGACTGATTTCATCTACTGATTTTTATTCATGCCCACGCAGACTTGAAATGAAATCAGGAATGAAATTTTTTAGAGGCAGAGAATGTCAAAGTCTCGTACATTATGATAAAGGATTATCACAACAATTTATTTTCTTCGGAATAGAGTTCACTGATGGATTGTGGGTCTCTTTTGATTACATGTTGTCTAACCCTGTTCTCAGTTTAAAGGATTCGACCCACACCACCTGTGTGTGGCGACGCTGTTATTTGAGGGGGATCGTGGGAAGGTTTTGCAGCACGAGAAACAGGTTTACGACATCGCAGCCAAATTCGGGTAAGAAACCCTCCGTTTTTGTGTGTGTTCTTCCAATCTATGCTGTTTCTATGCAACCAGAGTTACTGTTTCACCAGTATAGTTCAGAATGGGTCATTAGGGTCGTGACCCCTGACCTTAAGTGATCTTTCTGATTGTATACGGAAGCACTGGCGTTTGTCTCTGTCTTTTCATGCTCCCTCATTCATCACGGCTCTTTCAGTGGCAGTGATGGGTGTGTGAGGAAAAGAGTGCACAGGTTGAATGATTTCTGCATTAAAGGTTGGTTTGATTTTGAGAATATTTAATTAGAGGCTGATTGTGATGGATAGAAGGGGAATCCCATAGCTGACCTTATTGATCCGCTGCCTCTGTGTGCACGTGTGTGTCCATAAGGGAAATGTTCACCAGACCACAAACGCCTTGATGATTCTTCTTTTGCAACAGTGACTGTGCTGATAATATATGATGTTCCTCTTCACGGCCCAGTGACCTGTACTCTGGTTTGTTACTGTGTGTGTGTGTGTGTGTGTTTTAGGGGACTGGCAGCAGGAGAGGACAACGGTCAGAGGGGTTACATGCTGACGTTTGTGATCGCGTATCTGCGGGTGTGTTACAGTTCTTCATCCTCCTCCATTTCAACAGACTTCAAAATACACCAAAATGCAACTACAAATAACTTGTACTTTCATATCTAACCCTAAATGTGTGTTTTGGTGGCATGTCTTAGGAAGTTTTTTTGAACACCCAGTTAAAAGTTTTGTCAATAAGATTTTTTTAAAATTAAAAGTTATACTTTTATTCAACATGGAAACATGACATTGATCAAAACATTAAGGCCATTTATAATGTTACACAAGATTCTATTTCAAATAAATGATCTAATGATTCTAATAATCCTGAAAAAAATGTAGCACTGTTTCTCCCAAATTATGAAGCAGCACAACTGTTTTCAACATTGATAATAATCATAAATGGTTTTTTTTTAGCTCCAAATCATCATATTAGGAGTAATGATGCTGAAAATTCAGCTTTGATCACAGGAATGAATTACATTTTAACACATATTCACATAGAAAACAACTGTTTTAAGTTGCAATAATAATTCACAATATTACAGTTTTCACTGTATTTGTGATCAAATAGTTATTTTTAGGTTTTTATGTTTTTGTTTATTTTGTGTAGTTTAGTGTTTTTGTTTTTGCTGTTTTATTTAAAAAAAAAAATTTGTTTTTGCATTTTGTTTTATTTTTTTTGTTTTTGCTTTGTTCTGTTTTTTAGTTTTAGTTGTGTTTTTGTTTAGGTGTGTTTTTGCTTTGTTTTGCTTTTGTTTAGTTGTTTTTGTTTTTGTCGTTTTGTTTTGCTTTTTTTTTTTTTTTGCTTTGTTCTGGGTTTTTGTTTGTTGTTTTGTTTGTGTTTTTGCTTTGTTTTGCATTTTTTTTTTTTTTTTTGTCTTTTGTTTTTTTTTTTTTTTTTTTGCTTTGCTCTGTTTTTTAGTTTTAGTTGTGTTTTTGTTTAGGTGTGTTTTTGCTTTGTTTTGCTTTTGTTTAGTTGTTTTTGTTTTTGTCGTTTTGTTTTGCTTTTTTTTTTTTTTGCTTTGTTCTGGGTTTTTGTTTGTTGTTTTGTTTGTGTTTTTGTTTTGCTTTTTGTTTAGTTTTTTGTCTTTTTGTTTTTGCTTTGCTCCATTTTTTAGTTGTGTTTTTGTTTAGGTGTGTTTTTGCTTTGTTTTGCTTTTTGTTTAGTTTAGTTGTTTGTTTGTTTTTATCGTTTTGTTTTGCTTTTTGTTTTTGTCGTTTTGTTTTGCATTTTGTTGTTTTTTGTTTTGTTTTTGCTTTGTTCTGGGTTTTTGTTTGTTTAGTTGTTTTGTTTTTGTGTTTTTGTTTAGTTGTGTTTTTGCTTTGTTTTGCTTTTTGTTTAGTTTTTTGTCTTTTGTTTTGTTTTTGCATTTTACTTATTTTTTAAAAAAAAATTTTGTGTTTTTATTTAGTTGTGTATTTGCTTTTGTTTAGTTTTTTGTTTTTGTTTAGTTGTGTGTTTATTTAGAGGCCGATGGTGGCATGAATACAAATAAATGCAGCCTTATGGTGAGCAGAAGAGACTCCTTTCAAAAACATAAGAAATCTTACCGACCCGGAACGTTTGAATAGAAGTGTATAATATAAATATCTGTTTATGGCTGCTTATGCACAAAAGGAAGACAATGTGATGTATTTATTACAGAATACTTGACTATGATTGTTTTAGCACTGATTGTTTTAAATCAACGGTCCTGTTTATCCTGTCAGGGTTTATTTTGAGAGAATAATACAGCAGACTGTACATTATCCTTATAAATGTATCTCTGAACATATATATTTGTTCTTAAATGTACGCACATACACATTTATTCTCAGTGTTTAAAAACCCTGAATATTGTCTGATTAATTGCTCTGACTGATATTAGTCTGCTGATACTCAACACAGTATTTGTAGCTGTTGTTGGTAGAGTTTATTACTGGGATATCGAAGAGAGAGAGCTTGATAACCCTTAAGACCTCAAACAAACTGCAGGTCTCGAGGTTATCTACCTCCAAAGCCTTTTGAGTTTGCAAACTCAAGTCCCCAATTACACTATACAGTTCTGTATCAGTGTAATATCCATGTGTGTGTGTGTGCAGGATTTGGGAATGGACTACTACGTGATTGGAGAGTCGTTTGAGACGTCTGTGCCCTGGGACAGGTAAGCGATGGTTAGGCATCACTGTGCTCTTTCTGTTCGTCGCCCACGCTCTCTACGCTCTGTTGTTGTCTCTGTCTGGATGCTTTAGTGGAGGTGGGAAGGTTGCAAGGACACAAAGTAAAGGAAAAACTTTCAGACTTCATGCAGGGTTCCCACGGGTCCTTAAAATGCATGAAAGTTTGTGAATCTGAAAAAAAAAATTGAAAGTGCTTGAATTTATTTTGTGCAAGAAGTTTTCTGGAAAAAATTCCATATTATTCCCTCCGGTCCGCTAATGTGTTATTTCGCCAACACTTCATGGCCTATGCATACTAGCTTGCTTGATTTACGTTAGTTGCGTTCATTTACGCGTCCTGCGTGAGGTACTTTGTGTTGTACGTTGCCATGACGTTCACGCGTGCACGAAACTACTACGATGGTACCTCAACCAGTGCTTACACCGAACCCAAATATGTTCAGTCAATGACTGTATATTGTGTTCAATAAACATAAAACATTTGTGATAATCTGTTGCCCAAATATTTAATTTAATGTAATGTTGAATTGCTTTGCTTAAGATAATGTAAACCCATGAGGCAAGAAAAACTTAAAAGCATATTCATATATCTCAAAACTTCTGGTTACATGAGCCTAAGCTCTTTTCAATATAATCCATGCAAAAATTAATATCAGATCATTTTTGAATACAGTATAAGATGTACCGAATATTCTTCAGTTTTATGCAAAACAGAAATACGACAAATAGAATATCAGATCTTTGTCATATGGCCAAAAATAAATGCAAAAAAAATGCTTTTTTGCATAGTTGTGTTTGACACATGAAAACTGTAACAATGCATCTTACAAGGTGATGTGTCCCCACATTAAGTCTTGAATTTGAAGGTGTGGGAACCCTGTTCATGTGAACCTGTAATTTTGGCTCTTAGTATTAACACCGATTACGAAGTAGAGTTTAAAAGCATCTCATGAAGTGATTGTCCAGAGAGAAGAATCTAAACAAAAGCTCAAATATAAGAGTAATGTGTTGTTTTGTGTTTTATGTTTTGTTTTTGATTTTGGTTTGGTCTGTTTTTTAGTTTTAGTTGTTTTGTCTTGTTTTTGTGTATTTGTTTGGGTTGTTTTTGTTTAGTTTAGTTGTTTTTTTTTCTCTCCTTTTGTTTTTGCTTTTTTTTGTGATTTTGTTGTGATTATTATTTTTCATGTTTATTTTATATTGTTGTATTTTTATGTTTTTTCCCCATACTTCAATTTGTGTTGTATTATAGTTTTAATTACTTACATTTGACTATTTTTAACATTTCAGAATAGTAGTGATTAGGTTACTTTTTGGCCACTCTTGTCTACTCTTGACAACACGTTATTTAGTATTTATCTTTTTCTAATTTGTCTCTTTCAGGGTTTTGGACTTGTGCAGGAATGTGAAAGAGAGGATTGTAAGAGAGTGTAAGGAGAGAGGAGTACAGTTCCCTCCGCTGTCCACATGCAGGTACACACACACACACACACACACACACACACACACACGTCTATCTTTCTGACCTTTGATTTGCTGTCCATAAGTAAGTGCCTAACGACAATCCGGACTAGTAATAAAGAGCAACACGCTAAAAATATTACCCACAAGACCCTAGCATGGTGGAGGCAACTATTGTATAACCCAGCACTGCTCGCATTTTCTTCAGTAAATGTAAAATCTACAGGTGTAGTTTGATATATTGATTAGTGAACTCTGTGTTCGTTCTGATCTCACCTTTCCCGTCACACACACAGAAAGAGAGGGAGTTTGGATTCATTTCCTGTCCTTTGCTTTCCTGCTGCGTGTGACATGATTGATGTGGCCATTTAACCTCTGCAAAACCAGATAAACTTAAACTTACTTTGTCTCAATGTCAAGGGTCACAAAGGCAGGGCTTGGATAGAAAGCATATCAGTGTCTCTCACTTTGTTTTTGTGCCTTTCTAGAGTCATAAAAGATCCCACAGCAGCCGTTAATCTGCTTTAGCAGGAAGAGTATTAACATAACTGATTATAGAAACATCAAACACTCCTCACGCTCTCAGAAATGAGTGAAATAAAATGACGGACATCTTCCCTGGAAGGACTTGAAAGCATCATAACTTTATTTTTTTGTCTTCGTTTTTCTCTTTCCAGAGTTACACAGACGTATGATGCGGGTGCCTGTGTGTATTTCTATTTTGCCTTTAATTACCGGGGTCTGAGTGATCCGGTTCACGTCTACGAAAAAGTGGAGGTAAGCACAGCAAGAACGGTAAAGATTAGCCATCGATCTTTAAACTATAGCACAGCATTTCAAATATTTACCTGTGAAAGTAAACTGTCCAAATGAACCTTGCAACCTTAGCTGATAGATCTAACTAAACATTCATTTCACTACTAAAAAGAAGGGCTTCCAAAAGCATTTTGAAAGTAAAGACTCAAATGAATCAGTGAACCATTTGTTTTTAAGCGGTTAATTGAAATGAACTGTCCAAAGGAACCTAGCCACCCTAGCTGATACGTCTAACTAAAGATTTATTTCACTACAAAAGTAAGGGCTTCCTAAATATTTTGAGTTATGGCTCGAATCAGTGAATCATTTGTGTTTATTTGTGTGAATCACTGAATCATTTGTGTTCATTGGAATGAATCTATTTATTTCTCTACCAAGAAGGGCATCCGAGAACATTTTGAAAGTAAAGACTGAATCAGTGAATTTCGCAATAGTTACCTGTGAAAGTATTTCTCAATTTTAATACCATCAACTGTAGTTTTAGTGTGCTGCTGTTAAATTCCAAAACAAACAATCTGTCTCTTTTTAGGCTTGAATAAGTATAATTAACGTGTCTTTTTGCTTGTGTTATGTAGCATGCAGCCCGGGAGGAGATTCTTGCCAATGGAGGAAGTCTGTCTCACCATCATGGAGGTGAATTTCACCACACAGCATGTGAATCTTCTGAAATAAATGAATCTATCCTGTCACTCTGAGCTCTACTGAACAAAACACACACAGCACTCGGCCTCTAGACTCCACAATTGTAGCGTTGGGGTCAGTGGTTTGTCCTGGTTTACTGGGTCTGAAACACATGACTTATCTACATTACCGCCCGCCTGCTGCTAGCTAAACATCACCAGACTCATTAATCACACACACACACTCTCTCACACACTCTCACACACACACACTTTCTCACGCACTCACATGCACACACTCTCACACACTCTCACACTCTCTCACACACACACACACACACTCTCTCTCTCTCTCTCTCTCTCTCTCTCTCTCATACACACACTCTCTCACATGCACACACACACACATGCACACACACACACACACACTCTCTCACACACATGCACTCTTACACAATCACACGCACACACTCTCTCACACACATGCACTCTCTCTCACACACTCGCACGCACACACACTCCCTCATACACACACTCTCTCACACACTCACATGCACACACACACTCACACACGCACTCTCTCACACACTCACACGCACACACACACATGCACTCTCTCTCACACACTCACACGCACGCACACTCTCACACGCACACTCTCTCACACACACGCACACTCTCTCTCACACACACGCACACTCTCTCTCACACGCACACACACTCTCTCACACACACACAGATCTGTAGCCCACAGGTGGAGTCCTATGTGGACTCTTAAAGGAATAGTTCCCTCAAAATCGTTTCCTGACTGTTGTCATTCCAAACCTGAATGACTTCTTTCTTTTTCTGTGGAATACAAAAGACGCAATTCTGAAGACTAATAATTGAGAAAATGTAAGGGTACAAAAAAAGGTTTTAAAAGAGAAAAGGAATCAAAAGAGTTGTCTGTACAAACCGTGCACTACATTCCTAATCCTCTGAAGCCGTACAAAACCTTAATGTGAGAAATAAAATTAGGGATGCAGTGATATTAACATTTTGGCCGATACCGATAACCGATAATCCTTTATATTTGAAAGCCAATAACTGATATGTTGACAGATAAATCGAAATCGAAATTTTTATATAATTTGAGAGCCTGATTACAAAACAAAAGTCTCACCATTAAAAGCCATGTCCCAAGCACACATAATTCTCATAATATTATGTAGCCTATATGACAGACTTGCGCTGCACATGTTTCACTGAAATGTATTTTCCTTTTTAAAGTGATTCCAATCATATTTCAATCAATTCAAAACCAAAATGGCGCAAGGCCGTAACCATGTCTTGAACATTGGGGGGGGGGCAATTTGTTTTAAAGCCTATAGAAACAGAACAGTGAAGGAAATTCTAGGTCTAATTCTAGTTGGGAAATTATCATTTTGAACTATTTGGACATAATATTTGCATTCATTTGCATTAAAATATGCATATATGCACTTTTATTTGAATGCCTAAAATGTTGAAAACGTAAAACGTCTCTTCACACTCAGGAAGTCCACGAATCACGTAAATGCATATTTTCAATTCAAAGAGGCCATATTTGGAAAAAATTCAAGTAGTTTGCATCACTGGATGTTACTGTCGATCGTTCGACATTTCTATCTCAAAACAGATTACATGTATTAAATGTTTCGCTTCTTACCTCACTCTCTTTCAATGTTAAACTGACGCTTCACGCTGGAATTCACGCTCTGCTTCTGTGACTGATAAACCCCGCCTACTTTGATTTGATTGGCCATCTCAATCATTTTGACACTGACGAGCGCTGTTAGCTGTAACTTTTAAACCTTTTTGTCATCCTATCAACATACAGAGCGCTGAGTAATGTCAAATATTGGGGGGGGGGGCAGTTTGGCCATTTGTAATTATTGGAGGGGACTCGTCCCCCTCAATGTCTATGGTGTTACAGCCCTGTCATGGTGAACAGAGCGCATCTGAAGGAAATAATCCATCATTTATCAGCTTTAATATATCAGCCAAATTTTCTTATCGGGCCGATAAAGATAACAGTAAAAATGAACATATATCGGCCGATATATCGTGCATCCCTAAATAAAAAGAAATAAGACATTATTACCAGATAATCTGTCCTCCAGTGAGCTGTTAATGCTGCGACAGCGAAGTTTTGGATGAACTATACCTTTAAAATGAGAGAGGACATGCTGATGTTTATACACTTTCATCACTGCTATCTAAAAGAAAGAAAGCCATGCTGATGGTGTGTGTGTGTGTGTGTGTGTGTGTGTGTGTGTGTGTGTGTGTGTGTGTGGGGGGGGGGGGGGGTGTTCTCTGTAATTGTGATTAATAGCGGTGCTGCGGTACTATCTGCTGCCGACAGGCCCTTTTGTCTACACACAATCACAGCATGACAAATGAAGTGTGTGTGTGTGTATCTGGAAAAACAGATGTAGCCTGGGCTCGCGAGGTGGGAGGGCGCAGGAGAGAAACGCACAGTTTACTAACCTGTGTTTACCGCGGGTCAGAGCTGTGAATACACACGTTTGCCAGACCTCCACGCGCTTTAAACACAAACGCACACAGATCCTTTGTTGCACGTTGACCGTGTATACATGCATATAAGCAAACTAAACCAGAAATATGCCCTTTGAACTTTAAAAGAACGCTTTAAAATAGATGGGTAAAAAAGGGTTAAAGAGAGACCGTACAAACAGCCTTTAGTGAGGGCAGGAATGACCAGAACTAATAATCACTCCGTTTGAATCATTTGGGCAAACTGATTTGCAAAGCATTTGTCAATCATTTGAGGTCAGTGACATCTTGAAAACATTGACAAAACAACACTGGACACAACGTAAATTAATTAATTTAATACTATGGGTTTGTTAAACCTAGCAAACAGAACTAACTAAAAATGTATTTCACAAAAAAAAAAAAAAGAGAATGAATCAGTGAATCATTTGTGTTTCAGCAGTTCATTGAAGTTCATTGAATCTGTCCAAAGGAACCTAGCAACTCTAGCTGATAGAGCTAACTAAACATTTATTTCATTCATACAAAAAGAAGAGCTTCCAAGAATATTTCAAAAGTAATGACTGAAATGAATCAGTGAATCATTTGTGAGGTGTTTTTTTTGTCTGAATCAGTGAATCAATTGTGTTTAAGTGGTTCATTTTAGTGAATTGTCCGAACAAATCTAGCCAACAGAACTAACTGAACATTTATTTCACTAAACAGAGAATAGCTGTGAGTATCTATTCAAAAAAGGGCTTCTGAGAACATTTTGAAAATGACTCAAATGAATCAGTGAATCATTTGTATTTCTTTTGGAGTGAACTGTCCAAACGGATCTAGCCAACAGATCTAACTGAACATTTATTAACACTAAATAGAGAATAGCTGTGAGTATCTATTCAAAAAAGGGCTTCCGAGAACATTTTGAAAATAATGACTCAAATGAATCAGTGAATCATTTCTGTTTCAGCTGTTCATTGACATTAACTGTCCAAAGGAGCAACCCTAGCTGATAGAAGTAACTAAACGGTTATTTCATTACAAAAAGAAGAGCTTCCAGGAATATTTTGAAAGTAATGACTAAAATGAATCAGTGAATCATTTGTGTTTTCATTGGAATGAACCATCCAAACGAACCTAGCAAACAGAACTAACTAACTCAAATGAATCATCACTAAATAGAGAATAGCTGTGAGTATCTATTCAAAAAAAGAACAGCTTCTGAGAACTTTTTGAAAATGACTCAAATGATTCAGGTTGCTCATTGAAAGGAACTGTCCAAACGAACTGATTCACTAAAACGTTCCAGTGCTCTCCAGCGATCACCTCAGCTGTCCAACATCTATAGTATTAGTGAT
>CM077172.1:42079283-42324283 GCA_039654105.1 Coreius guichenoti
TATAAACACGGTTTGGAGAGTATGTTCAGCGAAGATCCATCATGATAAATTGTATTTTTTTTTTTAACACAACATATGCAAAAAAAAAAGCCAGAGATGATCTGAACTGGGATCTAAAACATTATATGTGACTGTTGCGTCGTTTGATTTGTATGCATTCAACTTTGAGGAAATTCCTCCGTTCATCTGTTGTTGATTTCCCTGTTTATTATACGTTGAGAGTCCGTTATACTTTGGTTTGATTTGTATGATATGTAGGAGATGCTTTCTTTCAAAGGAATAGTTCACTTAAAACCCCGTCATTATTTACTCGCCCTCATGTTTCATCTGTGGAACACAAAGAGAGATGTTTGGAAGAATGTTCACGCTGCTCTTTTCTAGACCGTGGAAACATATAGCCAGGAAGAGGATAAAAAGTAGCAAAACGAACAATATTCCAAGTAATATGTCAGCTTTGTTTGACGAACATACTGAAATTGTAGCTAAAAACCTTCCCCAATTGCCAAAGCTCTGAAATCTCATTCGCATTTCTGTACATTAAAATTGCTGCATCATGATCAGTTATGAGACACAAACACTGCTGTTTGCCATCGTTGATATTGCGTTATAGTGTGCATTATAGGGATGACGTCTAAATCCACACCGGGTTTCCTCGAGATTTTACCATGAGTTCAATTCATGAGTGAAATAAGGTCTGTGGTAAACGATACTTTGATACTTACTGACGTTTTGCTCTACAACATTAATGACACACACCCATATCGAAAATGCAAATTTAAAGCTGTTGTGTTTTTTTTTTTTTAGAAAACGTGTTTAAGGCAGTTTGGGGTGTCAGTGTGTGCAGTTTAAAGGGTTAGTCCACCCAAAAATGAAAATTCTGTCATTAATTCCTCACCCTCAAACCCGTAAGACCTTCGTTCATCTTCTGAACACAAATGAAGATATTTCTGATGAAATCCGAGAGCTCTGACCCCTCCATAGACAGCAATGTAATTAACACTTTCAAGGTCCAGAAAGGTAGTAAAGACATTGTTAAAATAGTCCATGTGACTCCAGTGGTTCAACCTTAATGTTATGAAGCGACGAGAATACTTTTTATGCACAAAAACAAACAAAAATAATGACTTTATTCAACAATCTCTTCTCGTCTGTGTCAGACTCTGAGACTGTTGACGTAGTAAATACAGTGCAATGCTTCCGGGTTCTATGTCAGAACGCCGGCTTAGCATTGGCCGACGCTGTTCACATGAGCACCACGACGCAGGAGCCGGCCAATCAGTGGCCAATGGTGAGCCGGCGTTCTGACGTAGAATCCGGAAGCGCTGCATTGTTTACTACGTGAACAGCGTACAAAAAGTAGTTTTTTGCGCACAAAAAGTATACTCATCGCTTCATTAAAAGTAAGGTTGAACCACTGGAGTCACATGGACTATTTTAACAATGTTTTTACTACCTTTCTGGGCCTTGAAAGTGTTAATTAAATATCTGTCTATGGAGGGGTCAGAGCTCTCGGATTTCATCAGAAATATCTTCATTTGTGTTCTGAAGATGAACGAAGGTCTTACGGGTTTGGAACGACATGAGGGTGAGGAATTAATGACAGAATTAAAATTTTGGGTGAACTAATCCTTTAAGTTATGTTTCCCACAGACCTTATTTCACTCATAAATTGAAAAAGCTCATTATAAAAGCCCATAGGAAAATCTCTAGGGAACCAGTCTGATGTCATCCCTTTGAACATGTGCAAGTTTGATACTTTTGTGTTACTTTTCACTTCTTTAATTCACTGTCAGTACACTGAAAAAAAGCAGCATGAACATTCTTTGGCTTTGTGTTTCACAGAAGAAAGAAAGCCGGAACGTGTGAATATTTGGACCTAATGATGAATTTGTATTTTTGAGTGAGCTCTTCCTGTAGGCGACTGTCAGAGCTGTGCAGACACTAAACTCTGCTGATTAATGTAGTGTGTGCCCCGTTTAAGGGCTTTGACGTCTCACTTTACTAAGGTGGCACTTCTGTAAAACATTTAAGCCTAAACAAGCAATCAAACAGCCTGGAAGGGTCTTTATTTCCAGACATCCTGTCAAACAGGGCTGTGATGTTCAGCAGAGCCTTCTCACCGGCTTCCCACATGACACTCACACCATTTATAAGTGTCAGAGGAGCTTTTTTATGTTATGAATCCATCTGCTTCTGAACTATTGTGTTGCTGAAACGCAAAATGAAGGATCGAGAGGAGGTTTCTCTGCCCCTCGGATTGATTCCTGAATGGTTTCATCATCAAACGTCTCGTTTCGCTTAACAACAACAACAACAACAACCGTATTAACAGATTTTATTCTGAATATTATGAAAGTTCCCTTGTCCTTCCCTCAGATTTCTTGGTCATGTGTTTAATATCAGAGTACATTTTGTCAAAGCTGTTTGTGCAATAAATTAACATGTCAGAACATTTTAGATCTTATGTTTTCTGTCATTATTGAACTGTGTGTCTTTTCTACTTGCCTGTAAAACACACTTCCTCTTCCTGATTGCTCCAAACTCACTGGTAAAATGCCGAAATGTTTACTAGTAGGCATCCACAACACAAACGCCAGTCCCACAACACAATTCACTCGACTCCATCTTTCATTTGGGTGACGAATGAATCCGAGGTGACTCATTTTTCCATACTCATTATTTGCTGCCAAACTCTTACCATGCAAAATAACTTTATTTCTGAAATGACAGAGATGTAGTGTACTATAAATATGTGCTTAATGTTTCACACATACTCCTTTTTTAATATATAGTCAGTATAGTTAAAAATATTGAGGACAATATTTATTGAAATGTTATTAAATGTCATTCCACTCACTTTTCACTTTAGATGCAAGTATGAAATGTAACAATTTATGAATAATGTCAGTATTGCTGAGTACAGTATGACTACAAAAAATTAGGCATCATTGTCGGATATTATTTAATTGGTAAATGGTCCTTTAGTTAGTTTAAATTTAAGTTTTTTTTTTTTTGTTTGTTTGTTTGTTTTCTATTCACATTTAAAGAGTTACTTCAGGCTGTGTGTTATGGTCTCACCATGCTTAATGACCCAACGAAATGGTTCGCTGAATGTGATTTCCTGTTGAAACAAGAATTTCGGGGCGAAACATACACCGATCAGGCATAACATTATAACCTTCCTAATATTGTTGGTCCCCCTTTTGCTGCCAAAACAGCCCTGACCCGTCGAGGCATGGACTCCACTAGACCCCTGAAGGTGTGCTGTGATATCTGGCACCAAGATGTTAGCAGCAGATCCTTTAAGTCCTGTAAGTTGCGAGGTGGGGCCTCCATGGATCGGACTTGTTTGTTCAGCACATCCCACAGATGCTCGATTGGATTGAGATCTGGGGAATTTGGAGGCCAAGTCAACACCTCAAACTCGTTGTTGTGCTCCTCAAACCATTCCTGAACCATTTTTGCTTTGTGGCAGGGCGCATTATCCTGCTGAAAGAGGCCACAGCCACCATGGAATACCGTTTCCATGAAAGGGTGTACATGGTCTGCAACAATGCTTAGGTAGGTGGTACGCGTCAAAGTAACATCCACATGGATGGCAGGACCCAAGGTTTCCCAGCAGAACATTGCCCAAAGCATCACACTCCTCCGCCGGCTTGCCTTCTTTCCATAGTGCATCCTGGTGCCATGTGTTCCCCAGGTAAGCAACGCACACGCACCCGGCCATCCACGTGATGTAACAGAAAATGTAATTCATCAGACCAGGCCACCTTCTTCCATTGCTCCATGGTCCAGTTCTGATGCTCACGTGCCCACTGTTAGCGCTTTCGGCGGTGGACAGGGGTCAGCATGGGCACCCTGACTGGTCTGCAGCTATGCAGCCCCATACGCAACAAACTGCGATGCACTGTGTATTCTGACACCTTTCTATCAGAACCAGCATTAACTTCTTGAGCAATTTGAGCTACAGTAGCTCGTCTTTTTGATCGGACCACACGGGCCAGCCTTCGCTCCCCACGTGCATCAATGAGCCTTGGCCGCCCATGACCCTGTTGCCGGTTTACCACTGTTCCTTCCAAGAGCTGCAGTTTTGGAGATGCTCTGACCCAGTCGTCTAGCCATCACAATTGGGCCCTTGTCAAACTCGCTCAAGTCCTTATACTTGCCCGTTTTTCCTGCTTCTAACACATCAGCTTTGAGGGCAAAATGTTCACTTACTTCCTAATATATCCCACCCACTAACAGGTGCTGTGATGAAGAGATAATCAGTGTTATTCACTTCATAATGTTATGCCTGATCGGTGTATTGTAGGACATCTAGAGAGCATTTTATTAGATAGACTGCATGTACAGGGCCCCGGAACAAGAGCAGGGTTGTAAAGTAACCAACTTGCAATATGAAGCTTTACTAAATATGAAGATACATTTCTATAGCTCTGATTTTAAACAGTAGGGTACAGCGGAGCTAAAGGCGCACTGGGGTAAAAGAAGCGTTTGATTTTATTTTCCGGTAAACCACTAGATGGCACAAAAGCACTTTCCAAAACATCCGCTTTTCAAGATTCACGTGGAAATTTGTCTGATCCTTGACGCGATCGCGGACAGCAGTGCAAAGTTGATTCTGTGCTAATTTGATCTAATATTTAATGTTTTTAAAAAATGTATTTAAGTAGCAAAAGAGAATAAAGCTGAAGTTGCTAAGCTGAAATGCTAAAGTTATTAAATATATTTTGAGACAAAGGTCTTCAGTTTTGTTCAAGGTAATTAAAGCAACAGTTTTTTTAAAAAAATAACAGAAGAATATGTAAAAGTATGGTATTTGGGGTAAAATACACAACAATTAACTTTCCCATTTGTTGACATGACAGATTCAGATTGTAAATATTATATATTAAGTTGGGTGTCCACCTTAGAGATAATCACCATGTTTATAATAAAACCATCATATTTAAAATATGATATTAATAATATATAATAAAATGTCATATTTATTGTTACTACTGTAAATCTATATAAAATTATTATGGGATCTCTGTCAATGCTTTCAGAATCTTTTCTTTTTTTCAATAATTTTATTTCTGTATTTTTAAAATGAACATATCTTTATAACAG
This sequence comes from Coreius guichenoti, assembly GCA_039654105.1. Classification (NCBI taxonomy): domain Eukaryota; kingdom Metazoa; phylum Chordata; class Actinopteri; order Cypriniformes; family Gobionidae; genus Coreius; species Coreius guichenoti. Next base: position 42,084,396 of record CM077172.1, read on the forward strand.
TATATTTATTGAACAATATGAATTATTTTATTTATCTAAATAAACAGAAAATAGTTCAAACTTTGCTAAAGTGATTGTTTTGAACAAGTATTAACTTAATACTGTGTGTCTTTTGCCCTGTGTGTCTGTAGGGTAAAAGCCCCCCTCGCAACCTCATACATTTATAAGATTTTGTAAAAATGTTATAAATCATGCAGTTTCACAGTGTTAACGGATTCACTGACTAAAAAGAAGAAGAAATCTGACATTTGATTTTAATTTATTTTAGTATTTAAAATGATTTGAATCTATGGACACGCACAGTGTCTGTGAAAGGCTTTCGGCTGCAGATCATGGTGTAATAATGTGCACAAATGCATGCAACCACACGGTGTCGCTGTTGAGTGGCATCTGTCTGTATCTGAAGTGCAGGAGCCCCTGAGCACATTTGGGATGTTTCTCCTTATGTAACACACCTGACTAATGAACTGAACTCATTTGTGTTTCATGACCTGAATTATGTGTGTCAGGTTAGTGAGACGTCTAAAATGAGCAGTGCTGCAGGGCCGCAGTTTCATCACAGCCTTGCTTTCAGAAGTACAGTAGATTTCTGATTCATTTTCAGCATGGAGGCTTCTGTAAAACAAACCAGCTCTGAGATGAATCACAGCATTACACACTGTGATCTGAGCAGTAACAACAAAAATACTCATACATTGAAGCATGCAAATTATTGAATTAACAAATATATATATATATATTGAGAACCTTTTTTAAAAAAAATAAATAAATAAATGAAGTTAACTAAAGTTATCACAAGCATTGTAATGTTTGAAGCACGTCATAACAAATGTCATTAGGCTTTAGATTTTAAAACGAGCGGTTCATTCATAAATCCTTAAGATCTTACCTCCATGCTGTGGAAATACAAACCGGAAGACAGAAAGCGTTACATAAGTTTTATAGTAAGGTGACCAGACGTCCCCGTTTTCCCAGGACAGTCCCGGTTTTTGGTGTTCTGTCCCCGTTTTACAGCTCGTTCAAAACAACCCACAAATACATTGCAAAAACCCGACCAACATTCAGCAGCTGCAGGTTATAGGAGCAATTGTGTAGTGATTATTTTCACCAACAGATGGCGCTGCGACTGATCGAGCTGCACTGACTTTACTTGGTCGGTCGCACGCCACTACTTCATGAACGTAACTGAGAGCAGAGCGCCATTATCGTCAAATATCAAAAGAAACATATGCTATTGCTTTCAAGGTAATAACATACTAACTATTCATGTTAAATTAAAGTAATACTGTTTGTATGTGCTTTATAACAGGGTGCGGGATTGTTTTGCACAATTTTAAACGTCCCCAAAAGTTAACACAGTCACAAGTAATTTCTACTTAAAGCCACAATATGTAATTTTCCGCCGCTAGATGTCGCTTATTCAAAACAAAGGCGTAGCTTGATGACGACTTGATTTCACAGAGCTTTTATTCTGCCACAGACGAGCACTTCCTCTTCTTCCGCTCATGCGTATGTGTGGTAACGCAGCGCTGTTTTATCATATTAGACACATTTGAGTGTGTTGAAAGTTATGTTATAATGCTACTCTGTGCGTTCACTCGGCGGCGACTATGAGACACTTGTTCACACTGCAGTGAGCTAGATCGATATTAGGCATGGTAAAACACGGTACTCGCGGTTAGTCAAGAAAAGGAGATTTAAACAATAAGACTAACTGTGTTGAGCTGTATAACAATCATTAGTTTTCTGTCCATGAATGATCCAAACAGTTGCTCACCTGTCTAATAAAACACATCATATATTAAAACGTCTTTGGTTTCTACAAAATACCGGAAATCGAGGGTAACGTGGGTATGATGTCACTGATAGGCGACACACAGTCCGTGTCCTGGTTAAAATCGCTTATTTCTCTGGATTTAAACATTCTTGGAAACATTTGGGATAATGTAAGTACACAAGTCAACAAAATATATAACATTGTTCTAGTGGTTTTTGGATATTTTAATCAAAAAATCTTACATATTGTGCCTTTAACTATAAAAAAAACTAAATTACATTTGCAGAATACACATACTTTCTGCTTAAAATAAGCCTAAAATGCTAAATAACAAGCCCAATTCAAGCACAAACATTTGAAGTGAAAAAGTTGCAATTTATACAGTATAAACTTGTGAAAATGGAAGTATTAAATACAATTATAAAATGTTAAAATATTTGTTAAATAGTTTTATCACATCATATTTATGTTGTTTTATTTTTGTAATGTGTTTTTGTAAAGTCATAATTTTGTTATATAGCCTATTGTTTTGAACCGCTTGCTATTTACAATGGTTACTATTAACTGTTTTCATTGTTTGTTTGTTGTTGTTTTTTGTGGGTGTGGTGAATTGTATTAAAACCAGACCAAAAATCCTAGTAATCAAACAAATCATAATAATTATTAGTGTTAATAATAATATAGGAAACCCACAACCATTAAAAAAAAACATTCAAAAATGTATTGTCCTAGTTTTTTAATTAATGGATAATAACAAATGAGATTTCAGTGATATTTTGACCACTCAAATAAGAAATGTCCCCGATTTCCATTTCAGAAATCTGGTCACCTTAGTCTATAGACATAGTAAATGGGATTTTGCTAGTGTCGGGCCAACTGCATGAAGTGTATACCTAAACTACTCGCAGAAATCTCCAACTCATTATTACTAGCAGCACGTTTATTTGAATCGGACAGTTTACACTTCCAGAAATCATGCTTCGGGATTCTTCAGAAATCTCTGCCAGACAAAAGGAGAGTTGAACCAAGAGAACAAGACAATTCAAGACAGCCTCATCACTTACATAATGCCTCAGAGAAGAGTCCAACAGTGGTAATAGCAATAACCAATCCCCCAAGAAATCATTTGGAATAATGTAAAACATTCTGAATAAAGCAATTACACAATATGAAGTATTCCTCCCCACTGTGATGCAACAGCTGGTTTCATGCAGGTACATTAAATCAAGTACTGAATAATGAATCACAGATGAATCTCATCACAGCTTAACTGTTCAGCTCTGAAGCAGACACTTCTTCATGCAACTCACTTTTACTCTCGATCAATTGGCATTTTATCTTCAATTTCCTGGAGTGTGTCTTTTAGCAGCACAAGGATGCTTTCAAAACCACAACACAATTGTCAAAATGCAGTCACATATTACAGAAATCAGAGTCCACTTCAGGATGCAAAGGAGCATGGGACAGGGAAGAGAAACAAGATTCTGATCCAAGTAAGTATTTGTGGTTATATGTGGACTATAGCTGCCCTCGAAAAGTTTTCTTAGGTGGAGGGAGACTTCACTCTCAGAAACAGAAGGTTCCGTGTGGTTCTATATAGAACTCAAGGGTTCTCGACTCAATTCAAAAAGCTTCTAGAAGGTGAAATGTCTTAAGTGATTGTGTAATACTTTCAAGTTTAACAGGTTATTTTCATTTTTTCTAGTGATAAAGTGTTTGTGACCTGTTAAATTCATCCAATTTAAAGGGGTCATGACGTGAGAAATCAAATTTGTAAAAATTCAAAATCAAGTCTTTGTACCATTAAAACATCCTGCAAGTTTCATAGAATGTCCTCAGTATAAACAAAGCATTTATTTAATCAAGCTATGATGTCACATGGGCAAATACATTTGCATATGCCTGCCTCCTGAGCAAGACATCGACGAATAGTTGTCATTGCACCGCAGGCCCCGCCCACTGGCATTCAGTCGCGTCAAAGCAAATAGAAGTCATTATAATGACTGACGCTGTCTACACTTATGGAAGGCCAATAGGGCCAAAACATGTGAAACTGACGTCTTAACACATAATTACCATAGACTGTAAAAAAAGATGGACGACGCACCTTCACTCTCTTTTATTGAAGTAAGCAAGCCAGTGTCCAAATATGGCGCTGATATCTTGGGTCTCGAGTCTGCGCAGTAGTGAGCGCAAAGTGGAGCCGCGATATCAAGGTCCCACCCACACTCTCGCCTAATCAATCACACGCCCCTGAACTTTTTGTGAAAGTTAAAGCTCCAATCTCCTCCCGAAGTTCCCGAAAATGTCCGTTGGTGCCTCAGTGACTACTTCACTCAGAGAAGCTGTCAATCTCAGCTGTCAATCATAACGTCACACCCCCGTTTTTATAGCATCAAATAACTAACTAAAACCAAACTTATTTAAATAACGAACACTTGAACTAACACAACACTTGAACTAACACAAAAACTGCCTAAACTTACAGAAATAATCTTTGGAAAAAGGAGTGTAATTTGATTGTTTAGTTTGTCTTATGTCCCATTACATTACATGGAGAGGGCGGGTTTTATGACCTATACTGCATCCAGCCACCTGGGGCTGATCGAAACGCTTTGGCTTCACTTTTCAGGACTCGTGTGGCACACTTGGTAATTATGCGTTAAGTAGGGATGTAACGATTCACTCAACTCACGATGCGATACGATTCACAATACTAATTTCACGATACAATTTTCTCACAATTTAACAAAATGAGATTTAAGACAAATTATAAAATGAAAGTGTCCTTTTATTTCTCAGACAAAATTCTGCATATTTCTTTGTAAAATTTAAATATATATTTTATGTCAAATAATAACTCAATTGAAATTTTAAAACAAATCCTCAAAAAGTCCCTTCAAGGAGATCTTCCAATGGTGTTTTCCTGGGAGGAGGTAGTTTCAGCTTCTTCACCCTCATCCTGCACTGAGGAATAGCAGAAATAAAAAGACTAGGTAAAGTTTAAGTACAACAGTGACAGGGGATTCACATTGTTATAAAGGCAAGATTTTAATTATAATTTGTATCCTTACACTTGCAAGAGTTAGAAAAACAGAACACATTTAGAAAAATATGCCATGTACACATTTAGAGAAAGAGTAAAATAAATACAACACCTGGTTCTGCAGCACAGCGTTCTCCTTCAGTATGTGGAATACATCTTCACTCTCGTCTATTTCTTGATGAGGAAGAAATAAGAAATCCTTGTGTTCTCCATGGCAATCGCCTTCAACGCCACGAGTTGGGCTGCAAATCCGCTGGTCAGTGTGGTTTGGCCTATTATCTTTTACATTGAGCTCAACTTCCATATGAATGAACTGAAAACATGCGCTGATTTCACTCTTCTTCGCGCCAGTGTGCACGCACAGTCCGTAATGCTAGCTACAACTTGCTCGTTGCTATTGTGCCTGTAAAGCGAGGTCACAGTACATGGTTTCAGCATCCCTGCTGTTTAAAACGTGTATCGCGATTCAACATCTCAACTGACTTGAATCGTCACACATATGTATCAATAATCAAACGGCTCTGAGTGAATCGTTACATCCCTAGCATTAAGACATTAGTTTCACGCGTTTTGGCCCTATTGGCCTTACATGCACACTGGATACAGATGTGCGTTCAGTTTCTGACATACTCCACGCGCTTGAGTCTGTCGACAACAGGACAAATGGAAGAGTAAAAGAACGTTTGCTTTGATGCGTCCAGTTTAAAAGGATCCCAGCGTCGGAAACAAGTGGATGGTTTATTTAAATGGCATCCCGGATTGCGTCTGAGGATTATATGTTCGGAGCATTTTGTTTTGTGAACGAGGCACAGTGTAATGGAGAGAAACTTTTGGTGACATATGAAACGTCTCAGGTTACTGGTGTAACCTATGTTCTCTGAATAGGGAATGAGACGCTGCGTAGCTATGACGCAATGGGAATGCCCTCTGGGTGTGCCGATTGTCTGAAGCCCTTATAGAATCACGCCAATTCATTGGCTGATGGCGCGGGCGCCACCCCCGACGCTCTTACATCGTCATATTATACTGGCGCGTGTGCCATCTGCTCCTCAGATTTCTCTGCCAAAAAGGTAGCTTGTCGGCAGCGCGAGGAGCTTGGCAGCGAACGCAGCATCTCGTTCCCTATTCAGAGAACATAGGTTACTCCAGTAACCTGAGACGTTCTCTTTCATAGGTTCACTCAACGCTGCATAGCTGTGACGCAATGGGAACGATATACCAAACTCGCCAAGCTAAGCACTGCCGTATCTGGCTCGAGGAACACCAGATAGCCTACGTGGCCGGATCAAGCAGACAGAACATGCGAACCCAGAGCCATGTCGAGATCCAAACTATAGAATTTGACAAAAGTGTGCGGAGAGGACCAACCTGCCGCTACACAAATGTCCTCCAGGAGGGCCCCTCTAAAAAGCGCTTGAGAGGAAGCTACACTTCTGGTGGAATGTGCCCGAATGCTGAGAGCTGAAGACCGGCCACGCACCTCATATAGCCTCTGTAACCCAATGGGAAACTCTATGCTTCAATGCGGCAAGCCCGCGGCGGCCAGCACCGAAACACACCAAGAGCTGATTTGATCTCCTCCAACCACTAGAACGATCTACATAAGACTTCAAAGCTCGGACAGGGCAGCGCAACCTTGAGAGTCAGAATCCGCTCTGGAGCTGACTCCAGGGGCTCAAAAGGAGCCTCCGTTAAGCCCTCCAGGACAACTGACAGGTCCCAAGAGGGGATTCCAGGGGAGCGTGCTGGCTTCAGGCGCCTAACCCCATGCATAAATGCCGAGACCAACCTTTGTTAGCCCAGGGGAACTTCATCTGACTCCCTACGAGCGGCAATGGCGGCAACATAAACTCTGTGTAGTAGCGGCCACTCCAGCCGCAAACTTTTCCTGTAGGAACTCCAGCACTGGACCCACGGGGCAGCTGACTGGATCCACAGCAAGAGCTAAGCACCATGACTCAAAAACCTTCCACTTTGAGGAATACAGCCTCCTTGTGGAAGGAGCTCTCGCACTCGCAGTGGTCTCCTGGACATCGGCTGGACATAGCTCAGAGCTAGCAGCCTCTGATGGGCCATACCCACAGCTTCCAAATCTCGGGATGAGGATGCCAAATCCTGAAATGAAAAAAATCCTGTGAGGTTCAAGATCCCGGGTACATGAACCGCTCTCAGGGACAGGAGTTTATCCTGAGCCCACAGGAGAAGATAACGCGCATGCCTGTCTAGGGTGCGCGACCGTGAGCCCCCTTGGCGATTCACGTGAGACACCACCGCCATGTTGTCCGTCCTGACAATGACGTGGTGCCCCTTGAGAGAGGGGAGAAAGTGCAGAAGGGCCAGGAAGACAGCTCTCAGCTCCAGGCAGTTTATGTGCCAAGAGAGAACCTCCCCCGCGACAAGTACCCACAGAGACATGATGGCCGAGCCTGAAGCAGGCCAAACATGTAACGAGACTGGAAATCCGGGCAGAAGCCAGACAGGCCTGTATCAGAACGGAATCCAGGTGAACTCCTAAGAAAACAGTCTGTTGAGATGGGGTGAGAACACTCTTTTCGGTGTTCAATCTCAAGCCGAGAGACTGAATGTGGTGAAGGACAATGTCCCTGTGGCGAGTCACCAATTCCATGGAGGGGGCCAAAAGGAGCCAATCGTCCAGGTAGCTGAGTATACGGATGCCCTGGAGCCTCAACGGGGCCAGAGCAACATCTATACACTTCGTGAATGTCCTCGGCACCAAAGCGAGGCCAAAAGGAAGAACCTTGTATTGATAAGCCTTTCCTCCGAAGGCGAATCTGAGGAACTTCCTGTCGCCAGACGACCTGAATATGGAAATATGCATCCTTCAGGTCTACTGTTACGAACCAATCCCCCGCACAAATCTGAGATATGATAGCCTTCAGCGTCAACATCTTGTACTTCCCTTTGTAAAGGGAGAAGTTCAGTCAGTGAAGGTCTAGTATAGGTCGCAGACCGCCGTCCTTCTTCGGAACCAGGAAGTAGCGGCTGAAGGAACTTCTTCTATCGCCCTCTTGAGGAGGAGGGAAGAAAGCGATACCCCTGGCAGACACCTCCACTCGTGAAAGAAATGTGATAGAGGAAGTGGAGTATTGCAGAGGACATACCTGTGTTAGGGTGTCAAACTGATCCTTTGGGGGGTAGCGTGGTCAACCACGAAGGAGAGCACCTGCCGTCCTGATGTGGAGTGAGAGATGCCACGGCCTGAGTGAGTAATGCAGGGTCTGCCGGCTCCTGGAGAAAACCGAACATGTCTCCGATTATGCGGGCAGCAGGCAACAAACCAATCGAAAGTGAGGGGAGAAAGCTTAGCGCGTCTCCTTCCTCCCACGCCAGAGGGGGTTGAGGCCGAACCAGCGCTGCACATCGAAACGCGCTGGGCGGCGAATGTGACAGGGTTGGATAAGGAGAGCGAGTGAGAGGTGGGCAGAAATGCTTGCACGGTCTGTCCCAGCCTCGAAAGTCGGGGGAAGCTCTCCTTTTCCTGGCCTGAGGGTCAGGAGCGACTCGAAGGAGCTGGAGTGGAGGGTTTGTTAGACCGCTTCAGCTCAAGACGCCTATGGGGTCACTGGCGAGGAAATGGACGACCGCAGGCTCCCTAAACCGTGGCTGGTGGGGGATGAACCGGGTCACTCCTCCTACTGGCAAACTCCTTCCTGTGTGAGGAGCGCTCTCTGGGCTGAGAAGGGGAGGGGTTAGAAGATTCCCTAACCCTCCTGGGCATAAACTGCTTGAGAGCAGCTGACTGGGACTTGGCGGCTCGAAATTTATCAACCACTGTGTTGACCGCCTCCACGAACAGCCCAGACTGAGAGACCGGAGCATCCAAGAGGAAGACCTTCTCTTTATCACGGATTTCCGTGAGGTTGAGCCACAGATGGCGTTCTGCAGCCACCGCGCCCGCCATAGAACGCCCTATAGCGCGCACGGTATGTTTGGTGGCTCTTAAGGCCAAATCTGTGGCTTTGCGAAGCTCCTTGACAGCTTCTGGCATCAGGCCACCGCCCTCGTCCATCTCCTTCAAAATATCTGCCTGGTAGGCTTGGACAATGGCCATAGTATGAAGGGCCATGCCTGCCTGACCAGCTGCCATGTAGGACTTTCCGATAAGGGCGGAAGTAGTCCTGCACGGTTTAGTGGGAAGGAGGGGACGAGATTTCCAAGAAGGAGCCGAAGATGGAGAAAGGTGTGTAGCCAGCGTGTCTTCGACCGCAGGGATGGCAGAATAACCCTGCTCCACAGAACCAACAAGGTTGGTGAAGTCAGCGGCTGCCGCATTAGTCAAGCGGGCAGAAAAAGGCTGCTTCCAGGATCTGGAGATCTCGTTATGCAGATCACTGAAAAAGGGTAGCTTTCTCCGAGCTAGCCTAGAATTTGGGCCACTTAAAAATCTCTCATCGAGTTTAGACGACTGTGTCTAAGCTTGTCGAGCTTCTCTGTAGCGCACGAAAGCACGTCAATAAGCTCAGAGTAGGCCGCGCTTCCTGGCCGCTAGGTGGGAAAGCGTCGTCAACTAAAGCAGGCCCGAAATCCTCGGAGTCGGGCTCTGCAGTGTAAACCACATCCTCTAGCCCGAAAGAAACCCTCTCGCCGGCTTCCGGGCTACGGCATAAATAATCATGTGAAAATTCGACTGGCAGAACACCGCGCACGTGCTCGGGAGAGGGAGGGAGAGAAAGGGAGAGGCCCGTCTGCTCACTCTCCACATCCTCAAACTCTACATCCGAACCCCAGGCCACGGATCCAAGCGAGGCCTTGACGGCTTCGGGAGCGCGACGGGGAAAAAACAGATGACTCTTTCTCAAAAACCGCGAGCCTAGTGCAGAGGGTTTTGAGAAGGAGATTGTCACAGAATTTACATTTAGAAATGCCTTGAACAGCCTCGCACTTACTGTGAGGGTTGTCACTCGCAATAAAGCGAGAGCACGGCGGTAAGCAACGACGAAATTCCATGGCACTTCACCGCAAGGAGAATTGAGTTCCGCTATTCGCAGTCGCTGAAGTGCAGATGAAGAAAGCTGAACGAAAATCCGAATTTTTGGGCCAGAAAAATCGAGACCAAAGGGCTAGAATGGCTGCTTCGTGAAGGCAGAGAAATCTAAGGAGCAGTATAATACGACGATGTAAGAGCGTCGGGGTGGCGCCCGCGCCATCAGCCAATGAATTGCCGTGATTCTATAAGGGCTTCAGACAATCGGCACACACAGAGGGCGTTCTCATTACGTCATAGCTACGCAGCGTTGAGTGAACCTATGAAAGAACAGCGACTGTACTGAATCTGACAGCAGCTGCATCACAAACCGTAAGTGAATGATTTCATAATGCTTTGTCTGTACATGACGGTTTTATATGGATAATGTTTTCAAAACACTTACTCGCGTACAATAGCGAGTGGGTGTTGACACTGTTTCCTAGGCAATGACATTAGCCAATCATAACAGTGGCTGAATACTGGCAAGCCTTAAAGGAGCCATGCCTTACAAACTGACCATTTCTGATTGAGGGTTAAAAATTATCATTGTGTATGTGTGCAATAAACTTTAACATTATAAGTGAACCTCAATGAACATATTAAAATAATTTAAAAAATCCATTTCATGACCCCTTCAATCAAAATAAAAAATCAGTTAAAACCAAATTAATGAATTTCCTAAAAGGTTCTATATATGAAGTGCCTGATGGAACCCTTTTTCCAAAATACTATGGTATAGTTCTAGAATTCCCCCTCCACTCAGGAAAGCAGAAAATAAAAAGAACAGATGATAAGCATATTTGTGACTCTCCTCTCAGGTTGAGAATCAGCATTTAGATTTAAAGATATCTGGAAGTTTTTCTCCAACTGTGAACTTTTGTCTGTCATACATAAACCTCAGATGTGGTCTTAGACAGCTGTGATGACAAGTGAAACTGTAAAGAGAAAAGCATTCTGAACATGAATTTAACAGTTGTACAGTGTTATTGAATATGAAATCTCCATAAACCAACTGGATGGGACCAATTTAACGCTGGTAAATTTCCATGGTACTGTGCTATTGTGTGTTGATGAATCTCACAAAGAAATGAAAACGTGAATCAATGATCATGAAGAAATAGTAATTACTATATTATTGTTGTTGTTATTAAGTATTCATATTAAAAATATAAAATTGTGACCAGACAGGATAATTCTTGAACTGTATTATAATGAGAATCTACTGTAAATAAAATAAATGAGAACAAAAACAATGAGAATTACAAACAAAATCAAAAGTACAACATTTGGACACCTTGTGCTTGTCAGGAAAATGTTGTAAAATGCAAAAAAATCTTAAAGGTCCTAAATGGTCCTCTATGCAAATATAGGCTTTCTTATTTCTCCCTTTTGGGGTGAAATATATGACTGGAGATGTTCTTGATTTATACTTCTGGTAGAGAGGATGAGATCAGAATGAAATGAATGCTTGTGTGTATCGAAGAAGATTTTTTTACTTAGTAAAGGCACATACATGTCTCAGATTAGACTGACAATTTCACAAGGTCACTAATGAAAAAAGGTGACTGACAAAAGCAGTCTGAAGTTAGAAGTAGTAGGTCCAGATGCAGTCTGCAGACATTTTCCCCACATTTTATGGGACAAGCAGTGGAATTCTGTGGAAGAGAGTAATGCACTTCTATAGTAGCTGAAAATTTGCCTAAATATTTAATAACCAAACATGCAAGGGGGGTGGAAGATGTGTAGAACTCCTGTGGAAATGTGCCGATCTCTCTGCAGGTTCTGTGTGAGCCTGTGATGAGTAAAGTTGGGCTTGAGGTAATCCAGTGCACAGAGATGAAGAGCGCAAACATGATGCATCGAGCTCTCACACCATGGCTGCGTCCGAAATCAAATACTCTCTGAGTAGGTACTTCTTTTCAATAAGTAATTACTTCACGACCGTTACAAAAAGTACGTTCTGTATCAACAGTTCTCACTTCAGGCCCAGTTATACTTCAGCCCTAATCAAACACGCCTGAACAAGCGAATCAAGGTCTTCAGGATTACTAGAAATGGTGCGTTCAAGTCCTGTCGGAAAGATCATATTTGCAGGTTGAACGCCACCACAAAGTCATAAATACGAGTGGGAAGCACAGGATTTTCTTTGAGCCCTGATCTTTACGAGTTAGTGGCGTGTCAGTGAGAAACGTGGCGGAATACCACAATAGTTGCAAGTATTTAGCAGTGACATTGAATTGAAAATAATTGCCTGCACAAAATACGATAGCATTGTAATATAAGAATATAATATGTTACGATAAAGTTGACAGAGGCTTCATAAATTAATTAAAAAGATAAAAAAGCAAAACACACCTGATGCACATTCTTTGTTCTTCATTTTATAGAAGTACAGTTAAAAACCTTGCTGTTTGTTTGTGTAGTTAATTAACAGCCTTCCCTCGGGTCTGAATCTGAATACATACTGAAGAAACTGACTGTAGGACCCAGCGGAACAGCTCGTTTGCTCCATATAAAGCTATAAGGCCATCTAGTGGCAAGAGTCATGAAAAATCATGTTATATTATTATTTTTCCACAAGAGGTCGGCAAAGACACCCAATGTAAGATATTTTGAGCTGAATTAAAAGGGTTATGCATGAAATTGTGAGTTATTTTGAATTTAAGTTGAAATAATGTGAAGAATGTACTTAAATTATTATTTATTGATACAATCTAGTAATTTACAGGTTGTAATGTCCCAAGATGGCCACGACGCCAGAGCCCTCAGCCAAGATGGCCACCACGCCTGAGTCTCCAATCCCCTTCTTTCCCTTCTTCAGAGTGTGCAGCGCTGACCATTGTGGCCACGGATATGTTGTGTGTGGGCAGCACACACATTGGCACCTGTCCCTGTCCCGAGTCCAGAAAGGACTTCCGTCCCTGTCCCGAGTCCAGAGAGGACTTCCGTCCCTGTCCCGAGTCCAGAGGGGACTTCGTCTCCCGTCCAGCGTCCAGAGGGGACTTTGTCTCCCGACCAGCGTTCAGAGGGGACTTCGTCTCCCGACCAGCGTTCAGAGGGGACTTCGTCTCCCGACCAGCGTTCAGAGGGGACTTCGTCTCCCGACCAGCGTTCAGCGGGGACTCCAGCCCCTTACCAGAGTCCAGTGAAGGCTCCAGCCCCTGACTAGAGTCCAGTGATGGCTCCAGCCCCTGACCAGAGTCCAGTGAATGCTCCAGCCCATAATCACATAGCTCCGCCCAAGAAAATGTTTAGTTCAGGAAGCCAGGCCAGCTCCGGCAGTTCAGGAAGCCATGGGGTTCTGGTCCCCTATGGGGTTCTGGTCCTCTGAACTGCCGGCGCTGCCTGGGAGGTGTCTTAGCCTGGCAGGTCTGCCCATGCTGAACGGCCCAGATCCACCCATGGTCCACAGCTCAGGCCCGCCTCTGCTCCACGGCCCGGATCCACCCATGCTCCACGGCCCAGGCCCACGACAGCTCTACGACCCATGCCCGCCATTGCCGTGCCATGGTCCATGTCCTGTCCCCCTGCATGGGCCTGGCCCGCCATCCCTCCCCCAAGACCTCCTCCGCTCCACCACCCTCCTGGACTTTCTTATGTATAGTTTTGGTTTTTGTTGTGCCCTCTTGTGATCCTGCCATGTGTTCTCCGTGTAATGTGTCATGCTGTCATTGGTTGATTTCTGTTCTGTCATTGGTTCTTTGTCTCATTGTTCACAGGTGTGTCATGTCATTACTCCTTGTGTATTTAACCCCTCATGTTTGCCATGTATCTTTGTCTAGTATTGATGTTATAACCCATTGTTAGTGAGTCCATGTTTGGTCCAAGTTTATGTTTTGGTTCATGTTGTCAAGTCATTGTTTACTTTGTTCGTGTTTGGATGTAATAAACTGCACTTGGGTTCTCACTGCAACTCGCCTCAGTGGACTGATGTTACACAGATAAATAAAATAAAAAAATAACAAATCTCCAAAAAAAATGCATTAAAAATAGAAAAATATTATCAAAATGAAATAAACTTTCTGGACCAAAAAAAAAAGTATAATTTTAGGGCTTCGGGTCATTTTTGACCCAAGAGGGAAGGATTTGTCACAAAGTGCGAGGGAGGGATGAGGGTTAAGAGAAGGTACACCACTCTGACGAAAGTGACTTGAATGCACCTGACGTTGTAAACACGACATCCCAACTCGTAAATACGAACTTCCCAGGAGGACTTGAACGCACGTTACAGGCAGGGGAGTTTAATCAAGGTTCGAGCTAAAATATGCAGGAAAGTGGACCTCGAGGGCCAGAGTTGAGAACCCCTCCTTTTGTATGAAAGTGGCTGCGCCTGACATCGCATACTCTCTTGAGCAGGTACTTATTTTTTTAACGGTCACAAGGTAATTGTTCAAACTATGTTATATATAGTATGAATGTGTGTAATATAACGTGTGTAGTCAGTTACGTCGCTTCGCTGCCATTCATAAATCCTCTCCCGTGGCCTCATGGGATAGTAAAGTGTCCATCGAATGCACACTTCAGAATCTCACTTGAAGAGGACGGTCATCCGGGTACTTTTTTCCTACTATTTTATGAATACTGTGAATTTGGACATACTACTCTTTTCACATACTGTTTGTCGCATACTATATAGTAGGGAAGTATTCGATTTCAGATGCAGCCCTAGTCTGAGCTGCTTCATGAGGTTAAAACAACCAAGGAATCTAAGGCCTGTTTCACTCCAGCACAACTACAACAGCACACTCACAGCGTTTCTTCTACTTTACAGAATTGCGGCTCTGAATATCAGGGTTACTACATTAAGTATTTACTTCAATAACTGGCCGGTCAGAATTAATACAAACTTTATCATCATGAAATATAATTTAACGATTTTATCCAGCTGATGAACGATAAAAGAATCCATTCTGCTTGTTTGCTTAGAATAAACAGAGCGATATCATCCACTGGTGTGGACGCTTATACAGTTATTGTTATAATTATCTTTATAGTTATCCTTCTTGGTGTGAACAGGCCTTTAGGGCCCTGTCCCAAATGGCACCCTAAACACTCGCAGTCTTCCTACGAGTCCGCACTTTCGTGACGTAACGCCACTTTGACTGCTGGGAAGAAGTCTGCTGTGGAGCTCGCTTTAGTGCGGGTTCGGCAAAAGTGCACATCGAGGGCGCATATTGAGGGCCCTCGCGAGCACCCTTCTGAATCCTAAAGTGACAAATGGGACACCCTACAGTCTCGTGGACTTAACGGCCACGCACACGCGGCAGCCATTGTAAGTCCACAAGACCAAAAGTGCATATGAGACAGGGCCTAGGGTGCTTTTGTGTCCTTTTGATGCTATGGAAATGAGCAACCAGTACAATTCTTCTAAATAAGTGTGAGAAAATGACAGAACTTTCACTTTTCATGAAAAAGTGTGTGATGTGAAACAGGCCCAAGACTTAAGGAAATATCCATGATGATAAACAGTATGAACTGGAGAGAACCGTGATGTATGCGATGCATGCATTATCATGTTTTTTTTTTTTTACCAAGGCACAGAATACAGCGCTGGAGTGGATTTGCATTGCAAGCATTGCCAAGAGCCCCGCGGCTCCACAAACCCCTGATCCTGGAATAAATACATCAGCTAAAACAAGAAAGGCAAAAAATTCAGACAAGTCCTGCATTAGTCATTCCTTCACATGACATACAGTACAGAACCGAGCTCCAGTGCTCAGGATATGTGCTCATTCAACATCATCAAAGCTACAAAGGGAAAAATACGCTATAATACCTTATAAACGGTGGCAATCCTCCTTAAACAGTCCCTGTTGAAAGTAGCTTACACACACGATAGAGTCTCTAAGTTAGCATGCTAGCCCTAAAATAGCTTCCAGGGCGTAAACACATCCCTAAGATTCTCCACATTAACGAGCCATTGGTAGCTAAACGTGCAGTCTTTGCACTGTGGAGACGAACGCAAACTCAGTCCCAGTTGCCTGAAGTGCTCACAGACAGAGCAAATGCCCGATAGAGGGCGCTAGTGAGGTAATGGCTGCTGGTCTGAAGCGCGCAGCAGAGGTCAAAACTCCTTCCGTCTGCATTGCTGCGGGTCAGAGAGAAGCGTGTGGCAAAATCAGGCATGGTTTCCCCTAGTTAGCTCACGGAATGGAAGGGGCTGCCGTCGCTAGTGCCTGCGCAGCTGCAGCTGGTTGCTGTGACGTCAACATTTCGTGGACTTCCAGGGCTGGTGGTTTCCTGGCTGCGTTGGTGTCTGTGGTGCAGCTCTTCCCATTTGGCACGATTGGCCTTGATCAAATCAACCATCGGCTGTAGTTTAGGGTTTAATTTGGCAAAAGTCTGAAAAAAGAGGGAGGGAGAGAAAGAGTTGATTGGCTATGTTCATAGAGTTAGTGTTTAGAATTGAAAATAGTAGGCGTTACTCGCACACTTTCACAAGTTAAGTTAAAGGGTTAGTTCACCCAAAAATTTAAATTCTGTTATTATTTACTCACCCTCATGTCGTTCCAAACCCATGAGACATTCGTTCATCTTCAGAACACAAATGAAGATATTTTAATGAAATCTGAGAGCTTTCTGTCCCTCCAGTGACAGTCTACGCAACTACAACTTGGGTTTTTAAAAAAGTTTATAAAGAAATCTTAAAACTTATGAATAAAGCAGTTTGGTCCACATTTTCTGAAGAGACTGAGTTGATGAATGTTTATAGGTGAATAAAAGCCTAAATTAAATCTGTTCATCATATAAAGCGATCGTGTCTCTCCAGAAAATTTGCACTAAATCTCTTTATGAACTTTTTGAAGCGTCAAAGTGGTAGATGTCTACGGAGGGACAGAAATCTCAGATTTCATTAAAATATCTTTATTTGTGTTTCGAAGATGAACGAAAGTCTTACGGGTTTGGAACGACATGAGGTGAGTAATTAATTTTAATTTTTGTGTGAACTAACCCTTTACTAACCCGGTAGGGGGCGCTATTACACATCCTCTGAAAGAGTCCTGAATCTCCGGATCAAAATACAGGTGAAGAAGAAGCAGAAACAATAAAAAAATAAAATAAACTGGTCAATGTTCAAGACATGGGTTGAGCCTTGGGCTTGACAGACCTGGACACAGGCACAGGTAAATGAGGAATGGTAAAGGATCAGTGTAAAATGAGAGGAACGAGAGAGAGAGAGAGAGAGTATGGAGGGTCAAGGTAAAAAGACTCCCACACAGTGGCTGGCAGTATTCTTTAAACACACACATACACGCAAACACACACACAGACACACACCGGACACAGACTCACAGACACCCAGTTTGATCTTTTATCCGCTTATCTTTCTTTCTTTGAGAATCAAGGGTAATAGAGGAATTAGAGCCTGTAAAAGTTTGAGGAAAATGTGGATTGTGAATATTTCTTTTAACCCTATAAATCCTACTCTATAATATTTGTATCAATTTCTAAGGCTTCTAAATGATCAACACGATCAAAACTTTGCTGATACACACAATCTACTACAGTCCTGTCGTCTGATTGATAGTTTTTTATCAAGTAGAAGTAGATCTGCTGTCAAATCTGCACTGATTTTATCAAGTAAACATAAGAATAACTTTGATATTGTTACTAATATTTCAAGATGATCACTGAAGCAGGTTTATATGATTATCCAGACATCATTCATTAGAAAAATCCTGAGTATCAAATATGATCATCAGGCTTTCGAGGAAGGTTTATTTGTTTTGCATTGCATTATATGTTTTAAAACTACAGAGCTTTGATCATAAAACTAAGCATTTAAATATCATCTTACTATTATTTGCAGATATAGAGTGATGACTGATATTTATAAGATTTTATGTAAGTAATTGCTCTACTGTTATAAATATCTCATTGATTTATATTTCAAGCATCAGAATTTCATCCATATACAGTAAATATCAGCATCTGCACTAAATTGCATATTTTTGCTCAGTTTGAGCCTCTGAATAAAATTGAGAGGTTTTTTTCATCCATATTCTCACTATATCAGACTATATGAGCCATGAAAACGTTATAAATATTCTGTCTAAATGTGTCTAATTTCAAAAAATTAGATTTTTCTGACTATTATTTCATATGTCAGGCATTACAGGGTTAAAGTTGAATTGTGTAATTCATTCTGTGTTAAAATAGCTTCTTCAAGCCCACTATTAATATGCACTGATATTAATATCAAAACATTGCTGTTTTTGTTTGAGCATCCAGACTAGCCTGACCAACAGAGTGCATTTGGGCCAGATCTGGGCCAACTAAACAACAGAAGATGTTTGGGATTTTATTTTTGCAGTTTCATTTGGTGACTCTAGTGCGGCAGAAACGACACACTTGTGCTTTTAGTTACTTGTATAAATATGTTTTTATATATATATATATATAATTTGGGAAAAAAACCCATGCAAGTCGCACATTATACTCAGCCAATCACTGACTCTGCTGGTGATGCATTGTGGGCCAGCATTACCTCATACAGCGGGGCACAGATTCCATCAATCCACTCCAGCTGTAGCCCTGGCAGCTCATCCTTGCGGTTTCGGTCGAAAATCGCCTATTACACACACACACACACAATTAATAAATATTTGTTGAAGTGTGTTCCAACCCTAAAAAAACCTGAAGTAACCTCTTTATTTTCTCAGCTGTTTCTCATCTGCAGCAATGAGATTAAATGGAGAACAAATGGAGACTTTTGCTTAAGCGCCCTTGTGAAAAAGAAGCACATTTTAGCATACTCTTATAGATCATTTCAGGAAATAATACACTATAAAAGAATATACTTAAGTGTGAACTGAAGTTTTAGAAAACTTAATTGCATATTAATTACAATTAAATGGAAATGTATTATAGTTCAAAATTATATTACATGCAATTAACTGAACGAGTGCTCTTTTAGGACTTTTAGGTGTGTGTGTGTGTGTGTGTGTGTGTGTGTGTGTGTGTGTGTGTGTGTCTCAGCGCAGGCTGCAGCAGAGTGACAGAGGCTCCGTGTGTGAATATATCATGCAAACACTCACGCACTCTGAGCAAAAGACTTAGACTTTTAACCTGAGGCGAGTGTTTCTACAGAGAGCTTCAAAGCTCTGCATCTCAAGACCTTCCGATGTTTCCTGCAGCTCAGAATCCAGGCATTTCAATTTCCCTTTATATATATATATATATATATATACACTCACCTAAAGGATTATTAGGAACACCTGTTCAATTTCTCATTAATGCAATTATCTAATCAACCAATCACATGGCAGTTGCTTCAATGCATTTAGGGGTGTGGTCCTGGTCAAGACAATCTCCTGAACTCCAAACTGAATGTCAGAATGGGAAAGAAAGGTGATTTAAGCAATTTTGAGCGTGGCATGGTTGTTGGTGCCAGACGGGCCGGTCTGAGTATTTCACAATCTGCTCAGTTACTGGGATTTTCACGCACAACCATTTCTAGAGTTTACAAAGAATGGTGTGAAAAGGGAAAAACATCCAGTATGCGGCAGTCCTGTGGGCGAAAATGCCTTGTTGATGCTAGAGGTCAGAGGAGAATGGGCCGACTGATTCAAGCTGATAGAAGAGCAACTTTGACTGAAATAACCACTCGTTACAACCGAGGTATGCAGCAAAGCATTTGTGAAGCCACAACACGCACAACCTTGAGGCGGATGGGCTACAACAGCAGAAGACCCCACCGGGTACCACTCATCTCCACTACAAATAGGAAAAAGAGGCTACAATTTGCACGAGCTCACCAAAATTGGACAGTTGAAGACTGGAAAAATGTTGCCTGGTCTGATGAGTCTCGATTTCTGTTGAGACATTCAGATGGTAGAGTCAGAATTTGGCGTAAACAGAATGAGAACTTGGATCCATCATGCCTTGTTACCACTGTGCAGGCTGGTGGTGGTGGTGTAATGGTGTGGGGGATGTTTTCTTGGCACACTTTAGGCCCCTTAGTGCCAATTGGGCATCGTTTAAATGCCACGGCCTACCTGAGCATTGTTTCTGACCATGTCCATCCCTTTATGACCACCATGTACCCATCCTCTGATGGCTACTTCCAGCAGGATAATGCACCATGTCACAAAGCTCGAATCATTTCAAATTGGTTTCTTGAACATGACAATGAGTTCACTGTACTAAAATGGCCCCCACAGTCACCAGATCTCAACCCAATAGAGCATCTTTGGGATGTGGTGGAACGGGAGCTTCGTGCCCTGGATGTGCATCCCACAAATCTCCATCAACTGCAAGATGCTATCCTATCAATATGGGCCAACATTTCTAAAGAATGCTTTCAGCACCTTGTTGAATCAATGCCACGTAGAATTAAGGCAGTTCTGAAGGCGAAAGGGGGTCAAACACAGTATTAGTATGGTGTTCCTAATAATCCTTTAGGTGAGTGTATATATATATATATATATATATATATATAAAAAAAATACACAATTAAGAATTCATTCCCACGACTTATTCATTCATTCCCTCGTTTTGTTTTAACTAAAACGAATTCAGGGCCACAATACATATACACCGATGAGGCATAACATTATGACCACCTTCCTAATATTGTTTGTCCCCCTTTTGCTGCCAAAACAGCCCTGACCCGTTGAGGCATGGTCTCCACTAGACCCCTGAAGGTGTGCTGTGGTATCTGGCACCAAGATGTTAGCAGCAGATCCTTTAAGTCCTGTAAGTTGCGAGGTGGGGCCTCCATGGATCGGACTTGTTTGTTCAGCACATCCCACAGATGCTCGATTGGATTGAGATCTGGGGAATTTGGAGGCCAAGTCAACACCTCAAACTGGTTGTTGTGCTCCTCAAACCATTCCTGAACCATTTTTGCTTTGTGGCAGGGCGCATTATCCTGCTGAAAGAGCCACAGCCACCAGGGAATACCGTTTCCATGAAAGGGTGTACATGGTCTGCAACAATGCTTAGGTAGGTGGTACGCGTCAAAGTAACATCCACATGGATGGCAGGACCCAAGGTTTCTCAGCAGAACATTGTCCAAAGCATCACACTCCTCCGCTGGCTTGCCTTCTTCCCATAGTGCATCCTGGTGCCATGTGTTCCCCAGGTAAGGGACGCACACGCACCCGGCCATCCACGTGATGTAAAAGAAAACGTGATTCATCAGACCAGGCCATCTTCTTCCATTGCTCCGTGGTCCAGTTCTGATGCTCACGTGCCCATTGTTGGCGCTTTCAGTGGTGGACGGGTCAGCATGGGCTATGCAGCCCCATACACAACAAACTGCGATGCACTGTGTATTCTGACACCTTTCTATCAGAACCAGCATTAACTTCTTGAGCAATTTGAGCTACAGTAGCTCGTCTTTTTGATCGGACCACACGGGCCAGGCTTCGCTCCCCACGTGCATCAATGAGCCTTGGCTGCCCATGACCCTGTCGCCGGTTCACCACTGTTCCATCCTTGGACCACTTTTGATAGATACTGACCACTGCAGACTGGGAACACCCCACAAGAGCTGCAGTTTTGGAGATGCTCTGACCCAGTCGTCTGGCCATCACAATTTGGCCCTTGTCAAAACAAATTTCTGCTTCTAACACATCAGCTTTGAGGACAAAATGTTCACTTACTGCCTAATATATCCCACCCACTAACAGGTGCCGTGATGAAGAGATAATCAGTGTTATTCACTTCACATGTCATACACTCACATGTCATAATGTTATGCCTGATCGGTATATATATATATATATATATATATATATATATATATATAGTATACAGTATAGCTCTGTAAACAAGAATACAGACAGATTTCCTTTTATAAAGAAGCAGGTGCTCATGTAGACAGTGATGTTTTAAAGTGTTGATCTCACCGATGGAGTCAGTTTGAGCTCTGATCGCTCTCTGTCTCCCTGCTCGAAAAACTCACTAGTCACCAGTTCAGCAACCTGAGAGAAAGCAGAAGACACACATTAATACACTCCTGTCAGCTGGGATAGTTCAGTTGTTCACATGCTATTGCATTCATCTTTTTCTATTTATTTGTATTTTCATTTGCTTTTATTTTAATATTTTCAATTTTCATTTTATTTTCAGTTTAAATTTATTTAAATGGTATTCTTGTTATGTGCGTTTGTAATTTTTAAAAACAATTCAGAAATTAATTACAAGTACAATGCAAAACAAATACAAAAACATGCATGTGCACTATAAGTGCATTGTGTCAAATGATTCATTTTAAGTGTTAGTTAAAGACACTTACTATAAAGTGGGACTCAGTTACTTGCCCAGGCAATATTTCTAATATTCGTTTACGTTTTTCATCTGATATTTAAATTTATTTTTCAGCTTTATTTCAATTTTTAATAGTTTTAGTTTTGCTAACATTTTAGCTAACAATAACAGTAATATTCATTTCCATACTCAGCTGTGGTGTATTGTGGGTAAGAGTGCATACCTTGCATGAAATCTCCCAGGGTTTAGTGACAGCACCCAGATCACAGGCTGTCATCAACATCGACCTGGGACAGGATCAGAAATCAATCACAAGCTGAAAATTATAGGCATTGTGTGTGTGTGTGTGTGTGTGTCTGTGTGTCTGTGTGTGTGTGTGTGTGTGTGTGTGTGTGTGTTTGTGTCCGTTTGTGTGTTTGTGTGTGTGTTTGTGTCTGTGTGTGTGTGTGTGTGTGTGTGTGGATGAATGTGTGTGTGTGTTTGTGTCCATGTGTGTGTGTAAGTGTGTGTAAATGTGTGTTTGTGTTCATGTGTGTGTGTGTAAGTGTGTGTTTGTGTCCGTGTGCGTGTGTGTGTGTGTGTAAATGTGTGTTTGTGTCCGTGTGTGTGTGTGTTTGACCGTGTGTGTGTGTCTGTGTAAATGTGTGTAAGTGTGTGTTTGTGTAAGTATGTGTTTGTGCGTGTGTTCATGTGTGTGTGTGTGCGCGACAGTGTATGTGTGTTCGCGTGTGTGTGCGACAGTGTGTGTGTGTTAGCGTGTGAGTGTGTGTGTGTCTGTGTGTCTCTCTGTGTGTCTGTGTGTGTCTGTATGTGTGTGTGTGTCTGTGTGTGTATAAATGTGTGTTTGTGTCCATGTGTGTGTAAATGTGTGTTTGTGTCCGTGTGTAAATGTGTGTTTGTGTCCGTGTGTGTGTGTGAATGTGTGTGTGTTTGTGTGTGTAAATGTGTGTTTGTGAGTAAATGTGTGTTTGTGTCCGTGTGTAAATGTGTGTTTGTGTCGGTGTGTGTGTGTGAATGTGTGTGTGTTTGTGTGTGTAAATGTGTGTTTGTGTGTAAATGTGTGTTTGTGTCCGTGTGCGTGTAAGTGTGTGTTTGTGTCCATTTGTGTGTGTGTGTGTGTTTGTGTGTGTGTAAATGTGTGTTTGTGTTCATGTGTGTGTGTAAGTGTGTGTTTGTGTCTGTGTGTGTGTGTGTGTGTGTGTGTAAGTGTTTGTGTCCGTGTGTATGTGTGTGTTTGTGTCCGTGTGTGTGTGTGTGTGTGTGTGTCCGTGTATGTGTAAATGTGTGTTTGTGTGTAAGTGTGTGTTTGTGTAAGTATGTGTTTGTGCGTGTGTGTGTGTGTGTTCATGTGTGTGTGTGCGACAGTGTGTGTGTGTTCGTGTGTGTGTGTGCGACAGTGTGTGTGCGTTTGTGTGCGATAATGTGTCCGTGAGTGTGTGCGCCTGTGTGTATGTGTGTGCATGTGCATTTGTTTGTTTGTGTGTGCATGCTTGTGTGCGTGTTTGTGTTTGAGTTTTAGACCAGCAGCATGAGGACAAAGAGAGTAAAGTGAGGAGATTTTGGCCTGTCCTCACTTTCTGAGAGCCTTTAAAGGCCTGTTTGAGGGTCAAGGCCTGGTGTTAGGGATCAGGTTATGATTAGGTTAAGGGTTGGCTTAGGGTCAGGGTTCAGGTTAGGCAGTAGTTGAGATGGGTAGGGTTAGGGAGCTAGAGATTGCATTGTGTCAATGAATGTCCTCACAAAGATAGATCTACAAGAATATGTGTGTGTGTGTGTATGTGTGTGTGTGTGTGTGTGTGTACCATGCTCATAGATGTAACTGACCTGCACATATCTCTGTGTTCCTTCACATTCCAGTTGTATTCCCCTTTATTCACTAGCTCAAAGAAGGAATTTCTGTTCCTGTGAATGGAAACTCCATGAGCTCTGTGCAGTTCACAGTCCTGCCACATGGCGGCAGTGCAGGGTCAAGAAAGTTTAGCACATTTCCTACCAACATCACCAAATCACTGCTGCAATGTGAAGCAGGAAAGTTTCACACACATGCACACAAAAAGAGTTTGCAGCAAGTAAATTTAAAAATATCGGTTACACTTTATTTTAAGGTGACGTAGTTGTACTTACTCACATAAGTTATATTAACTACATGTACTTACTATAGAGTTACGGTTAGGGTTTGGTTTAGGGTTAGTTACTTGTAATTATGCATAATTTACTGTTATTACTATAGTAAGTACATGTAGTAACATGTAACTACGTCAGCCTAAAATAAAGTGTTACCAAAATATATATCTTTTAAAAATTTGCAATGCATTTCTAGAAGTAATAAGTCATGAGCAACCATGAATTATAGTGATTTCCCCACATTAAAGGGCTGATCAATATATTAGTATTTTTATTATAATTATTATAAAGAACATCATGCTTAAGAACACAATACTTCTGCTAAGTACTAATGCTTATGTGTGTAACTGGTGATACTGTAGATACACCACCATTCAAAAGGTTGAGGTTCGGTAAGATTTATTAATGTTTTTTATGCTTTCCATAAGGCTGCATTTATTTGATCAGAAGTACAGCAAATACAGTAATATTGTGAAATATTATTATGATGTAAAATAATATATAGTAAAGTGTAATTTATTCCTGTGATCAAAGCTGAATTTTCAGCATCGTTACTCTTCAGTGTCACATGATCCTTCAGAAATCATTCTAATATTATGATTATTATTAATGTTGAAAACAGTTGTGCTGATTCGTTTGCTTGTGGAAACTGTGATACACTGTCTCAGGATTCTTTGATGAATAGAACGTTCAAAAGAACAGCATTTATTCTAAATAGAATCTTTTGTAACATTATAAAAGTCTTTAATGTCACTTTTCATTAATTGAATGCATATTTGTTGAATAAATATGTCTTACTGATCCCAAAACCTTTGAGCGATAGTGTAGATTTGGCACATGAATATTGAATTGATCTGTGTGAGAGAGCGCAGCAGAACTCACTGGAAGTAGAGCGTTAGGTCTGTGGCCAGTATGGACTGTTTCAGGAGCTGCATGAGTTCTCCATACTCGTGTGAAGACAGATTAGAGAAGATATTGTGACCCTAGAGAGACAAAGACAAAATGAAACTATTATTTTCATCCCTTTTTGTGTCATTAATTATTGTTCAGACGATTTTGAAGATCTGCACTGAAGGTGTTTTATGGTCAAGTGTGGTAGTGTGGCCATGTGCTTTTATCATACAGATACAGGTGCTTTTCAAAAACACTCTAGTCCTACAGTACGTCAGGATACATTTCCACATAAAGTGGGTTTGAGTATGAATATATAACCATGCTTAACTCTGAATTCAAGCCACCCACACATGCTTACATCCGAATGCCTGATTAAAATAAGGCAGCAGCTATTTACACTAAGTGAAAATAGCATATTTTCTTAGCCCGGGTCGATCGCATCAAAACCAGCAAAAGGCAGATTCAAACCCGGGTCGATCACATTAAAACCAGCTAAAGGCGGATTCAAACCCAGATCGATCGCATCAAATCCGGCAAAAGGCGGATTCGAACCCGGGTCGATCGCATCAAAACCAGCAAAAGGCGGATTCAAACCCGGGTCGATCGCATCAAAACTGGCAAAAGGCAGATTCAAACCCAGGTCAATCGCATCAAAACCGGCAAAAGGTGGATTCAAACCCGGGTCGATCACATCAAAACCGGCAAAAGGTGGATTCAAACCCGGGTCGATCGCATCAAAACCGGCAAAAGGCGGATTCAAACCCGGGTCGATCACATCAAAACCAGCTAAAGGCGGATTCAAACCCAGGTCAATCGCATCAAAACCGGCAAAAGGCGGATTCAAACCCAGGTCGATCGCATCAAAACCAGCAAAAGGCGGATTCGAACCCGGGTCGATCGCATCAAAACCGGCAAAAGGCAGATTCAAACCCGGGTCGATCACATCAAAACCAGCTAAAGGCGGATTCAAACCCAGGTCAATCGCATCAAAACCGGCAAAAGGCGGATTCAAACCCGGGTCGATCGCGTCAAAACCAGCAAAAGGCGGATTCGAACCCAGGTCGATCGCATCAAAACCAGCAAAAGGCGGATTCGAACCCGGGTCGATCGCATCAAAACCGGCAAAAGGCAGATTCAAACCCGGGTCGATCACATCAAAACCAGCTAAAGGCGGATTCAAACCCGGGTCGATCGCATCAAAACCGGCAAATGGCGGATTCGAATCCGGGTCGATCGCATCAAAACCAGCTAAAGGCGGATTCAAACCCGGGTCGATTGCATCAAAACCGGCAAATGGCGGATTCGAATCCGGGTCGATCGCATCAAAACCGGCAAAAGGCGGATTCGAACCCGGGTCGATCGCATCAAAACCGGCAAAAGGCGGATTCGAAACCCGGGTCGATCGCATCAAAACCGGCAAAAGGTGGATTCAAACCCGGGTCGATCGCATCAAAACCAGCTAAAGGCGGATTCGAACCCGGGTCGATCGCATCAAAAGCGGCAAAAGGCGGATTCGAACCCGGGTCGATCGCATCAAAACCGGCAAAAGGCGGATTCGAAACCCGGGTCGATCGCATCAAAACCGGCAAAAGGTGGATTCAAACCCGGGTCGATCGCATCAAAACCAGCTAAAGGCGGATTCAAACCCAGGTCGATCGCATCAAAACCGGCAAAAGGCGGATTCGAACCCGGGTCGATCGCATCAAAAGCGGCAAAAGGCGGATTCGAACCCGGGTCGATCGCATCGGGTCGATCGCATCAAAACCGGCAAATGGCGGATTCGAATCCAGGTCGATCGCATCAAAACCGGCAAATGGCGGATTCGAATCCGGGTCGATCGCATCAAAACCGGCAAAAGGCGGATTCGAACCCGGGTCGATCACATTAAAACCAGCTAAAGGCGGATTCAAACCCAGATCGATCGCATCAAAACCGGCAAAAGGCGGATTCGAACCCGGGTCGATCGCATCAAAAGCGGCAAAAGGCGGATTTGAATCCGGGTTGATCGCATCAAAACCGGCAAAAGGCAGATTCAAACCCGGGTCGATCGCATCAAAACCGGCAAAAGGTGGATTCAAACCCGGGTCGATCACATCAAAACCAGCTAAAGGCGGATTCAAACCCAGGTCAATCGCATCAAAACCGGCAAAAGGCGGATTCAAACCCGGGTCGATCGCGTCAAAACCAGCAAAAGGCGGATTCAAACCCGGGTCGATCACATCAAAACCGGCAAAAGGCGGGTTTGAACCCAGGTCGATCGCATCAAAACCGGCAAAAGGCGGGTTTGAACCCAGGTCGATCGCATCAAAACCGGCAAAAGGTGGATTCAAACCCGGGTCGATCACATCAAAACCAGCTAAAGGCGGATTCAAACCCAGGTCGATCGCATCAAAATCGGCAAAAGGCGGATTCGAACCCGGGTCGATCGCATCGGGTCGATCGCATCAAAACCGGCAAATGGCGGATTCGAATCCAGGTCGATCGCATCAAAACCGGCAAATGGCGGATTCGAATCCAGGTCGATCGCATCAAAACCGGCAAATGGCGGATTCGAATCCAGGTCGATCGCATCAAAACCGGCAAATGGCGGATTCGAATCCAGGTCGATCGCATCAAAACCGGCAAATGGCGGATTCGAACCCGGGTCGATCGCATCGGGTCGATCGCATCAAAACCGGCAAATGGCGGATTCGAATCCAGGTCGATCGCATCAAAACCGGCAAATGGCGGATTCGAATCCGGGTCGATCGCATCAAAACCGGCAAAAGGCGGATTCGAACCCGGGTCGATCACATTAAAACCAGCTAAAGGCGGATTCAAACCCAGATCGATCGCATCAAAACCGGCAAAAGGCGGATTCGAACCCGGGTCGATCGCATCAAAAGCGGCAAAAGGCGGATTTGAATCCGGGTTGATCGCATCAAAACCGGCAAAAGGCAGATTCAAACCCGGGTCGATCGCATCAAAACCGGCAAAAGGTGGATTCAAACCCGGGTCGATCACATCAAAACCAGCTAAAGGCGGATTCAAACCCAGGTCAATCGCATCAAAACCGGCAAAAGGCGGATTCAAACCCGGGTCGATCGCGTCAAAACCAGCAAAAGGCGGATTCAAACCCGGGTCGATCACATCAAAACCGGCAAAAGGCGGGTTTGAACCCAGGTCGATCGCATCAAAACCGGCAAAAGGCGGGTTTGAACCCAGGTCGATCGCATCAAAACCGGCAAAAGGTGGATTCAAACCCGGGTCGATCACATCAAAACCAGCTAAAGGCGGATTCAAACCCAGGTCGATCGCATCAAAATCGGCAAAAGGCGGATTCGAACCCGGGTCGATCGCATCGGGTCGATCGCATCAAAACCGGCAAATGGCGGATTCGAATCCAGGTCGATCGCATCAAAACCGGCAAATGGCGGATTCGAACCCGGGTCGATCGCGTCAAAACCGGCAAAAGGCGGATTCGAACCCGGGTCGATCGCATCAAAACCGGCAAAAGGCGGATTCAAACCCAGGTCGATCGCATCAAAACCAGCAAAAGGCGGATTCAAACCCGGGTCGATCGCATCAAAACCTAGTTCCAGGAGTCTTACCCTCTACTGACTACACCACTGAAGTTGTTGAAACACTTGTGTCTTTGTTTTAATCTTGTGTGGTCCAACCAGGCATTGTTAGGCGGAGCTAGTGTGAATAGCACTTGCCAACAAGTTTTTTGCACTTGGTGTAAATAGACACTCCGTTAAAGGCAAACAGATATTTAAATGTACACTTAAATTTACACTGGATTCAGAGAAGCACATTTCTTTACACACATGCATTTACTGTTTGAGTCTGAGACCTGCGTAATATTTTGCTTTAGTTGAATATTATTTTTAGATTGTATATTATTTTCTAAATGTTGTCATTAAGCTCAGATTCAGATTTTACAGCAGTAAGGGCCTGTTTACACTTGGTCAATTCATGTGTTTTTACTGATTTGTTAAAACTGTATTTTTTAAAGTAGATTTTTATAAAAATTAAAAAAAAACTTTATATAAAATTCACTCTAAAAAAGATTCACATTTCTCATTTTCATTCATGGAGATAACATTGTGCCATGGTTTAATAGAAGATTGCTGCCATTAACTGAAGAACAAACACTTTTAAAATTAAAATAACATTTGTGTGTGTTTACTCCATAAGAAATGTGTTGCGGTATCGCCCCTTCATTTTTTGTGTGTTTTCTGCATTGTAACTGATCAACACTACACAAATGTAGAGCAAAAACGATGCTTTCGGGAAACGCATCCCTGATTGGTTGTTCACTGGCAAGTCAAAAGATCCCATCCCAAAGTATTTTTCACACTGGACGTTGGATTTTCCCTGTCTGCCTAAAGTAAAATGATTTCATTTAAAAATGTCACAAGTGTCACTTGATTGCTATGTATTGTATTTGTTTAAAGTTCCCCTATTATGGTTTTTCTAATATTCCCTTTCATGTAGTGTGTAATATCTGTTTGTGAATGTAAACGTTCTGTAAAGTTGTAAAGTCGAAAGTGCACCATAAATAAAGTTGTCTCCCAAAATAAGGAATCGACTCTGAACCACGCATACAAGTCGTTTGTAATTCGAATCCTAATGCGTGACTTTCACACATCACTAGAAAAGACATTTGCATAATGCCCGCCTTGTACGTTATCCGCCCGCGAACAGTCTGGTGATGTGCAATGTATATTATGAGAAAATGAAAGTGTTGTTTGACCTTTGATGCATGTAAACCTATTGTTGGAGACGTCAAAACAAAATCAGGAGCCTTTAAATTAGCATAATGGGGCACTTTAATAAAGTGAGTGATATTACATTTGTTTTAAAACAAATCACATTATTATGTTACAAGATTGCATTTTATTGTCCTGAGTGTGACTTTTTTTTTTTTTTCATACTAACATACAACCAGATATCGTTCCAATTCATTTTTTTGTTTGTAGAGCTAGCGTGTCAACCACCACATCAAGTTTCCTGCCATTTAGATGAAGGGAATCCCCCCCTCCCTTTTTTTTCAGCAAAAAAAATTCAGCAAACATCATTTGGGGTCAAAAAGACCCTGAATAGCTTATAACGGCATTCACGTCAACGAAAGCAACAGATATGAGCTGCATTTTATTTATCATTGGATCATTTCAAAATTAAAGACCTTCAACAACCAGATGCATTTACACTTGTCCAGTTTTGTCTGGAATGCGTCTCAAACCTCCTCCTGAAGTGGTTTATGGATTTAAATCCATCTCGAAAGCATTTCGGAGGGCATTTACACCTGGTCTTTTCATGATGGGATAGCTATCGATCATAGAAAAGGCATAAAATGACCAGGTCTAAACAGGCCCTAAAGTTCTGCTTTTCGGTAACTGCAAGGCATGATGGGAATTCGGATAGGCTATATCTATCCCTACCAGATTAAAGAGCAGAGCAACTGCTGCCATTTCATTAAGGAACGGCTTAATTAATGCTTGTCTGTCGGCTGGTCAGTGAACGCGCTCTTTCTCGGAGTAAATGATGACCGAGGCTCATTTGTATGCAAATGACAGTGACACAGATAAACACGCTGGATCTGTAGAAAGCAATTATTCACAGTCAACATCTGTCAGTTAGCACAGGCTGTAATTTATTCACCTCTCTCTCTCTCATCTGCCGTGTTATGTTGTTTTCTGTGGTTTAAATGATTTCTTGTGCTGATTTAGTGCAGCTGATTATATGAAGTGTTTAAAAGTCTTCTCAACACAAGCATAAATTACTATATTTTGGATTTCTATGACATATTCACTTCATTATGTTTTTATTATGGTTTAAATTCTAAATGAGAATGGATTACAAACAGTTTACTCTATACTATGGCAACATTTCTAAAATGGAATTTATTATAAACTGTATTACAGCTTAAGTTCAAGAAATGGAACTGATTAAGTTCTAAATTAGAATTTGTCATTGTATTATGGCTTAAGTTATAGAACAGAATTTATTACAAAGTAAGTCTGTTTGTGTAATAGCTTAAGTTGTTTATAATATTTAGTATTTTATGTATTAAGGCGAGAATGGATTGTTTGCCAACTGTATTATGGTGAACTGGTGTGTATTATGACTTAAGTTCAAGAATGTTACGGATTGTAAACTTTGTGCAGAATTGTAGTTGAAGTTCTACAATAGAATTGATTATAAACTGTTGTATGGCTCAGTTTTTAAACTAGAACTCACTGTTTGTATATCTTAAGTTATAAATTAGATATGGTTTGTTAATTGTATAATGCTTAAGTTCTAGAATGATATGTCTTGAAAAGGATTTGTATTATGGAATTGTTTGCAAAGCTGAATGAATTATTTAATGACTCACTCATAAACACTTCACTTGTTTCATTACTGGATGAATGAGTGTTTTTGAATAAATCTTTTGAATGAGTGATTCAAATACTCACTCATAAACACTTCACTTGTTTCATTACTGGATGAATCAGTGCTTTTGAATGAATCTTTTGAATGAATGATACAATGACTCACTCATAAACACTTCACTTGTTTCATTATTGGATGAATAAGCGTTTTTGAATGAATCTTTTGAATGAGTGATTCAATGACTCATTCATAAAGACTTCACTTGTTTCATTATTGGATGAATGAGCGTTTTTGAATGAGTGATTCAATGACTCACTCATAAACACTTCACTTGTTTCATTACTGGATGAATCAGCGTTTTTGAACAAATCTCTTGAATGAATGATTCAATGACAAACACATTTTTAATAGTCACTTGTCACCACCTACTGGTGTAACGATGTAATTGATACAATCATTATTTGAAGCTACTTTCCTAAGGTGATTTGCTCTATTTTGATCGCTGCCGTAGACATCTGTGTTTATATCTGAACTATAAACTTTTATCCCAGTACTTCAGTGATCATTTTAAATGTCTGTAAGACAGAAATAGTAATACTGTATGGTTGAAAAGACAGTTTGTGAAGCTGTTTCATACAGTGCATCCGGAAAGCGTTCACAGCACTTCACTTTTTCCACATTTTATGTTACAGCCTTATTCCAAAATTGATTGAATTCATTATTTTCCTCAAAATTCTACAAACAATACCCCATAATGAAAACGTGAAAGAGGTTTGTTTGAAATTTTTGCAAATTTATTAAAAATAAAAAACGAAAAAAAAAAATCACATGTACATACAGTGGGGAGAACAAGTATTTGATACACTGCCGATTTTGCAGGTTTGCCCACTTACAAAGCATGTAGAGGTCTGTAATTTTTATCATAGGTACACTTCAACTGTGAGTGACGGAATCTAAAACAAAAATCTAGAAAATCACTTTGTATGATTTTTAAATAATTAATTTGCAGTTTATTGCATGACATAAGTATTTGATCACCTACCAACCAGTAAGAATTCCGGCTCTCACAGACCTGTTAGTTTTTCTTTAAGAAGCCCTCCTGTTCTCCACTCATTACCTGTATTAACTGCACCTGTTTGAACTCGTTACCTGTATAAAAGACACCTGTCCACACACTCAATCAAACAGACTCCAACCACTCCACAATGGCCAAGACCAGAGAGCTGTGTAAGGACATCAGGGATAAAATTGTAGACCTGCACAAGGCTGGGATGGGCTACAGGACAATAGTCAAGCAGCTTGGTGAGAAGGCAACAACTGTTGGCGCAATTATTAGAAAATGGAAGAAGTTCAAGATGACGGTCAATCTCCCTTGGTCTGGGGCACCATGCAAGATCTCACCTCGTGGGGCATCAATGATCATGAGGAAGGTGAGGGATCAGCCCAGAACTACACGGCAGGACCTGGTCAATGGCCTGAAGAGAGCTGGGACCACAGTCTCAAAGAAAACCATTAGTAACACACTACGCCGTCATGGATTAAAATCCTGCAGCGCACGCAAGGTCCCCCTGCTCAAGCCAGCGCATACCAAGGCCCGTCTGAAGTTTGCCAATGACCATCTGGATGATCCAGAGGAGGAATGAGAGAAGGTCATGTGGTCTGATGAGACAAAAATAGAGCTTTTTGGTCTAAACTCCACTCGCCGTGTCTATATACGGTCCCACAGTTAACAGTGCATGTCAGAGCACAAACCAAGCCATGAAATCCAAGGAATTGTCTGTAGACCTCCGAGACAGTATTGTATCGAGGCACAGATCTGGGGAAGGGTACAGAAACATTTCTGCAGCATTGAAGGTCCCAATGAGCACAGTGGCCTCCATCATCCA
Organism: Coreius guichenoti; assembly: GCA_039654105.1. Classification (NCBI taxonomy): domain Eukaryota; kingdom Metazoa; phylum Chordata; class Actinopteri; order Cypriniformes; family Gobionidae; genus Coreius; species Coreius guichenoti. Next base: position 42,117,686 of record CM077172.1, read on the forward strand.
TAAATGGAAGAAGTTTGGAACTACCAGGACTCTTCCTAGAGCTGGCCGCCCGGCCAAATTGAGCGATCGGGGGAGAAGGGCCTTAGTCAGGGAGGTGACCAAGAACCCGATGGTTACTCTGGCAGAGCTCCAGCGTTTCTCTGTGGAGAGAGGAGAACCTTCCAGAAGAACAACCATCTCTACGGGACAACTCTGTGAATGTCCTTGAGTGGCTCAGCCAGAGCCCAGACTTGAACCCGATTGAACATCTCTGGAGAGATCTGAAAATGGCTGTGCACTGACACTCCTCATCCAACCTGATGGAGCCTGAGAGGTCCTGCAAAGAATGGGAGAAACTGCCCAAAAATAGGTGTGCCAAGCTTGTAGCATCATACTCAAAAAGACTTGAGGTTGTAATTAGTGCCAAAGGAGCTTCAACAAAGTATTGAGCAAAGGCTGTGAATACTTATGTACATGTGATATTTTTTATTTTTAATAAATTTGCAAAGATTTCAAACAAACTTCTTTCACGTTGTCATTCTGTTTGTAGAATTTTGAGGAAAATAATGAATTTAATCCATTTTGGAATAAGGCTGTAACACAAAATGTGGAAAAAGTGAAGCGCTGAGAATACTTTCCGGATGCACTGTATGACATGACAACTGCTCTCTCTGGCTCAGCGGCAGCGCCAACACAGATCTGAATCGTTGTGATTGAGAATCGTTGAATTGAGATTGCGATCTTTTAATGATTAATCATGCAGCTCTCGCTGGATCGTCGTTGTTTGCTAGATGTTGTTGTGTGTTTTTTAAATTATGTGCACATATAAATCATTTATATTAAACACTGCAATTTTTGATTTCATGGTGATTTTAGGTTTACCTCACTCTGTAGGATCATAACAGCATGGTTGAAGTGATGGTGCTCTAGTGTGGCTGATGTCCCATAAAGAAGAGAGAGAGCTGATCCCGTCCTGAGGAAGAACAGATGTCACAGATGTCATTGTATTTCTGTGCTGGAACCAAATCCACTCAAAGCTCATGTTTGCAGTAAAGACATGCAGTCTATGTAACTCCAGTACAGATCCTACATGCTTAGTGAACACACTTGGCTTTTAAAAGATGTCAAACTTGAGCAGTGCTTGAGTAGCAGTGATTGAGTCTCACTTGGCCTGGAAAGCGTTGTTGGTTCCTCTGTGGTCCAAATCATGGCAGATGCAGCCCACTATCAGAGCCAGAGTCTCCATCTCGGTCAGAGTCTCCTGGAAGCCGGCCGTCTGCAAACAAACACACATGAACAAAAAGTCACACGTCAGTGGTAAATGTAGTGAGAGAGGCTGACACACACACACACACCACTGTTTTAGTGCTAATAAACATATTAGTAACATCAATGTTTGGGAGGCTGCTTTAAAACACTACAAGCTTGTAACAAAAGGTTGTTGACTGCATTTAACAATTTAAGTTTTTTTAATGAATTAATTTATAATCAGATGATATTTTCTATATCAACTTTTTTTGTTACTGTCAATGTGACGAGCCAATTATAATAGTGGCTTTTTGATGTTCATATCAGAATATGTGCCCTGGAATTTTTTTGTATACGTTCAAACGTTTGGGGTCGGTAAGACTTTTAAATGTTTTTAAAGTCCCACTGAAGTGCCTTGAAATGCGCAGCATTATTAAATGTGTTGACGTAATTTCCACTGACACGGGAAGACAGGGCGGGACATATCGAACAGCTCCTCCCCTTTTAAAAAAAATAGCCAATAGTGTTTAGTTTATATCACAGCTCGGCCAGAGCCGTTGAGCTCGGTAAAGCCTCAGTTTCCTCCTAATCTCTAACCGTTTCTCCTCCTGATCTCCTCCATATCACTTTAAAATACAGCATTCTGTGCAGAATTCAAACGGGTCCAATACGTTTTCTGGTCTGTGCTGACTCGATCACATGATCCGCTCTGTGCTGTCGTGTCTCTGGACCGACTCGATCACATGATCCGCTCTGTGCTGTCGTGTCTCTGAACCGACTCGATCACATGATCCGCTCTGTGCTGTCGTGTCTCTGGACCGACTCGATCACATGATCCGCTCTGTGCTGTCGTGTCTCTGAACCGACTCGATCACATGATCCGCTCTGTGCTGTCGTGTCTCTGGACCGACTCCATCACATGATCCGCTCTGTGCTATCGTGTCTCTGGACCGACTCGATCACATGATCCGCTCTGTGCTGTCGTGTCTCTGGACCGACTCGATCACATGATCCGCTCTGTGCTGTCGTGTCTCTGGACCGACTCGATCACATGATCCGCTCTGTGCTGTCGTGTCTCTGGACCGACTCGATCACATGATCCGCTCTGTGCTGTCGTGTCTCTGGACCGACTCGATCGCATGATCCGCTCTGTGCTGTCGTGTCTCTGGACCGACTCGATCACATGATCCACTCTGTGCTGTCGTGTCTCTGGACCGACTCGATCGCATGATCCGCTCTGTGCTGTCGTGTCTCTGGACCGACTCCATCACATGATCCGCTCTGTGCTGTCGTGTCTCTGGACCGACTCGATCACATGATCCGCTCTGTGCTGTCGTGTCTCTGGACCGACTCCATCACATGATCCGCTCTGTGCTGTCGTGTCTCTGGACCGACTCGATCACATGATCCGCTCTGTGCTGTCGTGTCTCTGGACCGACTCGATCACATGATCCGCTCTGTGCTGTCGTGTCTCTGGACCGACTCGATCACATGATCCGCTCTGTGCTGTCGTGTCTCTGAACCGACTCGATCACATGATCCGCTGGACCGACTCGATCACATGATCCGCTCTGTGCTGTCGTGTCTCTGGACCGACTCGATCACATGATCCGCTCTGTGCTGTCGTGTCTCTGGACCGACTCGATCACATGATCCGCTCTGTGCTGTCGTGTCTCTGGACCGACTCGATCACATGATCCGCTGGACTGACTCGATCACATGATCCGCTCTGTGCTGTCGTGTCTCTGGACCGACTCGATCACATGATCCGCTCTGTGCTGTCGTGTCTCTGGACCGACTCGATCGCATGATCCGCTCTGTGCTGTCGTGTCTCTGGACCGACTCGATCACATGATCCGCTCTGTGCTGTCGTGTCTCTGGACCGACTCGATCACATGATCCGCTCTGTGCTATCGTGTCTCTGGACCGACTCGATCACATGATCCGCTCTGTGCTGTCGTGTCTCTGGACCGACTCGATCACATGATCCGGTCTGTGCTGTCGTGTCTCTGGACCGACTCGATCACATGATCCGCTCTGTGCTGTCTTGTCTCTGGACCGACTCGATCACATGATCCGGTCTGTGCTGCCGTGTCTCTGGACCGACTCGATCACATGATCCGCTCTCTGCTGTCGTGTCTCTAGACCGACTCGATCACATGATCCACTCTGTGCTGTCTTGTCTCCGGACCGACTCGATCACATGATCCGGTCTGTGCTGTCGTGTCTCTGGACCGACTCGATCACATGATCCGCTCTGTGCTGTCGTGTCTCTGGACCGACTCGATCACATGATCCGCTCTGTGCTGTTTTGTCTCTGGACCGACTTGATCACATGATCCGCTCTGTGCTGTCGTGTCTCCTGGACCGACTCGATCACATGATCCGCTCTGTGCTGTCTTGTCTCGATCACATGATCCGCTCTGTGCTGTTGTGTCTCTGGACCGACTCGATCACATGATCCGCTCTGTGCTGTCGTGTCTCTGGACCGACTCGATCACATGATCTGCTCTGTGCTATCGTGTCTCTGGACCGGAGCTGCAGTGGTTCACTGACACTAACATGAAACCAGACTTCATTCGGCCAAATGGAAACCATATTTACACTGTCTAAATCGTTCCCTGTCCCCTATATAGTGGACTATGTGCCGTTCACCATGTAGAAAATAGTAAATGTGTGAACAAGTGACCGATTTCAGCCGCAGCTTCAGCATCTGTTTGTAATGTAGGGGGCGGGGCTTTAGATTCTAGAGAGCATTTGATTGGAGTGCAAGTGCAGAGTGATGTCATCAAAATCACTGATCCTTATTGGCGGAAGTGAGAGACTGTAAGAGACTGTGAGAGACATTCTGTATGATTTCTAAGCTTGTTTCCTCATGGGGACCTCAATTTAGTCCCCACGGTGACACGAGTCCCCATGAGTCTGTGTGCATTCAGGATGAAGTCCCCACTGGGATATAAAAACATGAACACACACACACACACACACACACAGAGTAGGTCCCTCACCGTCAGCATGGAAAACATGCACTGGCAAACGTTGAATGCGTGTCTCCAGTTATGATACAGAACCATGCGATAGTTCTTCCTCACAGTCAACAGCCACCGACAAAGTGTCTAGAAAGAACAAGCAGAAATGTGATGTTACAATACAAAATAAAAAGGCGTTTGTACAACAGCTACAGTAGTTACTGTCTTCTAATTTGATTGGCCAAGAGTGCTGATATAGAGCATATCAATATGTTTCAGTGGGACGTTTGGAACTATTATCACTTTCCAAATAACTGGCCAAATTTTGTTGCTTAATAATGAACTTTTATTATATTTTGCTTAGGGTCAAATCACAGCCTTGCTGATATTCAGTACAATAGCACTCTTGCTTGTGTGATACTGCTGAGAGAAGAAATGCAAAAGTATGGACCTCATAGTCTATTTTAAATTTCTGCACCATTCCCAGCTCCATAAACATCCGCAGAGCTGCAGTGACCATGGCGTCCACATCCAGAGAGAAGTCATCAAATGATAGTTTATCAATGCCCAGTTCACACACCAGAGGGATGTTCGCTGCCTGAGGAAAGAACAATAGAAAGAGAGTGTGTGTGTGTATGCAGAAAAGAGGGAGAGAAGAGAGTTTGCTCTCACATGCTTTAAAACAGATGCTTTGTGAATGGAATGAAACTAGCGCCAGGGTTTTCTGTGATTCACGCATGAAGCTCACAGCCGTGCTAATGAGACACTACACACACATTCCCAGATCTAATGAGGGACTGCTGAGCCGTGCGTGTTGTGACGTCATTAACACATTCTAATTGTGGATATTTAATACAGTTTTTTTAGAATCTCTAGGACACATTTCTCAATACTTAGGTCACTTTTTCAAAACCCTTCACACAGTCTCCTAACCAACTTTCATCTTCACAGTAGTTAATTTCATATTCAAAATGCACTAAAACTATCAAAACACTTCATACATGTCTCAAATCAACTCATTCTTCAATAACACTAGCAAAGGTTTTCAATCAACAAACACACACAAAGACCTAAAAAAACACTAACATCAGGTAGCATTATACAATGATTTCTTTTGTGAAATTTCTTTACAAAACAAGAATGACACTCTCTAGTGCTTTTAATTCACTGCAGTTTATGTTACATAGTCCATTACAGTACACAATTATTCCTAAATTTTCCCCTTTTGAATGGATGGTAATGAATTGAAAGGCTAACACTTGTGTAGGTGTTGGTAGTAGTTGACAGCTTTGATAGTATTTGATTTTTTTAGATTCAGAATATATTTTAATATGGTATTACTGTAGAAATGTTGCAAATTTTGTTTTGTTAGGTTTTGAACTTAAGTTTAACAGTTTTGAAAAGATTACACTCTAAAAAATGCTGGGTTAAAAACAACCATTTCTGGGTTATTTGGCAACCCAGCGCTGGGTAAATATTGGACAGAACACATGCTGGGTTATTTTTACCCAGCTTGTTGGGTTTTACACATTAACCCATTTGCTGGGTTGTTTTTTTGAAAGTGCTGGCGTCAGTCAATTTGATATTGAAGGTTTTTCATTTTAAATAATAAAAATGCACTCTAAAATCTCTGTTTTATATATAGGACAGTTCACATAAAATATTTTTATTCAATGGCAAGTCAGTCTTTTACAGTCATAAAATACTCAAAAACATTTAGCTGGTGCGTCGTTCGGCTAGCGTTCCCAGCAGACGTTAGCTCTGACATACATGTAAACAAAAAAGGTAAAATGTGAGACTACAGACTTTTTCCTCTTTGTTCATTAATAACTTGATATGAATACAATGTAATGCAAACCTTAATTTAAAGGGATAGTTCACCCAAAAATGAAAATGACCCCATGATTTCCTCACCCTCAAGCCATTCTAGGTGTATATGACATTCTTCTTTCAGACGAACACAATCAGAGTTATATTAAAAAATGTCCTGGCTCTTCCATACGTCATACGCTGGAATGCCAGTCTCTGAACGCGTACGACAGTTAGCGAAAGTTGTAGATTACAGTTTATAAAGTCTTAAATATGGATATTTTTCTTACACAAACACATCGATTCGCTTCAGAAGGCCTTTATTAACCCCCCGGAGCTGAATGGATTACTTTTATGATGGATAGATGCACTTTTATGGACTTCAAAACAGAAACAGCCATTCACTGCCATTATAAAGCTTGGAAGAGCCAGGACATTTTTAATATAACTCCGATTGTGTTTGTCTGAAAGAAGAATGTCATACACACCTAAGATAGCTTGAGGGTGAGTAAATCATGGGGTAATTTTACTTTTTGGGTGAACTATCCCTTTAATTCAGGAATTTCCCCTCAGGGTAAAAATATTAAAAAATAACTCAATAAAATGACCCAGCAGGCTGAACCCAGCATATGAGTTAAAAAAATAACCCAGCATTTTTTTAGAGTGTATGTAAACATATGTAAAAAAAAGTTCTCTTTTGCGTCTTATCACACTTGAAAGGTTTAAAGGCATTTGAATGAAGGACAGCTTGATCATATAATGTAACACCAAAGGATGCCAAGAAAGAAAAACTGATGCTGCATTAATTGCGTTAAATACTATAGTGTATAATACTCCTACATTTGGCTTTAAGCAGTGGATTCTTCATTCACTCTTCTAAAACAAGCTGGTACTTGTTAATGAATTGCTATAAGAGCTCCTGGCAAAATCCAGTTGACACATGACAAAAATGAGCATTTCACCAGAAAATTATCACATGATAAATGAGGCATTTCATAAACTCCACAGAGACTATATCAATAATGCACAAACACTGATGAGGTATTGAACAGCTTTGTTCTGAATTATACATTCTGAATAAACAACACAGTCAGATATACTGATATACTGAGGCTAATATATCATGAATCAAGTTTTTTGTTATCGATAAGCTTCTGTTGTTTTAAACAGCACCGAAATGTCACACGGCTATAAAATCCAATCTGTTTGATTCATTGATGTTTACCTTAAACTTATCCACCTCAGTCTTAGAGCATGTGGCATGATATGACAGCACCTATGGAAAACACACACACACACACACACACACACACACACACACAAAACCAATGGTTAATTTTTTATGCATTTCTATATTTGATGTTAATAATATAGACATGACGAGATAAAAACATCACAGAGATCATATAGAGAGCTGAATTGCATTAACCCTGACACTACAACATCCCTCTGATTGGCTGCTGAGATTAGTGTCCATTCGTAACATACTGACTGATTACAGGTCACAGGTCATGCAATATTCATTATAGTCTGTTGATGATCTATTACAAATTAATATACTGACAATCCTTATAAATACAGTCAGATTTATCACAGAAGCCAATCCTGCATTCCCCTGGAGAATGAGAAGAGCTTCCAGAAGTTAATTAATGCTCACACCCACTCTCTGCTCACGCTGTAATGTAGTTACACAGCTAATAAACACAGCGTCCTCACTTCCGCTGCTTCATTTTCACATTGCTCTGTGGTGTCGTGAGGAAAGATGTCACTATGTCTTTCCGTTTGCCTTTAAAGTGTGCGTGTGTGTTAATGCATGATGTGTGAAATGAAATGTGTGTGAAACTTTCTCACCTTCTAAACTGATCAGCAATGCTTGTGTTTTTTATTTCCATGTTTTATAGGGACTTTCCATAGACATAATGGTTTTTATACTGTACAAACTGTATATTCTCTCCCCTTACACTAACCCTATCCCTAAACCTACCCATCACATGACTTTTCCAAAGACTCAATCTGTATGATTTATAAGCTGTTTTCCTTATGGGGACCAAAAAATGTCCCCAAACGGACAAGAATTACTGGTATTACTATGCTTGTGGGGACATTTTGTCCTCATAATGTAGGCTTTACCAGGAACACACAAACACGCACACACACACACTGACTGCCACAACTTTCTGAGAATAATAATAAATATAGCTGCTACCAGCAATTATCGGGGTTCAAGCGTTTTAAGGCCTTTAAGCACATGCATAAAAAGATATTATATTTTATTTAGCAAGCATGTAACCACTTAAATCATAGAAGGAAAAGACCATTTACAGCCAATACAGGCAATTTACCATAGGAAATGTATGGTTTTTAAAGCTTTTTAACAGTTTTAGCGCCACCTATGGTCCAATCTCCATAAAAGTTTTCATGCTTGTTTAGGATCATATGTCGCATGTGCTCACCTATTTTCGTGAAATTCCAAGTTTTTATTTAAGAGTTATAGGCTTTTGCATGCACTTGGCCACACCCATTTTCTAAAGGACCCTGTTATAGCTACCCAAAGGGTAAAGTTAAACTTTTTTTGATAATTATTGATCTAGAGAGTCCAGAGAATTGTACTGCATTGGTTTTATTGAGGTTGAGCGAAAAACCTTTTACATAATCGTGAATATTTAATGAACGATTTGATTGACAGCAGTGGTTCTTGAGGCAAAGTTGTATTCCAAAGTCAATAAGACTTAGGGTTGCGTAGTTATAGCCATTATTATGTTTTTTCCATGTTATAGCGCCACCAAGTGGCCAGTCGCTGCATGCTTTTTCACGTGACCACAGAATGAGCACTTACATAGATGTGCCGAGTTTGGTGAAAATATCTTATTCCGTTCTCGAGTTACAGCCATTTTAGTAAAAGTGGCTCCTCCTAGCGCTACGCGCTAGAACCCCTAAAAAAACCCTATAGACCAGATGAGTGTTATGACTGTAAACACACATCATCTGTGTTTGAAGTCGGTCGATTGAAGCTTTGAAGGTGGGGGTTTATTCCTGTGTCCCACTGTTTCATTCTTTGATTAAAGAATGAAAGGGTCATATTCTGTTCTTTTATAGCATTTTAAGTCCGCTTATATGTCAGTGAATGTTTCTTGCAGCAACACAGTGATAATTTGGTTTGAATTGATCATTTTCCGCCCCCTCACTGAACAGGCTGTTTGTGAGTGTGACATCACAATTATAAAGACAGATAAGTTTCAATAAATGTTCTGAATAAACTGGAAGATTTGTGTAGCGAACATTACAGTAAGTCTACATAGTCGGTTAGACTCTTATTTCAAAACAGCAAGGAAAATCCAGTTTTCCATTATATGATCCCTTTAATAGAGAAGACTGCAGTGTGAGTGTCAAACCTACTCTGAGTCATGAGTGAACACAGCTCCTCCGGCTCCTGCATTAAGCTCCGCCTCTAACAGGAACTAGGTCAATATTCCACCAATCACACGCTCACATCTTTGCTCGTGTTGAATCATCCCACCAGTCTTAAGTTTCTAACAAGCCTGCCGCACTCGTGTTGAAAACTGAAGCCAAAGCGCCTCGATCGCCCCCTGGTGGTTGGTCCCAGTATAGCTCATAAGCCCCTCCATGTATTCTAATGGACACGAGACAAACTAAACAATCAAATTACACTTCAAATATTTTTTTTCCCAAAGATGGTTTCTATCATTTTATTCAGTTTTTATCATGATGATTTCATTTCAAGTGTTCGTTTTTTAAATAAGTTTGGTTTTAGTTAGTTATTTGATGCAATAAAAACGGGGGTGTGACGTCATGATTGACAGCTTCTCTGAGTGAAGTTGTCACTGAGGCACTAACGGATTTTTTTCAGGATTTTCGGGAGGATATTAGAGCTTAAGCTTTAATTTCTACATTTCCATAACTGTTTATTTCACACCAACATAATGAATTGTTCTGCATCTGCAAGAGTGTGGGCGGGCTGTTGATATCGTGGCTCTACTTCCTGCTCTCTACTGCGCAGACTCTGTCTCAAATCTGCGCAAGATGTCAGCGCCATATTTGGACGTTGGCGGCATCACTTTTCTTCAGTGGAAGGTAGTGAAGACGTGTTGTCCATATTTTTTTTACGGTCTATGGTTTCTAATCTAACAATCCACCAGTTAAAAATGCTCCAACTAATCTGCCACCACTTTAGAAAAATCCTACCAATTACAGTTAAGTGTGTGTCCGTGTGTTTTGGAGAGACATACATCCAAAGCGACAGACTGTTTGGCCCAGGACTTCTTCACTTGGTCATACATAATGGTATTATTGATTCCCAGTCCACAGAATATCACAAATGCCTAAGGAGAGAAAAAGAGATTGTGTAGTCACACATAAATCCTCAACAACCAATTTAAACCTCTGAAAGTGAGTTTTAAAACTTTGTTTCAGGAGTGTTGAATTAGAGTTATTATAGTAACAGTTTAAGTTATAATAACAAAATGATATGTAATACAAATGCTTTACTGATGCCGGGGATCAATTTAAGAAGTTATATTACACATACACCTGTATATTGTATGGATAATGTATATTATTGTAATTTATACACAGTTCTTTCTGGTTCTCAATTCTGATTGGCTGAGAGCCTTTTCCAGCCGTGTGATATTCCCCCAGTATCAGCACTGGAACCATTTCACAGATTGTTAAGCGAGAATGTATAGTTATTTAGACCTCAGATATGTGACTCATATATAAACATAGCGCCTATTTTACGATTTGTTTAGCTCCAGCTTCATCTCGGACAGCCCTAGGGAATTTGCCGCTGTCTTTTATGTAGATAGTGGTTAAACATGAGATAATTCATTTGGGGTATATCAAACGGGCAATATTTGGTCTTATTAATCTATTACTTGTTCCAGAGAAAAAGCTATTTGGCTAAAGGCAAAGTTAAGTTTCATAACTTTATATTTAGGCTATATTTAACTTGATTCATGTACAAACCCGATTCCAAAAAAGTTGGGACACTGTACAAATTGTGAATAAAAAAGGAATGCAATAATTTACAAATCTCATAAACTTATATTTTATTCACAATGGAATATAGATAACATATCAAATGTTGAAAGTGAGACATTTTGAAATGTCATGCCAAATATTGGCTCATTTTGGATTTCATGAGAGCTACACATTCCAAAAAAGTTGGGACAGGTAGCAATAAGAGACTGGAAAAGTTAAATGTACATATAAGGAACAGCTGGAGGACCAATTTGCAACTTATTAGGTCAACTGGCAACATGATTGGGTATAAAAAGAGCCTCTCAGAGTGGCAGTGTCTCTCAGAAGTCAAGATGGGCAGAGGATCACCAATTCCCCCAATGCTGCGGCGAAAAATAGTGGAGCAATATCAGAAAGAAGTTTCTCAGAGAAAAATTGCAAAGAGTTTGAAGTTATCATCATCTACACTCACCTAAAGGATTATTAGGAACACCATACTAATACTGTGTTTGACCCCCTTTCGCCTTCAGAACTGCCTTAATTCTACGTGGCATTGATTCAACAAGGTGCTGAAAGCATTCTTTAGAAATGTTGGCCCATATTGATAGGATAGCATCTTGCAGTTGATGGAGATTTGTGGGATGCACATCCAGGGCACGAAGCTCCCGTTCCACCACATCCCAAAGATGCTCTATTGGGTTGAGATCTGGTGACTGTGGGGGCCATTTTAGTACAGTGAACTCATTGTCATGTTCAAGAAACCAATTTGAAATGATTCGAGCTTTGTGACATGGTGCATTATCCTGCTGGAAGTAGCCATCAGAGGATGGGTACATGGTGGTCATAAAGGGATGGACATGGTCAGAAACAATGCTCAGGTAGGCCGTGGCATTTAAACGATGCCCAATTGGCACGAAGGGGCCTAAAGTGTGCCAAGAAAACATCCCCCACACCATTACACCACCACCACCAGCCTGCACAGTGGTAACAAGGCATGATGGATCCATGTTCTCATTCTGTTTACGCCAAATTCTGACTCTACCATCTGAATGTCTCAACAGAAATCGAGACTCATCAGACCAGGCAACATTTTTCCAGTCTTCAACTGTCCAATTTTGGTGAGCTCGTGCAAATTGTAGCCTCTTTTTCCTATTTGTAGTGGAGATGAGTGGTACCCGGTGGGGTCTTCTGCTGTTGTAGCCCATCCGCCTCAAGGTTGTGCGTGTTGTGGCTTCACAAATGCTTTGCTGCATACCTCGGTTGTAACGAGTGGTTATTTCAGTCAAAGTTGCTCTTCTATCAGCTTGAATCAGTCGGCCCATTCTCCTCTGACCTCTAGCATCAACAAGGCATTTTCGCCCACAGGACTGCCGCATACTGGATGTTTTTCCCTTTTCACACCATTCTTTGTAAACTCTAGAAATGGTTGTGCGTGAAAATCCCAGTAACTGAGCAGATTGTGAAATACTCAGACCGGCCCGTCTGGCACCAACAACCATGCCACGCTCAAAATTGCTTAAATCACCTTTCTTTCCCATTCTGACATTCAGTTTGGAGTTCAGGAGATTGTCTTGACCAGGACCACACCCCTAAATGCATTGAAGCAACTGCCATGTGATTGGTTGATTAGATAATTGCGTTAATGAGAAATTGAACAGGTGTTCCTAATAATCCTTTAGGTGAGTGTACAGTGCATAATATCATCCAAAGATTCAGAGAATCTGGAACAATCTCTGTGCGTAAGGGTCAAGGCCGGAAAACCATACTGGATGCCCGTGATCTTCGGGCCCTTAGACGGCACTGCATCACATACAGGAATGCTACTGTAATGGAAATCACAACATGGGCTCAGGAATACTTCCAGAAAACATTGTCGGTGAACACAATCCACCGTGCCATTCGCCGTTGCCGGCTAAAACTCTATAGGTCAAAAAAGAAGCCATATCTAAACATGATCCAGAAGCGCAGGCGTTTTCTCTGGGCCAAGGCTCATTTAAAATGGACTGTGGCAAAGTGGAAAACTGTTCTGTGGTCAGACGAATCAAGATTTGAAGTTCTTTTTGGAAAACTGGGACGCCATGTCATCCGGACTAAAGAGGACAAGGACAACCCAAGTTGTTATCAGCGCTCAGTTCAGAAGCCTGCATCTCTGATGGTATGGGGTTGCATGAGTGCGTGTGGCATGGGCAGCTTACACATCTGGAAAGGCACCATCAATGCTGAAAGGTATATCCAAGTTCTAGAACAACATATGCTCCCATCCAGACGTCGTCTCTTTCAGGGAAGACCTTGCATTTTCCAACATGACAATGCCAGACCACATACTGCATCAATTACAACATCATGGCTGCGTAGAAGAAGGATCCGGGTACTGAAATGGCCAGCCTGCAGTCCAGATCTTTTACCCATAGAAAACATCTGGCGCATCATAAAGAGGAAGATGCGACAAAGAAGACCTAAGACAGTTGAGCAACTAGAAGCCTGTATTAGACAAGAATGGGACAACATTCCTATTCCTAAACTTGAGCAACTTGTCTCCTCAGTCCCCAGACGTTTGCAGACTGTTATAAAAAGAAGAGGGGATGCCACACAGTGGTAAACATGGCCTTGTCCCAACTTTTTTGAGATGTGTTGATGCCATGAAATTTAAAATTCTTTTTTAAGAGTCAACTTATTTTTCCCTTAAAATGATACATTTTCTCAGTTTAAACATTTGATATTTCATCTATGTTGTATTCTGAATAAAATATTGAAATTTGAAACTTCCACGTCATTGCATTCTGTTTTTATTCACAATTTGTACAGTGTCCCAACTTTTTTGGAATCGGGTTGTACTAGAGCGCTGCTTTTGTACGTTTGACTGAATTGTTTGCTTGTGTTTATTTCCTATTGTCTTTTATAATGGCTATTGTTGTTAATTTAAATATTGTTGTTCAATTATTATTATTTTATATAAATAATATGCCGTATTTGGTATTGAGAAAAGGTCCGTTAGTGATCGTGAAATGGATTTCAGTGAAAGTTACATTATTACGCCATTAGATGGCGGCAAAGACTGTCTTTATGAGTGAGTCTCTGGACAGAACAAGGAAGTTGTTTTAGCGCTGTCATGGGAATCCCCTTAAATTTTAAATGTTAAGGAAAACTATCGCTGTCCTCAGCAGACATTCAAATCTGATTTTTTATAATGGATATAATATTATTGACATCAACCTGAAGAATGAATACTACATCAGAAGCTGGTAATACACTCGTTTAATCGATCTCTCCCATAAAACCCTAATACATGAAGTGACGATTTAGAATTAGTAACGGAGGCTTGGTCACAACTGTTAAACTGTTAACTTGAGATTTGAATCCGTGGCGGAAGGAAGTAGCTCTGCACAAAAGATATGATTACCTAAAGCCATATCGCACGGCTACGAGTGTGATATTGCTCATATATAATATGCATTTTACATTACATATAATATTCTGTCATTATTAAAGGTATAAACATCTTATCATCTTCCCAAAACGTTCATGTGTTAGCCCTAACTGTATTCAAATATTATAATTAATACAATAATCATTGTAATCAATATTACTTTATGGCAATTTTCTATATTAGGATAAAGTAATATGTGAGCTGGGCTCCACACACAAAAACATCTGAGCCCACTTTCAAGGCCAGGTTGGTGTATAGAGAACTGGATCTGTTTTTTCTGATTCATTTTCTGATCCATAATATTATTTTTATTCTTAGAAGGGTATGAGTTAATTTGTAGCATACACATAAGCCATGATTCTCTTAAATCGCTCTGAGACCCTTGAGTCAAGTGAAAGATATATGTATTTCAATCATCATGACAACTCTCGGAATAGCTTTACTTATATTTGCAATATAAGTCTCAGGTGTCTCCAAAATGTGTCTGTGAAGTTTCAGATCAAAATTCCCCACAGATCATTTATTATACCATGTTGTAAATACCCATTTTTGAGTGGAAGGAAAAACATGCTGTTTTTGTTCATGTCTCTTTAAATGCAAATTAGCTGCTTCTCCCCGCCCCCTATCCAGAAGAGGGCGGAGACTGTACAGCTCGCGCCTCAGATACTCTACCAGATACTAAAACATCAGGTTGGTTTTGATTATCATCTCTATCGCGGTCATGCTCACTTGACACTGCAGTTGTCAATCATGAAAGTTTATTATCTGCATGCGTTTCAAAGCCATATCAGTCAAAACTTCTGATATATATTGTTTTCTGAGCGCACACACCCGCTCACACACAAGGTTATGTCAAAAGCATACAAAGTTCACACAAACACAGTTGGTTATGTCTGTGAGCATAAAGAAATGGCATGTGTATATTAGATCTGTGTATTAAAGTGACAGCAGTGTAATATACAGTACCTACTGCTATATATGCTGTTAATATGAATCAAAACAAAAGAAAAACAGAAAATCACTCACTGCTCTTGACTGAATAACTTTAGTAGCTTTAATAAGAATACATTTCTTACTTGAATGCTGCTGTTAAATGCTCTGGTGAGGAGATAAACATGGCAGACTGTGTACAGCTCACTGACATTAGTCTATGCTAATAGGGCAGAGTCTGTATTATGCATATGTGATGTCACAAAAGCTAGACTCTACAAACGGCTTGTTCTGAGACACTGCTTATGATTTACGGGATTAAAAAAAGGGGTGAGTGGATTTTTACCATTATAATGTGGTCGCGTAACACACTGCCAACACATTTATGTTCAAACACCATGTAAAAGTAATTTTTGCATAATAGGTCCCCTTTAATGTATTTGGTTTTGGTGGACTAGATCTGCTACGCTGCTGCTGCAGAGCAAGTATGGACTTGCTATTACCAACAGATACACAGACACGCTGCTGAGCATGTAAGATATGTTGCTGCTTCTGCATGAATAGGCCGTTAATAAATCCCGTTGCAGATATAGACAGGTGGAGCTGGGGGAGGTGGAGGGGTTATCGTGCTGCAGGACCAGCATACAGCGAACACTGAACATCTTTCACTTCACTGCAAGGGTCTAAGTGCGATTTGAGAGAATTATGGCTTATGTGTATGCTCCAAATGAACTCATGTTAGAAGCACAGCGTACATAAGCATTCATAAAGAGATCTCACAGATGATTCATGCCATACCTCAAACAGCCTCTGATCTGCATCATCAAACGGTTTCCCATCCAACCTGTTCAAGACCTGAGCCACACCTGCAACATACACACATGAAGACAGTCAGATTGCATGCTGTTTTTTTTACGACCCATATGAGGTTCTTTAAAGCACAGTAATGCATTGCAGATGAAGGTTTCAATCTGTGTTTTAGTGCAGGAATCAGGAATCTCTTCCTCGCTGCACTCCCAATCTCTCTCTCTCTCTCTCTCTCTCTCTCTCTACATGGCTAATTAAACAGTGTGCTGTGTTTTAGTAAGTAATTAGAATTAGGATTGTTCCTTTAAGTGCAAACCCTCCCCATATGCAAACCATAAAGAAACAATATTTTATTCTAAGTACATCAGTCTGAGCCAAATGTTGTTTGTGTAGTAGAATCTTGTTCAGTGGGTATGGAATTGTATTATATATATATTTTACACACAAACACACATATGAAGAAATGTGAAATGTTAGTCTTTTTTTTTCATATTGTGACATATATCTGAGTGAAACAGCTTCTGGAACAAGAACAAATGTAGGGCGGGGCTTGCTTTTGTCCATGGGAAATTGATTGGATGGTTGGATGGTTGTGGTTTGCTATTGGTGGATCTCATGTGAGTGACAGGTTGCCCCACCCTCGTCATCAGAGAAGAGAAGAGAAGAGAAGAGAAGAGAAGAGATGTCGCTGCAAGAGTTATTTTGATTAAAGATTATGAGGCACATGAATTAAAAAAAATAATCATATGCATGGATAAATATACCATAAAAAACAAGAATTGACAATTTTGATTTTTATGGTGAATTTAAAAAGCAGCATGCTGATATCGCTTCTCGTTTATTGGCCATTGTTGAAATAGAGGCGGAGAGCATTGTGGGATACATTATTTCATGTGTACTTTGTGTAGTGCACATGTTTGTAGTAGGTCATATTTCATCCATACAGACAATTTGCAGTATACACTACTGCGGAAGAGGGGGTGTAGTTTGGCAGCCGCTGCAGGTGGAGAGAGCAAGTGCAGGGGAATTGAATGGTAAGGGAAACGCCTCTGGATAATGAGAACTAACAGGTGTTTGCACTTTGCAGTGAATCGGTAGATGTGTGAAAAGGAGTGGCGTGAGTGCAGAGAAGCGGCTGCCTGGGGAGTGAGCTGTGCACGTGGAAGAAGTGTTTCGTTGATGTTTCGTAGAAGTTGCAGCTGAAAAGCCCTCGTGCTATATTTTTGTTTGCTTAACTTAAGTGTATGAATAAATTACGTGCGCTGCACAGCCATTCTTTGACCCCTGTCTCCTTCATTCCCACCACAACAAGTTTAAGCTTTGCCACACTGGTGACAAAACCCGGAACCGAAGGACACATGCTGCCATGGAGTCCGCGCCGCTGAACCACCCCCATGCCCAACATCAAGCCCTCCTGGAGTTGCAGGAGGACCAGGACAAGAAGTTCCATGCCCTCCTGACGGTGCAACAGGAGGATCGACAGCTTTTGGAGTTGCTGAATCCTCTCCCGTGGACATGCCCGGATCCACAAGTCCCTCTACAAAAGATGACCGCTGAGGCGTTTGTGGATCCCTTCAACCACACCGTAGAGGCGTGTAGTTGGCCAAAGAATCAGTGGGCGGTGCGACTGATCAGCTCGTGGCGCGAAAACTACCAATGCAAAACCTCCTGGATTATTCTGACCTCAAGAAAGCCATCTTGCAACAGGTGGGCCATAGTCCCGAGCAACATTGGCAGCGCTCCAGAGCACTGTCCCTTCAAGAATGCGGCCACCCATTTTTGCCTTTGCTCAACAGCTCCATGAAGCTTGCCACCAGTGGAGTCAGTGGTGCTGGAGCAATTTACCCTTCAATTCCCAAAACGGACGGCAGAATGGGTCCAGTGCCACCACCCAACATCACTGCAGGACATCATCCAGCTGGAAGAGGACCATTTGGCAGCGTATCGGGGGGCAGCGAGCATCTCTCTCACTCTCTCCTGTTTCCCCTCTCTCTCCCTCTCTGCCTATCCCTGCTCCTAGGTTCCGTGAGGAGCAGCGTCCAATTCCCACCCCGCAAGTGCGGCAGGATGCATCAGGGCTGATGACATCACGACGGGGTAACCAAACGTCACCACCGACCTGCCTCCGTGAGAAGGCCCCACAACATCTAATGTATCCTTTCCCACCTCTCTCTCGTCTTATCTGCGAGAGGATGTTCCCGGTGCCGCTGGTGCGGAGGGGAAGCCCGGTCCACGCTGCAGGGAGCCCGGACATTTTCAGGATCTGTGTACCTCCATGGAGGTGGATTAGCTGATCCGGGTCCCCGAGTGCCCGCAAAGTGCCCCTGATCGAGCTGGAAGGTATCAGATACCAGTAAGTATCAGGGGAAATACCTATCAGGCTTTGGTGGATTCGGGTTATAACCAAAACTCTATCCATCAATGTCTGATGCAACCAGGGCCATGGGATATGAGCCGCGTGGTGAGGGTGCAGTGTGTGCACGGGGATGTTCGGAAATATCCTGTTGCTGTCGTCACAATACAGTTAGGGGTACAAAAGCATAGAATAGAGGTGGCGGTTAATCCCCACCTCAGCCACCCTATAATTTTGGGGACGAATTGGCCATTATTTTCGGATTATCTGAGGGGTATTTGCAAGGTTGGCCCCTGAGAATCGAGAGCCGACCGGGACGAGCGAATGTCTGGGGGCCGGCGATTGGCCAGGCATTCGCAGAGATGTTCGCTGGTGGTGTGCTTGTCCTTTTACTTGACACTGGATTTGACAAAGGGTATTGGCAAATCCCCTTAACATCAATGTCCAGTGAGAAAACGGCTTTTTCCACCCTGTTTGGTTTATACCAATTTGTTACACTTCTGTTCGGGTTGTTTGGGGCTCCCGCAACGTTTCAGCGCCTCATGGACCGGGTCTTCCGACCGCACCAAGCGTATGCCGCTGCGTCAACAGGCTTTTACCCAAGTGAAGGCTACACTATGTGGCGGACCAGTATTGCATTCCCCTAATTTTGCTCTCCCCTTTGTCTTGCATACTACAAAAATAGTGGTATGCTGAGTGCCATTCTGAACATATCCAAGGATTTCATAAAGACTACAGTATATACAGCATATAGATATAAAATATTTCCTTTGTGGACTGAAGTTTCACAGACCAGAGATTTAGATGATTTCTCTCCTCATAGTGCTGAAATTTCTCACACTGGCTTCAGACACGATTTGCGAGAAAGGAAAACTGGCTCTGAAACTAAGGCAGAGATGAAGAAAGCGAGAGAAGAATCTTTTGAATGAAGACATCCTTGACTCTTGCTTCTACTGGCTGTTTGTGCTCATAATGACTTTCGGTCCCTGGCAGAGACTTCCCACACACACACACACACACACACACACACATCCACCCACGCACACAGACTGCGCTCTGCAGCAGCACACACACGCTGATCTGACACACAGATATACATTTAAACAGACATTATCATACATATCACACGTTTGTCCTCCATTTACTCACACACAATGTAGTACAACACAGCAGAGCAGGGAACATCAGTACATACATCCTATATATAGTGAAACAACAGCGGTCCATTGGATAACTTACCTATGATTTGGTGGTTACTGTTCCAGATAGGGACACACAGGACAGATCTAATATGGAAGCCAGAGAACTGATCTGCCTGAAAACAAACACTTGTCATCACATCAAAAAACAAATGATCGGACTATAAGCTTGTGAGGAGAAGCGAGCAAAAATATGAGATTGTCTGAAGACACAGTGTTATATAACATTGTGCTGCTGGCATTTAGAAGACACACAAGAGCCGACAGAGGTCCAAGGTCTCATGCAGAGCAGAGGTATCTCTCAACTTTAATAAGGCTCTTTAAAAGGAATATTCTGGGTTAAATACAACTGTAGCAGCTGTGATCTGCTGTCCATTACCACAGAATACAATTTCAACTGGTCCCTTAATAATAGGGTAAAATTACACCCACAACACTGCAACAATATATAATATTTAAAATGAGACAAGCCTTTGTATTATGTTAAAATTCTGCTATGCTCTTTAGGTTCCGGGTCAAATTGACCTTAATTGGATTCAATAAACTTCACCAAAAATCACACTATGAAAAATAACAACAACTAAAAACAGGCCAACTTTTAACATGAATGCTTCTCACACATTACAAACAGTATAGTAAACAAGTGAGAACATGTGATTTTAAAACTATATCTAACAACTATTTTTTTTTCTATTTAAGATATGTTCGTCACAAAATGTAAATATTATAAACAGTATTTTAAATATTTTATTCTTTTTAAATTGTTTTTTTTAAATTATTATGATTATTATATTATTATTATTCATGTTAGCAATGCCAAGATCATGGGTTCGAGTTACAGCAAAATTCACATGCATTAACTGATAAAAATGTATGCCTTCAAGACAGCGTACATTTCTTCATATAAAAGCACTCGCCAAATGCATGAATGCATTTTTTTATTGGTCTGTGTATCTGCCTTTAACCATGAATTTTGCTATTTTCGCTATGAGCATTTAAATTTTCACTAACAGCATAATTGTAAAATAGATTTTGTGTGCACATTGTCTCAGAGTGAATAATCTGAATAATCTGTTCATTTTAATTTCGTTAAATCTTGGCCCTTTTTCTATTTTTCCAATCATGTCATGTGCGTGGCTTTGTAGGAAAAGCCTGAAATCTGATCAATTTGTAAAGTATGGAGGACCACAAGTGTCACTTAAAAATAAAATGAATGAATTGTAAAAAGTGTTTTGAATTTATCATTGATTTTAAATGGCACTCTGTAACGTGGCCTCAAAAGTCAAGCAAGAATCTAGAAAAAGAATCTAGAATCTAGAAAAGCAGAACTTAATATTTGGTACAGAAACCTTTGTTTGCAATTACAGAGATCATACGTTTCCTGTAGTTCTTGACCAGGTTTGCACACACTGCAGCAGGGATTTTGGCCCACTCCTCCATACAGACCTTCTCCAGATCCTTCAGGTTTCGGGGCTGTTGCTGGGCAATACGGACTTTCAGCTCCCTCCGAAGATTTTCAATTGGGTTCAGGTCTGGAGACTGGCTAGGCCACTCCAGGACTTTGAGATGCTTCTTACGGAGCCACTCCTTAGTTGCCCTGGCTGTGTGTTTCGGGTCGTTGTCATGCTGGAAGACCCAGCCACGACCCATCTTCAATGCTCTTACTGAGGGAAGGAGGTTGTTGGCCAAGATCTCACGATACATGGCCCCATCCATCCTCCCCTCAATACGGTGCAGTCGTCCTGTCCCCTTTGCAGAAAAGCATCCCCAAAGAATGATGTTTCCACCTCCATGCTTCACGGTTGGGATGGTGTTCTTGGGGTTGTACTCATCCTTCTTCTTCCTCCAAACACGGCGAGTGGAGTTTAGACCAAAAAGCTCTATTTTTGTCTCATCAGACCACATGACCTTCTCCCATTCCTCCTCTTGATCATCCAGATGGTCATTGGCAAACTTCAGACGGGTCTGGACATGCGCTGGCTTGAGCAGGGGGACCTTGCGTGCACTGCAGGATTTTAATCCATGACGGCGTAGTGTGTTACTAATGGTTTTCTTTGAGACTGTGGTCCCAGCTCTCTTCAGGTCATTGACCAGGTCCTGCCGTGTAGTTCTGGGCTGATCCCTCACCTTCCTCATGATCATTGATGCCCCACGAGGTGAGATCTTGCATGGTGCCCCAGACTGAGAGAGATTGACCGTCATCTTGAACTTCTTCCATTTTCTAATAATTGCGCCAACAGTTGTTGCCTTCTCACCAAGCTGCTTGCCTATTGTCCTGTAGCCCATCCCAGCCTTGTGCAGGTCTACAATTTTATCCCTGATGTCCTTACACAGCTCTCTGGTCTTGGCCATTGTGAAGAGGTTGGAGTCTGTTTGATTGAGTGTGTGGACAGGTGTCTTTTATACAGGTAACGAGTTCAAACAGGTGCAGTTAATACAGGTAATGAGTGGAGAACAGGAGGGCTTCTTAAAGAAAAACTAACAGGTCTGTGAGAGCCGGAATTCTTACTGGTTAGTAGGTGATCAAATACTTATGTCATGCAATAAAATGCAAATTAATCATTTAAAAATCATACAATGTGATTTTCTGGATTTTTGTTTTAGATTCCGTCTCTCACAGTTGAAGTGTACCTATGATAAAAATTACAGACCTCTACATGCTTTGTAAGTGGGCAAACCTGCAAAATCGGCAGTGTATCAAATATTTGTTCTCCCTACTGTAAACACAAACTCATTTGCCCAGAATTAACAGATCACTTAATACCATTTTTACTGAATAATTCATGTAAGTG
This sequence comes from Coreius guichenoti, assembly GCA_039654105.1. Lineage (NCBI taxonomy): Eukaryota > Metazoa > Chordata > Actinopteri > Cypriniformes > Gobionidae > Coreius > Coreius guichenoti. The sequence continues at coordinate 42,140,176 of CM077172.1, forward strand.
CTTTAAAAAACAAACTGCACGTCTGCTTTTAAATCCTCTGGTACACTAGCCACATTAACTTCCACTGCAAAAACAGAGGGACATGTAAAAGTTATAATGGTAATAACGTTTTTTTTTTAACCCAGAATACTCCTTTAATGGGAGGCCAAACATCAGCCATGCTTATATTATGTAAAGGGCTTTATTCATTTATATATTGCTGTTTAGAGATCTTACTTCAGCGTCGAAGCGTGGGTCTTGGTAGGCATCACTGATATTCACAGGAAGCCCAGTGGAGGCGACCAGCTCTGCAATGCTGTTATTAATCAGCCAATCAGAATAGGACGATTTGTCCAAGCTGTCCTTGAAGCTGTGGACAAGACAAAGAGGAAATGATGCGTGCTGTATAACCCAAGACAACTATCACTTTTACTATTGCTCATACTTGGGCTTACTTTTAAACCCTCCACCCTCCATATTACACTTTTGTGCAATTCATCCTGTACTATTTGTGCTTTTAACATGGAAAGATATCTCTAAAAAGCTATAAGCTATAAAGCTTAAGAAAAAATTACTAAAACAGTGATTTAAAATGTAGGTAAATTCAGGATAATTGATACATTTTCCCAGTCATCTCAATGGCAATTTACCTAAATTCACCCCTACTTTATGTAAAACTTTTAATTTGGTGTTATTACAAAGTGGACTTTTTGAAAATGTACTTAAGTGTGTTAAGAAATATAGTCATGAAATGCACTCTCTTTAAGTACACTTAAGTGGCCATTTATTTCATGTAAATAGAGAAAAGTTGCTCCGCTACTTTGACGCGTATCTGGTGTGGGAGTGGCAGAGGTTAGTTGCTCACAACAAGAAACGAGAAAGGTTGACATGGAGCTGCTAAATCTCTAACCTCCGGGAATCACCCATTTTAAACAAACGCCAAACTCAGGAGAGTTTAACAAAAAGAGAACGAGACAGAGCTCGTAATAAAACAAGAATCATCATCGGCTTGGCTTTAGGAAATGGCGTGAACTGAGGGATTTGAAATGTTGTAAAAACAATGCAGAGATGATGCTGATTTTATTACTCAACAGGTGAGTAAGGTATTTTATTGAACAGATAAATTGCCATATGTATCTCTCTAACAGAGTTCATTGTAAAGCATTATCTATTGTGAAAGCTCATTTGATTATGGTTGTTGTAGCTGTGCTGGAATTTATTTTTAAGGAAGTAGTGTGTCTATTAATGGGTAAAGCTACAGTAACGTCTTCAGCTAGTCAGCTTGAGATCCTTTCCATCTAAACTGTAAACATCTAAATCTCTTAAGCAATGAAAGTTTTATGAGCAGAAGGAGAACCACATTCATCCGCACAGTCACGCAGAGCCGAAGCACAACCAAAACAACAATTCGCCAGATTTCGTCTCAAAAAGCAAAACAGTCTGCAGATCTCATCTGGGCCTCACTGTTGTCACGTAAACAGCTGTCACTTCAATTACGCAAACGTAGGATGGTTCGGACCCAAAATTATAACGTAAAAACAGACCTACTGGGACAAGGGGGTGAAATTAAATGCAAATTCGGACTGAAAAAAAATCAAACAAAGTGTGAAGAGAGCCTTGCATGAAGAGCTGGAGGAGCTGACGGATGCTGAGGTCCACAGGGCGGCTGCTGCTCGCAATGCCATTCCCTTTCCAGTAATTTACAGCTAACTAACTTTTCTCTGCATTTTAATAAGGCGCTATGGAGCATGCAACAGCAATGAGAAGTTAACATTCCGACTCTCATAAACGCCCACGTGCAGCGGAGACAATCCTGATGTAGCCGCTCTCTCTCTTTTAATCTCTCTCACGTGGTACATTTCAGGCTCTTGTGCTTTAGGCTGAGAGAGTCTGATCAAACATCTTCTCTCATACTCTCGATCACACCCCAAAGATCACACATGATTAACGGCACTGCAAGCTGCTGTTTGAGGAAATGCCAGAATCAAAGGGATGAATGAGAGCGTGAGAGCGTGTGAATGTGTGTAAGTGAGATCTGCACGTGTGTTGTGTGTTGCGTTCGTGTGTGTCTGGGTGAGCAGCGGAGATGCATCTCTCTCTCCCGTTTGGCCTTGAGCTGTTTCAAAGCATGGCAGAGGACAAATCATCCTTACATAATGGCTCCGGCTGTACCTTTAGAGAAGCCAACACAGAGGATGAAATCACTAAATAGCACACATAAAATCTCCTCTGGATGACAGTAATATATAATACTGATGCTATATAATTTTTTTTTGTTGCATTTTTTCAGTCTGGATATAATCATCTTCTGTTTCTAAACAATATTTTACAAGTGTATGTGTTCATATAATCCTTTAGTAAAACTGAGTGATGTGTACCATTGAAAACTAGGTTTACACAAAAAATTTAAAAGAGTGCTTATTATGCAAATGATATATTTTAAAAGAATATACTTCAGGTCAAACTGACTCTAATGTTTTATTAGGACACTTAAATTCCACTTAAAGTCCAAAGAAGGTGAGTATAGACAACGAATGATGAGCAGTGCAAGTCTACCAAGACCAGACACTGAGGGTGACTGAGCTGTGTGCTTAAATACTGTGGTGAGCTTGCTGATCAGGTGCAGGTGATGAGCAGGAGGAAATTCTGGGAATTGTAGTTTTGAGTGATATGGCTGGACTATGTGTGTGTGAATGGAGTATGGTGTGTATAAGGGAACAGCAGACAGGGGAAATGTGACATTACCCCTCTACCCCCAGCCGTGACGAGGGAGCTATGATCGGCCTCCATGGCCATGACAAGGGAGCTATGATCAGCCTCAGTGGCCGTGATGAGCGAGCTATGATCAGCCTCCATGGCCATAATGAGGAAGCTATGATCAGCCTCCTTGGCCAGGACAAGGTAGCTATGATCGGCCTCCATGGCCATGACGAGGAAGCTATGATCGGCCTCCATGGCCATGACAAGGGAGCTATGATCGGCCTCCGTGGCCATGGTGAGGAAGCTATGAATGGCCTCCGTGGCCATGACGAGGAAGCTATGATTGTCCTCCATGGCCGTGATGAGGGGAGCTATGATCGGCCTCCGTGGCCGTGATGAGGGGAGCTATGATCGTCCTCCGTGGCCGTGGCGAGGAAGCTATGAATGGCCTCCATGGCCATGACAAGGAAGTTATGATCGGCCTCCGTGGCCGTGATGAGGGGAGCTATGATCGTCCTCCTTGGCCGTGGTGAGGAAGCTATGGCCATGATGAGGGGAGCTATGATCGTCCTCCTTGGCCGTGGTGAGGAAGCTATGAATGGCCTCTGTGGCCATGACAAGGAAGCTATGATCGGCCACCATGGCCGTGATGAGGGGAGCTATGATCGGCCTCCATGGCCATGATGAAGGGAGCTATGATCGTCCTCCTTGGCCGTGACGAGGAAGCTATGGCCGTGATGAGGGAGCTATGATCGGCCTCCGTGGCCATGACGAGGGGAGCTATGATCGTCCTCCTTGGCCGTGGTGAGGAAGCTATGAATGGCCTCTGTGGCCATGACAAGGAAGCTATGATCGGCCACCATGGCCGTGATGAGGGGAGCTATGATCGGCCTCCATGGCCATGATGAAGGGAGCTATGATCGTCCTCCTTGGCCGTGACGAGGAAGCTATGGCCGTGATGAGGGAGCTATGATCGGCCTCCGTGGCCATGACGAGGGGAGCTATGATCGTCCTCCGTGGCGAGGAAGCTATGATCGGCCTCCATGGCCGTGATGAGGGGAGCTATGATCGGCCTCCATGGCCGTGATGAGGGGAGCTATGATCGGCCTCCGTGGCCGTGATGAGGGGAGCTATGATCGTCCTCCGTGGCGAGGAAGCTATGAATGGCCTCCATGGCCATGACAAGGAAGTTATGATCGGCCTCCGTGGCCATGATGAGGGGAGCTATGATCGTCCTCCTTGGCCGTGGTGAGGAAGCTATGAATGGCCTCCGTGGCCATGACGAGGAAGCTATGATCGGCCTCCATGGCCGTGATGAGGGGAGCTATGATCGGCCTCCATGGCCATGATGAAGGGAGCTATGATCGTCCTCCTTGGCCGTGACGAGGAAGCTATGGCCGTGATGAGGGAGCTATGATCGGCCTCCGTGGCCGTGACGAGGGAGCTATGCTCAGGCCCCTAAATTACTTTGGAAGACCAGGTAGATAATACTGCTGGACAAGACTCCAGAGCCGCCTGATTTGAGATCCCCTTGTTCCTCCTTTGTCTCCTTCTTAATGCTTGGCATCAATGTGGTGCCCGAACTGAAGGAAGTAGAGGAATCTGGGTTGAGCTCATGGGCTCGAGTGGACTCTGGGCTGAGCTCTGGCAGGCAGCCAACTTGGGAAAGGGAGAGGAGCAGGTCAGTGGAGTGAACTGGATATAATTCTGTGCGGTACTTGAATGGAGCCAAGCTTGTTGGATTCATTCTGTGCTGGTCTGGTCTTCTGTTAGGAGATATCAAACTCAAGAGAGAGATGGATGAATAACAACACAGCGCTTCATTAAACAGTGTCCAAAGCAGGTGAGTATAGACAACAAACGATGAGCAGTGCAAGTATAATGCTTCAGTTCTTAGGTTTGCAGGTGACAATACAGGATGTAACTTCAAATGGTAAGTATATCCACACACAACTATTGGTTGCCATTAGAGTGACTGAATAACAAACAATGTCTTTGTCTTACAGGGACAGATAGTCTCGGTCTTCAGTTGGCTGAATGTCAGATGTCTGATGCATATGGCACACAAAATTGGAAACACTTCAGGAGTTTCGACGTCTTCATCAGATCAATTCTACAGGATTTCCAGGAGACGTGTGTTGCATTCTTTAACAGTCCGCCTGGAAAAAAGTTGTAGACTCTTTAAATACGTCCAAGAGTTTTACACACCGGTCTGTTATTGTAGGGACATCAACATTACATTTTTACGCCCCTAAACATGACGCGGAACAAAACGAACTGTGATTGGTTGCTTTACGTGTCAGTTAGACGGCCTCTGGGCAGTCCTTGGCCAATGAAAGCTGCTATGGAGTCCAGACCTTCTGCCATCAGTCTGAAGGTCTGGCTATGCAAGACTAGGATAGTGGGAACACTGGAGGGACGCTGGAGCTGGAGAACAGATGAGGGATCAAGGAAACAGGAACTGTCACAGGAGGAAATCACAGGAGATAAATATCTCAGGGAAGTATAGACAGGTCAGTAACCCGTAGTCCTTGTCGTAGACTAAACAATGTGTGTGACTGAGGTGTGTGCTTAAATACTGTGGTGATGAGCGTGTTAATCAGGTACAGATGATGGCTGAGTAAGTGCAGGTGATGAGCAGGAGGAATGCTGGGAATTGTTTTGAGTGATATGGCTGAATTATGTGTGTGTGTGAATGGAGTATGGAGTGTATGAGGGAACAGCAGACAGAGGAACTGTGACAGTAGGAGGACTTAAGTGCATTTCATAATTACTTCTGTCTTTAAAATATGGTTAAAATATAATAGTGAACAACACACCACATTTGAACATATAATCAGATACTTCACATGTGCTTTAGTATGTTAGTTGATACAGTACATCAAAATAAGCGAATATCAAAATAAAACAATTATTTTAAATGCATTTTAAAGAAAAAATTTAACATTATTTCAAAGTGCACTTTTTAAAAGCATACTTAAGTGTGTTAAGAAACGGTCATTAAAGTGTACACTCTTTAAGTAGCCTTTTAATTCATTAATATTATATTATTTGCAAGTTTGCTTCCCGTTAGAGTGAATGAAGTCTAGTTTTGGGTTAAGCAGTGTACACCCGTGTGCTCCAGAGACAGGATAGCACAGAGTGAATCATATGTGCACACCACAAAACGTATCTGACCCATTTGAATTCTACACAGAATAGTCTACATTAAAAAGCTCAAATGGTTAGGCAGCCTTGGCATTTTAAACAGCACTGATGCAGAAATGAGAAGACAACACTATGCCATGCACACAACACCAAGCGGAAAGCAGGCCCAGGTACGTTTACGGATGAGTTAATGGATAACCTTAACTTTCTGATCCAAAAAAACTGAGGTAAGACATAGCAACTTATTCTCCAAACATAACAAACATATTTCACACAATATTATAACATAAAACATTGTTTATTTTATTTTACTCTGATTTGTTTATTTGTTTATTCTCATCTCACACATTACAGTTTTGCATTCAATAGCTTTTTCAATAGCAACGGAACGTATTATATTCAATAATTTAAATGCATAAATGACACATCAATCTCAGTTTACAAGAAATCAAAATGGCTATACATAACAAATAAACATATACCCCCTGGTTTCACAGACTAGTCCCAGACTAAAATGCATGTTTGAGCTGTTTTAACTGAAAGCAATACATCTTAAAATATGTGAGTGCCATTGTTTTGTCTCAAGGTGCACGCCAGTAATGTTACACAGTTAAAAAAGCTACTTAAATGTCCTAATTGAACAAAGCCCTACTCCTGCCTTAATCTAATCTTGTCTGTGAAACCAGTCCCTAGAATTTAGGGTTTATGAGACACTGAATTAACCCTGATTTATGGAATAGGCCTACCAACTATTTCAATAAGAAATATGTCAATAAATCAAGACAAACAGAACTCGTCAAGCCACTTCACAGGGACTTACCGCAGGCAAAAGTGGCCCAATTTTTTTGCTGCTCATATGCGACTCAGATCTGGGGGGGTTTCCATAACAGTGTGAACAGCACAAACCACATGGAATCTGATCTTTTCTATTCTGATTTGGGCCACTTCCATATGTGGAACAGTCATATCGGAATTCATGCGGCTTTGTATGTCACAATTCTGCACTGATGGGAGTCACTCTAAAGATTTTACACACTGGTTTGGTCACTCAGTGAATATGGAAGACGGCAGTGAAGTTAGTAAGTGGAGGGATGGTGAGCTGTTACACTCATACAGTGGGGAGAACAAGTATTTGATACACTGCCGATTTTGCAGGTTTGCCCACTTACAAAGCATGTAGAGGTCTGTAATTTTTATCATAGGTACACTTCAACTGTGAGTGACGGAATCTAAAACAAAAATCCAGAAAATCACATTGTATGATTTTTAAGTAATTAATTTGCATTTTATTGCATGATGTATTTGATACATCAGAAAAGCAGAACTTAATATTTGGTACAGAAACCTTTGTTTGCAATTACAGAGATCATACGTTTCCTGTAGTTCTTGACCAGGTTTGCACACACTGCAGCAGGGATTTTGGCCCACTCCTCCATACAGACCTTCTCCAGATCCTTCAGGTTTCGGGGCTGTTGCTGGGCAATACGGACTTTCAGCTCCCTCCAAAGATTTTCTATTGGGTTCAGGTCTGGAGACTGACTAGGCCACTCCAGGACCTTGAGATGCTTCTTATGGAGCCACTCCTTAGTTGCCCTGGCTGTGTGTTTCGGGTCGTTGTCATGCTGGAAGACCCAGCCACGACCCATCTTCAATGCTCTTACTGAGGGAAGGAGGTTGTTGGCCAAGATCTCAAAATACATGGCCCCATCCATCTTCCCCTCAATACGGTGCAGTCGTCCTGTCCCCTTTGCAGAAAAGCATCCCCAAAGAGTGATGTTTCCACCTCCATGCTTCACGGTTGGGGTTGTACTCATCCTTCTTCTTCTTTGTCCTGTAGCCCATCCCAGCCTTGTGCAGGTCTACAATTTTATCCCTGATATCCTTACACAGCTCTCTGGTCTTGGCCATTGTGGAGAGGTTGGAGTCTGTTTGATTGAGTGTGTGGACAGGTGTCTTTTATACAGGTAACGAGTTGAAACAGGCGCAGTTAATACAGGTAATGAGTGGAGAACAGGAGGGCTTCTTAAAGAAAAACTAACAGGTCTGTGAGAGCCGGAATTCTTACTGGTTCGTAGGTGATCAAATACTTATGTCATGCAATAAAATGCTAATTAATTATTTAAAAATCATACAATGTGATTTTCTGGATTTTTGTTTTAGATTCTGTCTCTCACAGTTGAAGAGTACCTATGATAAAAATTACAGACTTCTACATGCTTTATAAGTGGGCAAACCAAAAAAATCGGCAGTGTATTAAATACTTGTTCTCCCCACTGTAAGTAGGGCTGCACGATTAATCAAAATTAAACCAAGCTTATAACGTGCATTTGAAAAAACAACATGCGTCAAACATCTTCCCAAACTTGTAATGTGAAGCGTTCATAAACCTGCTGTTAAAAAAAAGACAATGTTTAATAACATTTTAAACATTGTCATGAAATTTCCTTTTGCGAGCTGATGTGGCTTCTTATCACAGAATGAGGCAGACAATATATATTTTTATAGTATTCTATACAATAATAAGGCTCCCAGCAAGCAATATCTGTCATTTCACCGTCTCGGTTAACTATAGACACAATATAGTCCGGCTATGAGTAACCCACTTCTAGCCAAAATAACCTTGAATTTGGTTACATGTCGTTTTTGTCGTTAACTTGCGAGATGTATGATATTCTATCATGTAAGCAAAGTCAACATTGATTGCAAGGTGTTTGGTTTCATTTCTTTGACATGTTCATGTTCTAGATGACTAGTCTATACTTGGGCTATGGTTAGATGTCTATTAAATTTTCACTGACAGCCCAAATTTTGCCTTGTTTTAGCCTAGATGTCAGGGCTGTGTTTGGACGGTAATTAGCCGTCTTTTAAATGCAAAATTGCTTGCTGGACTATGTCGATTAGCATTGCATTATAAATATACTTTATTATTAACACCTCAAACTCGTTGTGCTTCTCAAACCATTCCTGAACCATTTTTGCTTTGTGGCAGGGCGCATTATCCTGCTGAAAGAGCCACAGCCACCAGGGAATACCGTTTCCATGTAAGGGTGTACATGATCTGCAACAATGCTTAGGTAGGTGGTACGCGTCAAAGTAACATCCACATGGATGGCAGGACCCAAGGTTTCCCAGCAGAACATTGTCCAAAGCATCACACTGCCTCCACCGGCTTGCCTTCTTCCCATAGTGCATCCTGGTGCCATGTGTTCCCCAGGCAAGCAACGCACACACACTCGGCCATCCACGTGATGCAAAAGAAAATGTGATTCATCAGACCAGGCCACCTTCTTCCATTGCTCCATGGTCCAGTTCTGATGCTCACGTGTCCACTGTTGGTGCTTCATGTTTAATCAGTCAAAGCGTTTCTATCTTCTTTTTGTTCAGCTACAGTGCTAGCTTCACATTAGGGAGTTCCTGAAAACATAATTATTTTACTTCTCTAAGGGATATGTGGAGTTTCTGCGCGAGTGCGCCCTCTGGCTAGTATGAATGAAACAGACGTGTGTTTAACGCTCAGTAATGCTATATATTTTATAATAAATAGTCACAGGCTGCCTGCATGTTAACTAGTAACCGTGCAGTTTTTCGTAAAATAAGTTTTCTGTAAAATATAAATATTATTTTTATTATAATTTTCTTAATATTATATTGTTATATATATTCTTAAATAGTCTATATTTAATTTGTATTTTGTTCAATATTTTTATTTAGCAATAATAATAATCATAATAATTATTATTAGTCGTATTAATATATAAGCACAAAATGTTGGGGCAAATTGTGCAGCCCTACAAACAAGCACAACAAACCAGTGTTCATATACATACATACATATGTTTCATTTGTAAAAAAAAAAAAAAAACACATTTTAAATCGCAAATTGTAATTTTAACCAGACCGATCGCAATTTAGATTTTTTCCCCAAATCGTGCAGCCACTCATATAAGCATTATGGTGACAGCTCTATACAAGCCGAACTTGATGATAAATTATACGAGAAAAACTTTGCTCTTTTCTCCTCATCCTCGTCTGTTTCCTCCTTATCACCTGCACACAAGATCGCAGGCTTCCGCGGCACGTTACCTTATAAATGAATGCATAAACACTGACAGCGTGCCATCTTTGATTTTGTTCTTTTGCTCATGTGAGTCAGTTCATAACTATGACCAGTTCACACTCTATTTTTTAAACGTGGCAAATATCAGACTGTGAACAGCCACACAAAGAAATTGGATCTGAACAATAAATCAGGACTGGCTAAGGCTTGCAGTGTGAAAGTATTGTAAGCTGTTTTAAGCCTGGATTCCTTGAAGTTTTACATTTGAGATCACAGCTCAGTAGAGCTCTGTTTAAATAGTAATTCAGATACAGTTTAACAATAATGTGTGTTTTTAATATCTCAGAGCACTTTTAGTCAGATGTAAAGTGATTGTATGTAATGTTTTGTCCCTCGGATGCTGTGGGTGGCTTGAGAGATGGTGATGGTGTGTGATCTCCCCAGACAGAGCTCTGCTGGAACATTAGACAGCTGCAGAGAATGAGATGATATGTGTGACTGAACACACACACTGTAGTGTGAAAGCACCCATATGGCAACTGAGATCTCCAAACCTGTGCGCTTCGTTGTCATTGGCTACACAAAAGAGCCACAAACAACAGAGCTATCTGCTGAACCTTACACAAAGAAACATGTTTGCTCTTATTCCTGGGATCCTCATTGGGTGTGTGCTTGCAGATCTGTGTGTGTGTGTGTGTGTGTAGTAATGTAGTGTGTGTTGGTCTAAGAGCTGAGCTCAGGCTTTTGAGACACCACTAGTGCTGAGTAGCGGACATACTGGAGCGCTGCAGATAACAGACATCACACAATAACCCTGACCTGCTGTACACACTGCAGCACTGGTGCAAAATTACAACTGCTTTCGCTAATTGAAATAAAGCTGGAATCAAATAAAATACAACACATTAACACCTGCCAACCCGCCAAATGTGTGTGTATTTCAGCAGTGGCGCGTAACGCAGTCACTCCTACTAGCCAGTTTGGAGGGTTGAATTTTATATATAGCCTAAATATACATTTTTCAATTGTAGTCTTTTAAAAAGGCATCTGAAATAATAAAGTGCAATGTAGTGTTGTCAAATATATAGATTTTTCGATACATATCGACACTGAAATATCTGAAACACTTCAATACTCATTTTCTTCCAAATAGATACACAATACCAGCGTCTCTTTTTCTCTCTCTCATCTCTCCGACAGCGAGTGACACACAAACCCGCCTCCTCTCACTCACTTGTTTCATTTGCTCCGGATGAATATTGTTGCTGTTACAGGGCTAGAATTTCGGCGTATTGCACATAATTTTACTCATTCCCGCAGATTTTGTGCTCACACCCAAAGTGCACGCACATAAAGCCGCCTCTCAGTACTAAATTGAGTTCTTTTTCACTGCTTATTGCTCTTAAACAGTCAAATATACACAAAATAATGTAAAAATAATGTAAAAATGCTGGGCTGGTGAGCAAAAATGTTAATGTCAAGCTTTATGTCAAGGATTTATTGAAAAATATTTCTAAGTTTGTATCTGTTAATATTATTTAAGGGAGCAGCTATTTGCACTAAGTGTAAATAGTTGTTAGATGCTATTTCTACTTAGTGCAAATAGTGGCAGATACTATTTGTACCTCAGTGTATTGTAGTATGTTACAAAAACCATTTTCAGTCATTTTTGTATGTTTTATTTTAAATAAACTCCTCTCTGAGCTGATATGTGATATGAAAAAGTAAAAGAATGAGTTCAGAAAAAGGCGGATTCAAACTCAGGTTGGTCGAGTCAAAATGCTAACTTCATGATTACAACACATCTTTGCACACTAACACAGATATACATGCACAATAAAGCAGGAATACACCGTACACACAAAATAGTACACAATTAGTACATTTAAAATATTTAATTATACACTACAGTAAGCACTTTACATGTGCTTTAGTATGTTAGTCAACACATCAAAATAAGTGTACTTCTTTAAAACATGACAAAAGATTATTAAAACACGATTTAAAATGTACTTTGAAATAATGTCAAATGAAAGGTTTTAGTTTAAAGTGCACTTTTTGTGTGTACATAAGTGTGTTAAGTCTCTCTCTCTCTCTCTCTCTCTCTCTCTCTCATTTCATTAATATTATATTATCTGCAAGTACAGTTTTTAAAATATACTTTTATGATTTGAAGTGCACTACAAAGTGCACATCCACACAAGTGCACTTCTTTTTCACAAGGGACACACGCTCAACCTACACTGCAAATACAAGCACAAACATACCATACATGAATACTTCAACACAAAAATGCTGTATAAAATACAACACAGATCACAAAACGCTGCAAGTGGTATTAAAAATGATGATACTCCACTGTATATTAAAATATGCTACAACCTCTAATGAGCTAATTACTGCCTCATCTTTAGGTTGCATAATATGGAGATGCAGTTTGTGCTGTGGGTGTGTCACCCTTAAAAATGGCCAAACACACAATCACACACACACACACACACCTCATGCAAACACTTGGCAGTGAGACTGACATATCTCTCTCAAGCTTTGTGTGTGTGTGTGTGTGTGTGTGTGCGTGTGTGTGGTGTTAGAGGTCGTAGCAGAGAAACGGTTGTCATTGTGGGGGCGACACATCAACACACATGCCACCTGCTGCAGTTAACGGCAAACAAACACTGCCACACTGAAATGGCCTCATTAGCACTACAGCAGCACTGCCGGGTCTCAACTCCTCTCTGAGGACATATAAAGTAGAAGTATGTTTGTCTCTGCATAGTCTGTGTGTGTGTGTGAATGTTTAACCTGCCGTTACTCGCACCTGTTCTCCATGTCGGCGCTGCACTTGGGTGACAGAAGCTCAAAGGACTTGGTAAACTTCACCACCTGCAGGAGACATGAAAGCAGGATTAGAGCGATGCGGCAGGCAGGGGATGAAGAGGAAGAGGAGGGATCGGAGCGTACCGGAGATTCAATGTCCTCCAGCAGCTGGACAGAGCAGCGTTCACACTTCAGCAGGGTCTGAGCTCGATGCATGATCTTCCTCACGATCTTCTCCAAATCAGTCTGCTCCTCGAACAAATCGTTCACAACCTCCAGAAGAGCCTACACACACAGACACGCACAGAGAAATACCGAAACATAGTTGACGCAAGTGTATGAATGCAAATATTTCTAGCTAAGCAACAAGATAGAAGTGCATTTCATGCATCATTACATTCTGAGATGAGTTACATTCACAAGTACGCATTGCGTTCTGTGCGTTTCTGCAAGGGCCCAAAAGGAATTAGTGTAAACTCTCTTTTAAATGGCTAGTTATGACTTTCAGGTCAACTGCATGTTTAAAGGGATAATTCATCCAGAAAATAAATTTAATTTCATTTTCTTTCTTGAATGTAATGTAATTCACTATTTCTCAATACTTGTGTCACTTTTTCAAAACTCACAACATCAGTCTATGTGAGCTAAACCGTGGATCGTTTATTATTGCTTTGGCACAAAATGCATTCAATGACTAAATGACACTATATTGCCAATAGTTTTGGGACGCCTGCCTTTACATGCACATGAACTTTAATGACATGCCATTCTTAATCCGTAGGGTTTAATATGGAGTTGGCCCACCCTTTGCAGCTATAACAGCTTCAACTCTTCTGGGAAGGCTTTCCACAAGGTTTAGGAGTGTGTTTATGGGAATTTTTGACTATTCTTCTAGAAGCGCATTTGTGAGGTCAGGCACTGATGTTGGATGAGAAGGCCTGGCTCGCAGTCTCCGCTCTAATTCATCCCAAAGGTGTTCTATCGGGTTGAGGTCAGGACTCTGTGCAGGCCAGTCAAGTTCCTCCACACCAAACTCGCTCATCCATGTCTTTATGGACCTTGCTTTGTGCACTGGTGCGCAGTCATGTTGGAACAGGAAGGGGCCATCCCCAAACTGTTCCCACAAAGTTGGGAGCATGAAATTGTCCAAAATGTCTTGGTATGCTGAAGCATTAAGAGTTCCTTTCACTGGAACTAAGGGGCCAAGCCCAACCCCTGAAAAACAACCCCACACCATAATCCCCCCTCCACCAAACTTTACACTTGGCACAATGCAGTCAGGCAAGTACCGTTCTCTTGGCAACCGCCAAACCCAGACTCGTCCATCGGATTGGCAGACAGAGAAGCGTGATTTGTCACTCCAGAGAACACGTCTCCACTGCTCTAGAGTCCAGTGGCGGCGTGCTTTACACCACTGCATCCCACGCTTTGCATTGCACTTGTTGATGTAAGGCTTGGATGAGCTGCTCGGCCATGGAAACCCATTCCATGAAGCTCTCTATGCACTGTTCTTGAGCTAATCTGAAGGCCACAGAAGTTTGGAGGTCTGTAGCTATTGACTCTGCAGAAAGTTGGCGACTTCTGCGCACTGTGTGCCTCAGCATGTGCTGACCCCGCTCTGTGATTTTACGTGGCCTACCACTTCGTGGCTGAGTTGCTGTTGTTCCCAATTGCTTCCACTTTGTTATAATACCACTAACAGTTGACCGTGGAATATTTAGTAGTGAGGAAATTTCACGAATAGACTTATTGCACAGGTGGCAACCTATCACGGTACCACGCTTGAATTCACTGAGCTCCTGAGAGCGACCCGTTCTTTCACAAATGTTTGTAGAAGCGTCTGCATGCCTAGTGCTTGATTTTATACACCTGTGACCATGGAAGTGATTGAACACCTGAATTCAATGATTTGGAGGGGTGTCCCAATACTTTTGGCAATATAGTGTACATGTTAAACTTAACTAATAAACTTATAATACAAAACTGAATCTAAAATCTAAAAAAAAAAAAAAAAGGTACTTTCAAAACAATTAGATGTACGGTAGCTAAACACCTACACAGGTGTTAGTCTTTCAATTTTATTACCATTTGTACAAAAGGGAACCATTTTGGAAGAATTTTGTACTTTAACGTAAACTGCAGAGAATTCTGAACAGCAGAGAGTGTCATTTATGTTTTGTAAAGACATCATACAAAAGAAAACATTGTATAATGCTACCTGTTGTTATTGTTTTATGTGTGATTTTTGGGTGAATGAAGTGTTTCTGTAGTTTTAGTGACTTCTGAATGTAAAATTAACTGCTGTGCCAAGCTGAAAGTTGGTTATGAGAACTGTGTGAAGAGTTTTGAAAAAGTATTGAGAAATTTAAAAAAAAAAAAAAAAAAACTGCAGATAACTGTCACGAGTTGGTTTGCAACACACACAAACAAGACGTCGGAGTAACAAAACAAACAGTCTTTATTTAGAATCCATAACACCCTGGAGATCTCAGGTGAAAACGTAGAAGAAACAACATCAGCAACAGATAATCATAAGTAACCATAGAAATCAGTAAACTAAACAGAGCAGGGGAACAGGAACTAAAGGAAACTAAACAGAATATCA
This sequence comes from Coreius guichenoti, assembly GCA_039654105.1. Classification (NCBI taxonomy): domain Eukaryota; kingdom Metazoa; phylum Chordata; class Actinopteri; order Cypriniformes; family Gobionidae; genus Coreius; species Coreius guichenoti. The sequence goes on from CM077172.1 coordinate 42,155,481, forward strand.
AAATAAGAGTCCATAGAACAGAACATAAACCTGACAATAATATTATATTATATAAGCAAAAGGCCACTTAAGTGTACTTAAAGAGTAAAAAGTGCACTTTGTAATAGTCAAATTAAAAGTTTTACTTTGAAGTACATTAAGTTAATAATCTTTGTCATGTTTTAAAGAAGTACACTTATTTTGATGTGTCGACTAACATACTAAAGCACATGTAAAGAACTTGATTATAATTTTAACTGTAGTGTGATATTCAATATTAGCTACATTTAAAAGTGAATACATTTTAAATGTACTAAATTGCAACTAATTATATAGGCCTATAAATAATTTCATATATTTCAATTTAAATACATTTAAATGCATGGCATACAAGTTTCAATGGAAATGGCATTAAAATATTATTTTAGTTTATCATAAATGCTTGTTAGTACATTTAGCCATACACTTTAACCATATTCAAAAGATATTCAGTAATTATAATTAATTATGAAATAAAACTATGAAATTAAGATGTACTAAACTACTTAAGTATTTTTAATATTTAAAGTATATTATTTCCATAAGTACACTTTAAAACAATTTAGCCTTAATTTTTTGGACATGTTTGCACTGTTACCAGATTTAAATAATAATTTAGTGAATCGGGAATGACCAACGGGAATGGGTTTGTATTCCCATTTGTATTCCCATTTGCTCCAATAGCAAAAGAAAAAAATAGTGATAGTGTTTCCACGACTTTCCAAAATAGGGAAAAACAAATATTGAGAGATTGATTACAGCCAGAAGAGAGTTGTATTAGAAACACCCTTGGAGCAGCATTAATTCGTGTTTTTTTGTTTTGTTTTGTTTTTCAATATAACACAAAGTATAGTGTTATAAATGTTTTTTATGAAAATATGAAAAACGTATTTGTTTTGTGATGTTGATAAGTGTGGAAATGTATCACAGTCTGTGAAAATGGTCTATATCGTTCTCATTCTCTCTCTTGTTTTCTCGCATTATGTTCCTCTGTGATCAATATGAAAATGTGTTGATGATGCTCTAAAGACGCCACGACTCAGATTTATGCTTCCCCAGCCACACACACACACACACACACACACATCTCTTCTTGATTCAGAACCTCTCGATGCAGTAACAGAGCGTGTAGGAAGCAAAAGATCAATAGATATATGCACACATACTACGTAATAAACACCCACATGACATTTATAGTGCGCACACAACGCTGTCCTGTTACAGTAGGAGGGGTGCAGAGATATAATGCGGTTTTAATGAAGTCAGTGTGTTCTTACCCTGCTCCTGTCGTACTCCTTCCTGGAGGCCGCGAACAGTTGGGCGTTTGAGATGGCGATGCCACAAAAGGGAAGGTACATCTGCAACACCTGCACAGACACAAGAGTGTGTTGAAGCATCAAGGTGTCCTGGACAAACACTGGAACAACAGTCTCTCCAAAACACAAAGTGGCTAAAGTGCCTTGCAAAGGACTATACCAGTAATTACAGTAAAATTACGTCACAAACAGAACAAATAACTAACATACTTATGATCTGAATTGATATGTGAGATAATTCTGGTAGTTTTACTCATGTTTCAGTTTTACAAAATGTAAATCAAATGAATTGCATGGTATTATCCATTAATTATTCAAAAATGGATCACGTCACAAACTGCTCCGAGACTTTAGGTTGAAGATCCAAACTTACCTTTATTGAGGGTAATCCATAACACAACCATTAGGTCAAAAACAAGGGCCAAGACACAGGCACATCCAAAGAGACAAGCAGAAGATCAAAACCAAGACACAGGGAACCAGGATAATGCTCAGAAATGCTGTGTGACACTAAACATACAAGACTTCGCACTGAATGAGTGAAAACACAGGGCGTATATAGGCAGAGTTTAACCAGATAATGAGACACAGGTGGAAGTGATCAAACAATAATGAGTCCAGGCAATGGGTTATGGGAATAGATCTTTCTGGTGGAGATCATTGGCACTCCAGCTGGTAGATGTAACAACATCAAAATAAACCATTAAAGTGCCCCTATTATGCTATTTTAAAGGCTCCTAATTTTGTTTTGGCGTCTCCAACAATAGGTTTACATGCATCAAAGGTCAAAAAACACTTTAATTTTCTCATAATATACACTGCACATCATCACATTGTTCAATGATTCTCAAACGACTCGATGGATGAATTAGTCTCTCTAAATCACTCCTTTCCGCGAGCCTACTCTGCTCTGATTGGTCAGATGGCCCAGTCTGTTGTGATTGGTCTACTCTGCTCTGATTGGCCAGATGGCCCAGTCTGTTGTGATTGGTCTACTCTGCTCTGATTGGCCAGATGGCCCAGTCTGTTGTGATTGGTCTACTCTGCTCTGATTGGTCAGATGGCCCAGTCTGTTGTGATTGGTCTACTCTGCTCTGATTGGTCAGACAGCCCAGTCTGTTGTGATTGGTCTACTCTGCTCTGATTGCTCAGACGGCCCAGTCTGTTGTGATTGGTCTACTCTGCTCTGATTGGCCAGACGGCCCAGTCTGTTGTGATTGGTCTACTCTGCTATGATTGGTCAGACGACCCAGTCTGTTGTGATTGGTCTACTCTGCTCTGATTGGCCAGATGGCCCAGTCTGTTGTGCTTGGTCTACTCTGCTATGATTGGTCAGATGGCCCAGTCTGTTGTGATTGGTCTACTCTGCTATGATTGGTCAGATGGCCCAGTCTGTTGTGATTGGTCTACTCTGCTCTGATTGGCCAGATGGCCCAGTCTGTTGTGATTGGTCTACTCTGCTCTGATTGGCAAGATGACCCAGTCTGTTGTGATTGGTCTACTCTGCTCTGATTGGTCAGATGGTCCAGTCTGTTGTGATTGGTCTACTCTGCTCTGATTGGTCAGACGGCCCAGTCTGTTGTGATTGGTCTACTCTGCTCTGATTGGCCAGATGGCCCAGTCTGTTGTGATTGGTCTACTCTGCTCTGATTGGCCAGATGGCCCAGTCTGTTGTGATTGGTCTACTCTGCTCTGATTGGCAAGATGACCCAGTCTGTTGTGATTGGTCTACTCTGCTCTGATTGGTCAGATGGTCCAGTCTGTTGTGATTGGTCTACTCTGCTCTGATTGGTCAGACGGCCCAGTCTGTTGTGATTGGTCTACTCTGCTCTGATTGGCCAGATGGCCCAGTCTGTTGTAAATGGTCTACTCTGCTATGATTGGTCAGATGGCCCAGTCTGTTGTGGTTGGTCTACTCTGCTCTGATTGGCCAGATGGCCCAGTCTGTTGTGATTGGTCTACTCTGCTCTGATTGGCCAGATGACCCAGTCTGTTGTAAATGGTCTACTCTGCTATGATTGGTCAGATGGCCCAGTCTGCTGTGGTTGGTCTACTCTGCTCTGATTGGCCAGATGGCCCAGTCTGTTGTGATTGGTCTACTCTGCTCTGATTGGCCAGATGACCCAGTCTGTTGTGATTGGTCTACCGCTTACAGCACGTGTTTTGAAAGCTAAACGTCCATTACAATAACTGCAATTTCAGCTCTGCCCGGAGGCTTCCTAAAGCTCAGCGATTGTACACACTGTAAAGACAGTAACGATGACGTCGATTTTACCATATCAATCCGAGTGCGAGTCTGATGACGAAACATTGGAAGAACTAGTTATTCAACCCGAACCTCCATCGCAAGGACGACTTGAGCAGGACGTTTCTCAGTGATACGCTACTCAGTTTAAGGAACATTATGAGATGTTGCAGCTGTAATTCCTCACCATCAGCATTAATAAGAGTATATCCATCAACAAACCCATGTGTATATTTCTCATTTATTGCGGTGCACATGCGGGAACTGTATCAATAAAAGTGTATACGTTAGCCGAGCACTAATGTGCATGGCAGAAACGTTTGTAAAACAAATCTTGCTCCATCCTTTATCTTTACTCAAAATAGTAAGAGCGACAGACAATCTGCATTAATAGACATTATGCAAATGTTTTTCTAGTGACGTAGAACCGTCACTTTGAAACAAAAACGACTCGTATAGGCGGTTCAGAGTCGATTCTTTCTTTTGGGTGACAATAACTTCAATAAATTTTATAAATTCATCGTGCACTTTCGACTTTACAACTTTGCAGAATGTTTACATAAAGGCCAATGGAGGGAATTTGGCCAGGACACCAGGGTTTCACCTCTACTCTTTTACAAGAAGTGCCATGGGATCTGTGACCACAGAGAGTCAGGACCTCGGTTTAACATCTCATCTGAAGGACGGTGCTTGTTACAGTATAGAGTCCCCATCACTGGGGCGTTAGGACCCACACAGACCACAGTGCACCCCTACTGGCCTCACTAACACCTTTTCCAGCAGCAACCTGATTTTCCCAGGAGTCTCCCATCCAGGTACTGACTAGGCTCAACCCTGCTTAGCTTCAGTGGGTGACCAGTCTTTGGCTACAGGATGATATGGCTGTGGCACTTATGGCACTTACAATATAAATACACTATACTATATACTATACTATACTATACAATACAAATCTCACTCTGTCACTATCTCCCATGGTGTACCTCAAGGATCGGTTCTCGGCCCATTTCTATTTTTAATTTATATGCTTCCTCTTGGCCAGATCATTAAGCGTCAGGTTTTAATTTTCACAGTTATGCTGACGATACACAAATTTATTTTGCTAACCAACCCAATTTTGTCTTTCCTCCCCCATCCATCATTTCTTGCTTTCAAGATCTTGAAGCATGGATGGTGGAGAATTTAATGCTGACAAAACTGTAATTCTGCTAGTTGGCCCCAGATCGCTTGGCTCCTCCCAGCATGACATCTCTATTCATATTGATGAAGTCCTGGTTCCCTTTCAGTCGGTCACATTCGACGTACGTCGGACGTCACCGACAAATTGGGATCACTTCTGGGAGCCCCTATCAGCTTTAAGTGTATACAGAACGGGCCAATGGCCATTGACGTGCGAGATTTGCATCTCGCGCTCCACCCCGCACCGCTGGTATAAACAGGAAGTGGATGCAGAGCACATTTGTCATTCACTTCGGAGCCGATTGTGTGCTGCTGAAGAGTGTTCCTGTATTATACAGAGATAATCAGAACGAGAGAGGAGAAGCTCTGAATGTTGGTGTGAAGGCACAGCAGCGAGGACCGCAAGCTCACTGAAAGCAAAAACTGCTGTTATTAGCAGAGGATGGCTCACTGGATAGTGGATGCCATCGCCTTGGCGTATGATACCCAAGGCGTGCCTTGCCCGCTCGGGTTGAGGGCTCACTCCACTAGGAGTGTGGCCTCTTCCTGGGCGCTGGAGCATGGCTCCTCGCTGGCAGATATATGTAGAGCTGCGGGCTGGGCGACACCTAACACGTTCGCTAGATTTTATAGCCTCCGTGTAGAGCTGTTTTTTTCCTGTGTGCTTGCTTCAAATAGCCAGTAACACCGAAGTGCCCGTTCTAGTGTTGGCTTGCTGCGCCATTCCCCTCCTCATGGACCGGATACGTGCGCTGATATGCTCCAGTCGAGTTCCCCAGAACGGCGAACCCTGTTGAGTCCTCCGCAACCCACGGCAGTCAGCCGTGGCGGAGCGTCTGACGCCAGGTCTAACACTCGTATGCATTGGTGGAACTTGTGTTAGGCTGGCTATCCATATGTTGCGACCCCTACGGCGGTCCCATATGTGTATTCTTCCACGGTACGGCTCCCTACGGCGAGCTTGTGTCTTTCCCTTGGCAGAGCTTGCTCTGCCGTCTCTGTGCAGTGTAGTCCCCCGCCTGCATTGGCCGGGGCCACCCCTGGGACTTCCGTATGTTGTACTGCCCACGGCCAGTCCATACGTGTATATTCCACATGATGCCTCCCTACGGGTAGGATGTGGCTTCCACAGCGGCCCCCCAGCGTTATCCAATACTCTGCTGAGTGGGTCTTGCGGAACAGCAGCAGTGACTCTCCCTGCGTGAGTTCCCCGCCCCGAACAGACGGGGGTCTGAGGGGCTTTCGCTGGGCGCTGGAAGTGCTTGGATGGGTTAAATGCAGAGCACAAATTCCAAGTATGGGTCACCATACTTGGCCACACGTCACTTCACTTAACTTAGTTAAACTGAAAGTGAACACTTCTAATGTTAATGTCAACATTTAATAATACATTATTAAAATCAAAAGTGTGACTGGTTGTGATTTAATGGACCTGAGCTAACATGAACTAACAATGGCTACGTTTACATGCAACCAAATAATCCATTAGTAATCAGATTGACGGTTTAGTCGGACTGATAAGCCTTCATCTAAACACCTTAATCTATCCGATTGAGGTCGAGCCTAACGAAATTTCGATCGGATTGAAAGGGGTGGTTTATTCCTCTTCTAATCCGATCGAGAGGACATGTAAACACTTGATCGGATTGAAAACCGAAACTGAAAGGACTGCGCATGTGCCATGATGTAGAAATAGCGTAATGACGTATGACGCGCGGAACAAGCTTGTTCTTCCTGTTGAATAAAGTGTCATATAAATGAGTGTCCCGTCATTCTAAAATTCTCCTTTCACTCTCAGCGTCTGTGAAGTGGAGCAGGACAACGTCCCACCAGTCCTTGTTTCGGATTCTCATCCACAGACGACTGGTTTTGTGCGGGGAGGGGTATTTTTACTGCGTGATAAATATAAGCAGCACGGCAAAACGGTTCATATGCTCATTGTCTCCAAATTATGACCAGAAATGGATCAATATTAAGTCTGCTGTATAAAACAAATAAAGAACCAATGTAGGAGAATGGTTATTATGCGCAAACAGCGTGAAACTCTGTATATTTGTGCAGTGTGTGTGCGCATGTCAAAAAATCAATTCCAATTTGAAGCTTGTGACGTATAAACGCGCACAACCCAATCACTTTGTTTAGCGTTCATGTAAACACTACATTCAGATTCATCAATTGGAATGAATTCAGTCCGATTGAAACAAAAGTTGTGCATGTAAACATAACCAAATGTAACTCTACACCCTTGCTTCATTTAGTATGCGTGGAACCATGAATTACAAATGATCCCCACCTCTACTCACTCACGAGCTCAGAATACCTGATCCACTCAGTCAACTCTAGTAAACGCTGCAAATGGCAAGTTAAATATTGGTTTAATTCAGGCATATATGAACCATAAACTGATTCAAAAGATGAAGAGGAAGAGTGAATTATACAGGCTTGTATACAAGTCAATGTATCAGAATGGCAATGCGTTTTATGTATCCCTCTCTACAACATCAGACACATAATGGTAATTAATATGATTAGACTTTGGCTTGACTACATTATCAAACAGCTAATAATGTGTTGCTAATGTTACACAAACCATGTTCCTGTTCGCCACTCAGAGGTTCATTTTCTTGTTTCTTTTGGTTCGGACCAAAAAAGAAAATGATACATTTCATTCAAAATAATAAATTAGTCCTGGTCATTTAGTCATGTTTAACACCGAACCTAAAGATAAAGATGGTTCATAAGATCATTTAGAAAGTGTGGTAAAAGATTAATAAACTATTTAAATGTACATTTATACATCATATTATACTCAGACATTGTTAATAAATGCTTTATTGACATGTATTCCTACTGTAAATTATAATTAATCCAGGTAGTTATAAAACATTTAGTAGCTGTCAGTTAACTATTTTTGTGAGCTCATCTAAAGTGTGGACTATTTATGCCTCGTAAAGCTTTTACAAAGGAGATTTAAAGGCTCGTTTTTGGTTCACTGCAGTTTTAAGGAGAAAATACTAAGTCATGGTGTTGATTTATGAATTTGACCATGGTTTGTCTTAAAGCACCACATATAAACATAGATATACACTCACCTAAAGGATTATTAGGAACACCTGTTCAATTTCTCATTAATGCAATTATCTAATCAACCAATCACATGGCAGTTGCTTCAATGCATTTAGGGGTGTGGTCCTGGTCAAGACAATCTCCTGAACTCCAAACTGAATGTCAGAATGGGAAAGAAAGGTGATTTAAGCAATTTTGAGCGTGGCATGGTTGTTGGTGCCAGACGGGCCGGTCTGAGTATTTCACAATCTGCTCAGTTACTGGGATTTTCACGCACAACCATTTCTAGAGTTTACAAAGAATGGTGTGAAAAGGGAAAAACATCCAGTATGCGGCAGTCCTGTGGGCGAAAATGCCTTGTTGATGCTAGAGGTCAGAGGAGAATGGGCCGACTGATTCAAGCTGATAGAAGAGCAACTTTGACTGAAATAACCACCCGTTACAACCGAGGTATGCAGCAAAGCATTTGTGAAGCCACAACACGCACAACCTTGAGGCGGATGGGCTACAACAGCAGAAGACCCCACCGGGTACCACTCATCTCCACTACAAATAGGAAAAAGAGGCTACAATTTGCACGAGCTCACCAAAATTGGACAGTTGAAGACTGGAAAAATGTTGCCTGGTCTGATGAGTCTCGATTTCTGTTGAGACATTCAGATGGTAGAGTCAGAATTTGGCGTAAACAGAATGAGAACATGGATCCATCATGCCTTGTTACCACTGTGCAGGCTGGTGGTGGTGGTGTAATGGTGTGGGGGATGTTTTCTTGGCACACTTTAGGCCCCTTTAGGCATCGTTTAAATGCCACGGCTTACCTGAGCATTGTTTCTGACCATGTCCATCCCTTTATGACCACCATGTACCCATCCTCTGATGGCTACTTCCAGCAGGATAATGCACCATGTCACAAAGCTCGAATCATTTCAAATTGGTTTCTTGAACATGACAATGAGTTCACTGTACTAAAATGGCCCCCACAGTCACCAGATCTCAACCCAATAGAGCATCTTTGGGATGTGGTGGAATGGGAGCTTCGTGCCCTGGATGTGCATCCCACAAATCTCCATCAACTGCAAGATGCTATCCTATCAATATGGGCCAACATTTCTAAAGAATGCTTTCAGCACCTTGTTGAATCAATGCCACGTAGAATTAAGGCAGTTCTGAAGGCGAAAGGGGGTCAAACACAGTATTAGTATGGTGTTCCTAATAATCCTTTAGGTGAGTGTACATATAGACATATAAACAACATTGAAACACTTCATTTTCACCACAGGGGATCTTTAATAACCCCATAACTATAAGTGGTCCCTATATGCATGCATGTGTTTGTTGTTTTGCCCATTCTGTTAATTAATGTGAGCATGTGATTTTATGGTCTCCCTGCTATTCGACTGTATGAGGCTGTCTTGTGTCTCAATAACTCAATATCTTATAAACTCAACCTAATTGCAGTCTAGAATACAAAGAAGTGTGACAGAGACAGCAGAACTTCATTGTCCTGAATACACTTTCTGTTTCCTCACTCACCGCTGTGTTTTTAAAGGTCTGAGATCTCCTCTAGCACTCCCAGAATGCCAAACACACACTCAGACTGCTGTCAGAATGACAAAAACACACTCACATTTCTCTTCTTGAGAGCCAGAGAGCCTCTCTGAGACAAACGAGTGTAGTCATAATGTTGAGAATAAACAGGTTCATATTAAAATTCTGTCAGGAACCACATCAAAACCTGCCTCAGGACAAGTCAGCGTGACACCACAGAGAGGCCTGGATGAATGTGTCAGTCCTGAAGTCACAGAGAGCGCAGGTAAATGGGGTCCTGGAGTAATTGGATTCTGTCTGACTGCCCATTAGTCTGGGCTGCATGAGAGACTGCTGCATTGAGCCTGTTTACCGCGCTCTTAAAGCGTTTAATAAAGAGTGGATGTGACCTGAACCTGTGGGAGCGATCAACAGATTCTCACAGCACACTTTCTGCTCATTTAAACCGTTAAGCTAATGAAACGAGAGAATTGAGCTCCTTCGCATGGAAACGCACCACAACTTCATACAAGTCATGACTGAACTGTTTCATTACTACTTCATTCCACTGTGGGCCTTCTAAGCAAAGTTTTGTGGCAGGTATTTTTCCTAAACTTCTTCATCACTGTAGTCTACTTCTGTTTCTGCACCATAATTTAGTTTCTCATGATCCTTTTGCACCCACTATACCTTTAAGAGTTCTATGTAAATGACCTTTGATTGGCTAAGCTCTTTTAAAGTAACTAAATACTAATTAAATACTATTTGGTCAGTGGAAAAGATTGAGAATAACTCTTCTCTGAAAACTTTCTCTGAAATGTTATAACATTTATTTATTTATTCTAAAACAAGGCAAGAATACTGAATGATTTTTAGCAATGTAATGTGACACCACATAGTCCATATCTCATATTTTCTTAATGCCTTGTACCGTTGGGAATATGCATGGAAATGATATGCAGATGAGGATATGCATAGTAAAACTAGGCGTTGTAAGCGCCATATACGGTTATTTCGAGGAGGAGACGGAGTGGAGATGCATGTACGCACAATCTTCTACTGACTGGGTTTTATAAAGGGATTTTTGCGCAGGTTCTGCCGTACACATGGTTTTATAAATCTGAAAACTTGTGCGTACGCAAAATCTAGCTTTTAGGATGAAAACTATGGAAAGTGTTATACATGAGGCCCCAGCTCTGCTATTCACCGCCATCATGTTGACAGATGAGGTAATTAAAATGACACTGTTAGGATAGTTTGATTACAAAGTATATTTGAGACTAAAGACTAGATATGTGAGAATATAGTTTTCTTTGCATGACACATGGACATTACAGTACAGAATAGCTCTTTCGCCGTTATCCTGAACATTGTATAAGCATTAGTTTCATGGGCCTCTCAATGGGCCTCATTCATGAAACACGAGCAGAACGAATTTGAGTGTAAATCGTTCGTAAAGCCTCTCTGACGTAAATTTTCGAATTCACGAAAATGTTCGTATTTTCAAAATGCTCCCTACCATGTGTAAATGGTGCGTAAAACATTTGAACGTTCTATGTTCTAATTTAGGCAAACTGATGACATTGCATTTTGATGCGATATGTACCATAATATTTCACGAGTTGATTTGCCCTGTCTTTTTTTTTTTTTTTTTTTACTGTTCAACGTTGAGTAATATGCACAGACTGTAAAAAAAAGGTAATATGCAGCGCTCGTCACTGTCACTTTTTACCCGGCCGTCCAATCACAGTGGAGGAGGGGCGGGATAAATTCTACACCGACCAATCATCCTACTTGTACACCGACTGAACAACAATGGAGAATATTGCTTTTTACTGCATTTTTATATTCAGTAATATTCTTCAAAATGAGATACTAGTAACAAATTACTGCCATGGATATTCTGTAACATAGCAACCAAAGTATCTTAGCTGGAAACACGCTGCGCTTGCAAAGCGCTTTCAAGCGCCACCAGCTGGCCGTTTTCAGAAGAGCACCAGGTGTTTTTAGCTGGCTTAAAATGCTTTAGTTGGACACGATAATTGAATATTTGTTGCTAGGCATATGGCCAATTAGTCTCTTTAGAATTACTGGAAATTCTGGAGCCAAACCTGAGAAAGAAGTCCAGAAGATTCCACAGCGTTCCTGGACACGTAATTTGCAGTTGTAACTCAGGGGCGGGGATTATGCTAATTATGAATGAGAGTGCACGCGCCCTATTTACGAATGTTTGAAATTCATTAATATACACACGTTTATCCACTGAATCCGTGGTATACGAAGCGTTTGTGAACCTGGAGGAGAGTTTTCGTAAAGGTCCCTTTTATGCGCAAATTACTCAGAATTTGCTCATTTGCAAAAGTTTCATGAATGAGACCCAATCAGTCTACAGGCATTCATAGACAGCCTAGTAAGTCGGGGAAGGTCTCATTTTTTACGTTTCGTTACAAGCTGTTCACACATTGGCAATAAAAAAGCTATTAAAATTCTTAGATCACATGTAACCCCTTCGACTTAAAGGGATAGTTCACCCTAAAATGAAAATTAAGTCATTATTTATTAGTGTTGTTCTAATACCATTTGCTTTTCTTTCTTTTTCGGACCACAAAAGAGGAATTAAAAATAAAAAAAATTCGCTCATCCATATAATGGCAGTGAATAGCAACCAGCATTAAGTGTTTCAAAAAAAAAGACACAAAAGTATCACAAAATGATCCCATGTCATATATTGGTGAAAAACAAACCGAAATTGAATGTATTATTTAATGAAAATCCTGATCTTGGAAGTTGGTCTTCTGAGCACAGCTATGCGACGTGCGCGTTCGTGAGACTCTTTTAGCGCCACAGTTTACGCCGACTCACCCAGAAAATCAAGACAAATACGCGATATGTACAATGCCTAGAAATCCCAAAAAAGTATCTGTGTACTTTCTTGACCGATCAAACACACGATTTTTACAATTTAATCTCCTTAAGGACCCAGACAGGCTCTGTGATGTCCCCACTGTGAATTAGCACCCAGGTGCCCACTCATACATTTAAAAGACACTTGGGCTGATTGTTCTCAAATGAGAGAACCGTACAACCAACAGACATTCAATCCCCTATAGAAATGGAATTCTATCCACTAATTCATTGACAATCTGTTTAATGAATGAACATGCATTTCCCCAGTACATTTTGTGTATCATTACTGTTTGTATATTGTCTTTTTATATTGTATAGTGTAGGGATGCACCGACAGGATTTTTTGGGGCCGATACCAATTTTAACAAGCAATTATTGGCCGTTTCCGATACCGACATTTGTCACTTGCCCTCTTATTTGAAATTTTGTCATTAAAATAGATAGTGTTTTGATCATGTTTTAAATCAGTAAAGTTAAAAAAAAAAAAATAAAAAAAAAAAAAACACATTAACATAGCCTACTAGCTAGTTTATTGGTGCATTATCAAATAATTTCTAATGAACATAGACTGGATCCATTTAACATTCAGCAGGCCAACATTAATACAACAGAACAAAGATACATATGAAATAAACAGTGCTTTTTAGCAGTTTAACAGTTTCCAGATACAGAAATAAAGTAAACAAATGTTAAATAACACTGCGTATTCTTCAGTGTATAAATTAAATACATATATTATTATTATTACACTGAGACGTAGCTGAATTCTACTATACAACATTAATATATTTCTGTCACAATTACTTTGTTAAACTGAACTTTTATTTTGACGGGTTGCCGTGAAGTTTCTGTGCGTGTGTTTATGATATGACGATAGATTTTGTCGAATGAAATGGTAAAATGCTCATGAAGTGACTGGAGATGAGGTTCATGAATTCATGTCCTCATATATTGAGGCAGCAGAGGCTGAAAACACTGCAAGTTTCAGTGTGTGTGTGTGTGTGTGTGTGTGAGGTAAATGAAACCGCGCGTCTGCGCCATTCATTCACACAGAGACACACAGAAACGTGCAGGATCCATATTTAAACAGTCTATTTGCGGCTTAATATTCACAGACACTAGTATATATCGCGATTTGATTTGATATCTACGTTTTATTTATTCATCAAAACTTTGACAAATTCCGTGACATTCCGCGTTATGCAGTAAATTCCGTTTTTATGACTGGATTCCATCTGCGTTTTCCGCATCGTGGAAATGAATCCTTATGACAGTTATTTAGTCAAGAGTAGTGAGCGATTTTTTTTGTTGGTCTTTTGTTGTTTGATTAACATTAAAACGCAGACAGCAGCGCAGCAGGAATATACATTATAATCTTGGATTGTGCAGAAGACATTATACAGCTCAGTGCCTTCACGCAGTTAATTAATAAACCATCGGTTTGTTATATCGGCCTTTTTCATACTATAGCCGATATGCCGATGGTTGTAAATTGATCAAAAAACGGCCGATAAATATCGGCAGCCGATACATCAGTGCATCTCTAGTATAGTATTATGCATGCTTGATAGAATTACTAGTTAATGTTAGCCCATCTAGCTGGTGTCTCCTATCAAAATATTCCTCATTTAATGACTCACACTTTGGTGGACATCACTTGCAGTGTGTTTGTTATATTTATCAGAATATAAATGAACACACAATTTTCAGCTCACTCCAATCATGCCCCACACACATCAAGCCATGTGGGCCTTCTTCGACCATAACAGTCTCTGCAAGTTCACCGTCGCTTCTTCTCTCAACCTGGAAGGAATCGATTGCAACTGCAACACCATCGGACTGAAATATCAAGACTTTCTCCTGCGACTGTATATACGGACGCTCTTCAACAGCTCAGGCAAATGCAAGTAACGTACGATATACAAAAATCGCTGTGTAGTTAGTTAAAGCTGTAAACCCCTTTGTTCAAACAAAGGAGCTTGTTGTCATAAATTATGGTTCTCCCAGGTGTTAGACTTTTTTTCATTAGTTTCATTCCTCTGCTCTGATCCAGTTTTTCAGCCACTTTCACCTTCCACAGCTACGAGCTAAGAAAGAGTTATTTTTCTGTGGCCACAGAAAATATCCTTTCTGAAGAGTTGATAGACAAATCAGTACTGAGTGTTCGCTGGTCGAACAGATTATTTGATTGTAATATTAATTCATTTACATGCAGTTAATTCAGTTAACTGATCCAAATATTTATAATGAATTATAACGAGTTATGATTAATTGTTAATATTTCCCCTTTGAGCTAATTTGTTACACTTGTTATGATGAACACAACATATATATTCACCTCAGAGAAGAATGTACATGGATTGTATTTCAAGTCACGTTTACGTTATATTTATAGAAATATTTATATTTTCCTCATAATTTGATGGTATTATCGAACTTGTAGGGTCATTAAAAACAAATATCCCCTCTGGACATCACTTTTGGCCACTACTGTAGGTGAACTGGGGAGGGAGTTTTTGATCCAGTTTTCCATGATATGACCTTGACCTATAATTATTGTAGAGTAACTATTTGCTGAGATGTCACCAAATGGGACTGGGCTTTTGTGTTTGGGCCGGCTCAGTCCTGTGCTTGAGCTGAGAAATAAAGATTCAGGATTACAGTTAAGCATCCAGTCACCACCTCAGGCCTCCTGTGGCCTATTTTCAATAAAGAATCATAAATCACACACACACACACACACACCTGTCTAGCTATAAACATCTGCCTAGAAGCGATCATTTAGCATGTGTCACAAGTGTGACATCTTGCTCTTTCTTGCTTTGAGTATCATACTATTGGAGAAACACCAGATTACAGAAGTAAAACGGGTCATGCATGTTGTTTCATGTTGACTTTAAAACTGACTGGAACCATTTGAATAAGCTAAAGTGAATTAAGCACACACACACACACACACACACACATTATAAATGCACTGTTGCACGCAGAGCATCTCTACTTTTTCCTTTCCTTTTTGTAATATAACGTGGGATCTATACTGCCATGAAGATATTTTAATATCTCAATTTTTGTCAAGGCAATCATTATTTTCAAGCTTCAAAAAGCACAATAAATAGAGCGGTTTAATTCAAGTCTTCTAAAGAGCCACGTCCGCTTTATATGATGAACAGATTTTAATTTAGGCTTTTATTTAAACATTGATCAATTAACCATTACAATAATCTCACTTAAACATTTGCTCACTCTATGTATTTGTGTCTTTACAATGGGGTAACTTTGTCGCAATAGCTTACACGCAGCCCAAGGAAGCTTGATTTCAAACTAAATTTAATTTACAAAAAACAGTCAGTTGTACAAAGTTGTACAAATTTACAAAGTAAACAGTCAGTAATAAAATAAGGACAAATAAAACAAATTTATATATGCAGTGTGTCTTAAAAACCATATATGTTGCTTATTTAGATAAATCAAAAATCAGAGGGGTTTGTACGGTGGCCGAGAGAGCTCAACGCGCTGCAACTGAAGAAAACATATGCAAATAGAAAAAACACCAGCAAATAAAGAAAACATCTTCATCAGTTTGACAACACATGCGCTGCAAAAGTTCACAACACATGCAAATACAAAAACGCGCTGCAAATACTCACAACACATGCAAATAGAGAAACGCGCTGTAAAAGTCCACAACACATGCAAATAGAGAAACGCGCTGCAAATACTCACAACACATGCAAATACAGAAACGCGCTGCAAAAGTCCACAACACATGCAAATACAGAAACGCGCTGCAAATACTCAACACATGCAAATACAGAAACGTGCTGCAAATACTCACAACACATGCAAATACAGAAACGCTCTGCAAATACTCACAACACATGCAAATAGAGAAACGCTCTGCAAATACTCACAACACATGCAAATACAGAAACGCGCTGTAAAAGTCCACAACACATGCAAATACAGAAACGCGCTGTAAAAGTCCACAACACATGCAAATAGAGAAACGCTCTGCAAATACTCACAACACAGAAACGCGCTGCAAATACTCACAACACATGCAAATACAGAAACGCGCTGCAAATACTCACAACACATGCAAATACAGAAACGCTCTGCAAATACTCACAACACATGCAAATACAAAAACGCGCTGCAAATACTTACAACACATGCAAATACAGAAACGCTCTGCAAAAGTCCACAACACATGCAAATACAAAAACGCGCTGCAAATACTTACAACACATGCAAATACAGAAACGCGCTGCAAAAGTCCACAACACATGCAAATACAGAAACGCTCTGCAAATACTCACAACACATGCAAATACAGAAACGCGCTGTAAAAGTCCACAACACATGCAAATAGAGAAACGCTCTGCAAATACTCACAACACATGCAAATACAGAAACGCGCTGCAAATACTCACAACACATGCAAATACAGAAACGCTCTGCAAATACTCACAACACATGCAAATACAAAAACGCGCTGCAAATACTCACAACACATGCAAATACAGAAACGCGCTGTAAAAGTCCACAACACATGCAAATACAGAAACGCGCTGTAAAAGTCCACAACACATGCAAATAGAGAAACGCTCTGCAAATACTCACAACACATGCAAATACAGAAACGCGCTGTAAAAGTCCACAACACATGCAAATAGAGAAACGCTCTGCAAATACTCACAACACATGCAAATACAGAAACGCTCTGCAAATACTCACAACACATGCAAATACAGAAACGCTCTGCAAATACTCACAACACATGCAAATACAGAAACGCGCTGCAAATACTCACAACACATGCAAATACAAAAACGCGCTGCAAATACTCACAACACATGCAAATACAGAAACGCGCTGCAAAAGTCCACAACACATGCAAATACAGAAACGCGCTGCAAATACTCACAACACATGCAAATACAGAAACGCGCTGCAAAAGTCCACAACACATGCAAACAGAGAAACACACTGCAAATACTCACAACACATGCAAATAGAGAAACGCTCTGCAAATACTCACAACACATGCAAATACAGAAATGCGCTGCAAAAGTCCACAACACATACAAATACGCGCTGCAAATAGCACATACCAGGCCCGGCGATCTCAAGCCCCTTCTGCGATGATCTGAATGATGATGATGATAATGATGATGATGATGATGGTGATGATGAGGCTACTTTTAAAATGAAATTAAATTATTGCAGGGCAAATTAAAATATTATAGCGCATCACGCATAACCGACGCGCTGTAATAAGATTAGCTAACTCATTAAAAAAAAAAAAAAAAACTTGTTTAACACCTACATCTCTTCTCATTTTTTGTATTGCATTTTTTTTCTCAAGTAGATTATTTAGCTTAATTTGTATTTAAATACAAGTTAAATTACAGATTTAAAAATTTACTCAAAAAAAGTACAAGTACCCAAAAAAACTACTTACAGTAACGTGATTAGTTGTATTCATTACTTCCACCTCTAGAGTCCAGCGAGGAGATGACAGAGGTAGAAGCCAGGGAGGAAATAATGGGAGGAGCCAGAGCGGTGAGAGCGGAGGAGACTGCCAGAATCCCAGGACGTAAGCCCATGGCGGAGTCGAGGGAAGGAGGAACCATGGTGGAGACTTGGCAGATGGAACCAGGGGGGTGACCAACTGAGACGAGATGATGGTGATGGCGATGGCGATGGCGTAATGGTGATGGTGATCCAGGCAGAGCAGAGGAGTCTGGGCGACACTGAAGGTCCTGGAGACCAAGGCAGAGCAGCGGGGACGTGCGGACTGAGGCACCTGAGGACTGAAGTGAAGCCGGAGGGAAGGTGGAGCCCGATGGGTCCAAAGGGGTGGAGGGATGAGTCACATCCCTCCACCCCATGAGTCCCATAAGCGCATGGCGACAGCAGAGCGACAACTGACCAAGGCAGAGCCGTAGAGATGAGGTATCCCGGTGAAGCAGTAGGGTCGACAGCCCCAGGTGGAGCCAAGGGGACAAGGAGCCACGGTGGAGCCGACAGGCCGACTGGCCGAGGTACAGTGATGAGAAAACTGGTCGACAGTCCAGGGCTGAGCTGGCAAACAATCAGCCTGAGGCGGATTCACAAAGCACTGAGCAGGTAACGTAGGAGGAGATGAAGGGCTGATGAGTGGCAGTGAAGACAGGGCTGATGGACTGGGCAGTGCAGGCAGGGGTTGAACAAACGGCCTTCCTGGCCGATACATGACAGACTTCTCAGGAATGGCTTTCTTAGCCAATGCAGAACAGGCAGACATGTCTGGAAGGGCCTCCCTGGCCAACACGGAACAGGAGGAATTCTCAGACACAGCTCTCTTGGCCAACTCTTAACAGGCAGAGGAGGTAAGAGTGGGAGGCAGGGCGGGAATATCACAGACATCAGTAATTCAGTGTTGGGCAACAGGGAGACAGGGTGCTGAGTGACGAAATAGGATCGGTGCTATTATCCTCCATGTCCTCAAGTACAATCAGGGGCTCAGAGTTCCACGCATCTACATCCGCCACATCTGACGGGACAGGGCTCCACTCCATCCAGTATTTCACCAGTATCCCAACTGGCACGGACGTTGTTGCCGGCTCATGCACCTGGTCAGACATGTTAGGCTCGGGCTCCGGAGCGATATATGGCTCAGGTATCAGCTCTGGCATCGCGGCAGGCTTGGGCTCTGGCTTTTTGTCCGTTGGGATGGTGGCGGCAGGTGGCACAAAGTGCGCACCGTGGACAGTGGCTAGTTGATCCTCCTCCACCCCCTCCCCATTTAAATACATGACATACAAGTTTCAATAGAAATTAGATTAAAGTATATTTTAGTTTACCATAAATGTTTGTCAGTACATTCAGTAGTAAATTTTAACCATATTTCGAAGACAACAGAAGTAATTATGAAATTACATATAAAGAGGTATTTAAGAAATCTAAAGTTCAGCATTTAATTGCAATTAATTTTTATTTAATTCCAAATGACATGCGATTAAGTGTCTGGAAACATTACATTCAATTTGCACTTAAAGCTGCAGTCCGTAAGTTTTGCCTCTTTGTCACCATCTCTGTTGGAAACCTACAATTGCAGTTAGTTGCAGAATGATTATCTTTACGTGGGCTGTGCATCATCACGGCTCCTCAGCGCGGATGAATCTAATGTTTTGAGGAGTAATATGTACAGGCTGTCACCGCACCAGTGTGGATACTGTACTTCGGAATTACAGATACTACGTCTTGGAAGTACGACCAAAATAATAATTTTCGCCAGAAAATGTCATCTGAACAAGTAACATGTCTGCCACTTTTGTTCTGACTAACTGAGAAAAAAAAAACCCTAACGTGCTACCAACGGTGATTAAATCTAACGATCGCTTAGCTCATGTCACATCAAACCGTGCAAACTATTATACTTTGTTCTCAAATTGTTAATGTTAAAAACATCAGCATTGCGTGACTACGTGTATTTAGTGTGTGTTAGCATTACCTGTAGATTTTAATTTCTGTACAGTGTAATCTTTTGCTTTTGACTACGGGTGAATCTTCAGTTGTCACTGATGATTGTCGTTTGGACCTTTCTGGATTACAATCCGCCATCAAAATGATACGTTTAATTATTCCAACTGCTGTGAGAAAAGGCTATAAATGATCCGCCACCTGCAGCATCCGCACATGCAATACTACTACTAGCCAGACTCCTTCTTTATGTATACAGACGTGACGTAATGACGCAAAAACATGCTCAAATTTCCCGCGGAAATCCACCAGTACCACTCAGATTATAACACATTATTACAAGTTTACCGTTGTGAATCAGGCTAAGGTAAGGAGATAGTTTTGAACACTAGCTGGTTATGTACTTGCTCAAAAATTGATTTTGGATCATTTTTAACCAAAAAAAAAAGTTACGGACTGCAGCTTTCAGTATATTCTTTTCAAGTATATTATTTCCAGTATGCTAAAATGTACTAAAATGTAGTATGAAGTAAATTCCATGGTATATGAATGTGTTTTTTTACTATGGTAATTACATGGTTTTTTATGAAGTAGAACAGAGTCATGGAGTATGAGTGGTACAGTAATTTTGTAAGGGCTCTTTCAGCCAAAAATCAGGGAAGCATTTCGTTTAAAAAAACAAAAACAAAAAAAAGCAGGGAAGTATTTCGTAGTGGGACTGAATACCAGCTGTATGGAGACAGAGAGGGAGACACACGTTCTGTAAGGCAGATCTGCGTCACTCTGCTCTGCGTCACCGTCTGAGAGAATATGATATTGTATTGAATACACCGTAATTCCTCAGCTCTGCCTTCTGCTAATCCCACAGAGAATTCACAGGACTATTCACAGCACTGTGGCATTTCACAACAAAGACCAGAGAGTGGTGTGCCCGTCTGGTAGCCCAGCAGCACATCCAGACTCTCAGAAACACACATGATTGCAGATCATCAGCAGAGCTTTCAAACAAAGATCAGATTTGTGGCCACAACATTGAACAGTATGAACTGCTGTCTGATTGATTTACTTTGTTTTTTTTTTAGAAGAAAATGTGGTTTTGCAATGCGGGTGTTATGTGCTGCTAAGGTGCTGTTTTCAGTGGTTTTAGCCAGGTTAAATCCAGTTACTGGGATTTTCTGAGTCATTGCAAGGGCACTGCTAAGAATTTTGGAATTCCTAGAAATCTAAACTTTTTCAAGTAAAGGCTAGAATACACTACACAAATTTTGCACCGATTTTTGCCCCAAATTGCAGTTTGAACAAGTCGACTCTAGTTGCTGAAAGTCAGAGGCAGTTAGCAGATTTTGGGTGGTTAGAATTGACAGATGTCACAGAAAATCACGTAGTGTATGACGGGCACAGATTCTGATTCTTTAGTTTCAGACTTTCAATCTATCCAGTCGGAGGATATTAAACATGTTTGATATTTTGAGTCGAGTTAGTCACAGTGTAGTGCTTCTCGTCTGGTGTGTGACCGGCTTAACAAAGTCCAGTAAACGAACAAACACAAACTGAGGGCTAGATAAACACATAATCTGATAATTAGAAAACTAATCAGGGGTAAAACAGGACCGGTGTGACTAAATCAGTGAACTATTGAGTAACCATGGAAACTAACAAGAAGCGGAAACAAGGAACAAAGGAAACTGGAACAGAAAATAGTTGAAAAATAAACAATGTCAAGGCAAAGATAAAGCCAGGGTGCCGGAGGACTGAGACCGAGCCTCTGGGACTGAGGACCAAGGTGAAGCCGTAGGGAAGGTGGAGCCCCACGGAGCCAAAGGGGTGGGAGTCCATGGCGAAGGCAGAACGATGACTGACCAAGGCAGAGCCATAGGGATGACAGTCCCAGGTGGAGCTGAGGGAGTGCGGAGCCAAGGTGGAGCCGACTGGTCGATGGGCAGAATAAATTAGGTTTATATAACGCATTTCCTATGCACTACTGTACACCCAAAGCACTTTACAATCATGTCAGGGGTCTATCCTCAACCATCACCAGTGTGCAGCATCCACTTGGATGATGCGACGGCAGCCACAGTACAATGGCGCCAGTGCGTTCACCACACACCAGCTATAGGTGGAGAGGAGAGAGAGTGATAGAGCCAGTTCAGTTGATGGGGATTATTAGGAGGCCATGATTGATAAGGACCAATGGAGGAAATGTGCCAGGGGTTACACACCTACTCTTTTATGAGAAGTACCATGGGATTTTTAAAGCCCACAGAGAGTCAGGACCCTGGTTTTAACATCTCATCCGATGGACAGCGCTTGTTACACTATAGTGTCCCAGTCACCATACTGGGGCATTAGGACCCACACAGACCACAGTGTGAGCACCCCCTACTGGCCTCACTAACACCTCTTCCAACCTAGTTTTCCCAGGAAGTCTCCCATCCAGGTTTTTTAGTTTTAGTGGGCAACCAGTCTTGTGCTACAGGGTGATATGGCTGTGGTGGAGTGGAGTGACAGGCTTGGAGGTTCTAGGTGGAGTTAGAGGGTCGACACTCCAGGGCGGAGCTGGCAATCTGGAAGCCCAAAGCACATCCAGGATGCTATGTGCAGGCAGCTTAGAAGGATATGAAGGGCTGAATGGAGTCAGCAAAGACAGGGCCAAAGAACTGGGTAGCATGGCCAGAG
Organism: Coreius guichenoti; assembly: GCA_039654105.1. NCBI lineage: Eukaryota > Metazoa > Chordata > Actinopteri > Cypriniformes > Gobionidae > Coreius > Coreius guichenoti. The sequence continues at coordinate 42,177,885 of CM077172.1, forward strand.
AGTTCAAAAACAGCCTCCTTGGCTGATACAGGACAGGCAGAGAGTTTAAAAACTGCCTCCACGACCGCCACTGGACAGGCAGATACTTCAGAAATGGCCTCCTTGGCCAACATGGGAAAGACAGATACGTCATGTAACACAGGCATGGTGCTAGGCTAAGAAATGGGCATTGTGCTAACTCTTTCACTCTCCTCCATAATTACAAGGGGGCTAGAATTCATGCAATTTACTGCAGCCTCTGGAGTATAGGCAGGGCTCCGCTCCATTCCCTCCCTCTCCACAAGGATCCCCTCAGGGACGGACAATGGTGCCGGCTCATGCACCTGGTCAGACATTCCGTTGGGCTCGCTGGCACCGTGGCAGGCTCGGGATCTGTGTCTGCGGTGTCACTCAAATTTTCGCTAATGTGATCACCCATTTAGTTTAACTGTTAACTGCAGTGCTTTTTTATTTACCTTTTCCCTATAACATATTTTAGATATCATTCATGTCTGTAGCACAACTGGTGCAGCACGTTACATCCTAAAGTTTAATACTTTAAGGTTTGTTCAAATCACTAACCCTAACATGAGCAACAGTGATAGCGTTGCTTGCCCAATAAACACTGTTAACACACAAGAGTAGCATTAGCATAAATCCAAAGCTCCGTCAATAAGTGATGAACTATATTCTGGACTCATGCAGCTGAACAATCCATAATTGTTCATACACAAAATGAACAGAACAAAACCTCACCTTTTCATTAAAAATACAATATGTCTACCATGTTGTATGTATGTTTAGAAAACATGCCTGGTATGGTACTAATACTTTACAGCCAAAACAGAATCTAAAAGCGGCACCTTTGTCTCTGTGGGCTGGAAACAATAGCTGAGTTTTCTCTGTTCTTCCTCACACAGGAAAGAGTTTCATCATTAATTCAGAAGTTTTAGCATGCATGACATGATGCTAATGTACAGTGAAAAGCACACAAAATCTCAATGCACTGAACTCGGTCTGGGGCTCACTCACACTCACAGCAAAAACACATGCAGTCATACAAAACCCTGATAAAAAGGATAGTTTGCCTCAAATTATTTTTCTGTCAACATTTACTCACTCTCTTGCCGTTCCAAACCAATATTTTTCTTTCTTCCACGGAAAAAAGGAAAGCATGCAAGACGATTTCAAGCTCCACAAAAGTATCATAACAGTAGTCCATATGACTCATGGACTATGATTCCAAGTCCAAAGCCATATGATAGGTTTGCGTGAAGAACGGACCAAAATGTACATTATTATTCACCTCTGCGCTTGTGAAAAGAACTACACTTCATGATACTCTTAAAAAGAGTATAATTCTTCAAAAGAACATACTTAAGTGTAAACTGAATGTAATGTATCCAGACACTTCATTGCAATTAAATGAAAATGTATTTAAATGCACTGAACTTTAGAGGTAAGTAGGACTTAAGTACATCTTTATGTAATTTCATAATTACGTCTATTGTCTTATATGGTGACAGTTACTGCTGAATGTACTGACAAGCATTTATGATCAACTAAAATATACTTTAATGTAATTCCTTTTGAAACTTGTGTCGTGTGTTTAAATATATTTGTAATTAACATTTGTAGTGTTGAAGTTAGTTACAAATTAGTACATTTAAAATATTAACTTTAAGTGTAATATCAAATAACACTAGTTAAAATTATAATCAAGCACTTTACACATGCGTTAATATGCAAGTCAACACATCAAAATAAGTCTACTTCTTTAAAGCATGACAAAAAGAGTATTAAAACATTATGATTTAAAAATGTACTTTAAAAGTACTTTTTTTTTTTTTAATTTGACATTTGCAACAGAATACCAGACTCAGAGACAGGATATTCATCCAACTCAAACAGGTATTTTTTTTAACAGATGGAATGCAGTCAGAGTTTGATGACTGATGAATAGTGAATTTATAAAAAAAAAAAAAAAAAAAAAAAAAAAAAAAAACCACACACACACACACACACACACACACACACACACACACACACACACACACACACACACACACACACACACACACACACACACACACACACACACACACACACACACACACACACACACACACACACACACACACACACACACACACACACACACACACACACACACACACACTTCCTTCTACCAGGTAGCTTGGGATGAGACAAAGACCAGTGAGTGGAGGAGACTGGAGAGCACACACACTTCTTGGATGGTTGGAACAGGTGACTAGTGGAGTGGGGAACAAGTGAGGAAACACAGGTAGGTAATTGGAGAGTCTTACTAGGAGAACGTTGGAGGAATACAAGGAGATCTCAGGAGTATAACTAGGAATCCACAGGAGACAACTTCAGACAAGTAGAGCAGCCGACGTTGCTTCGGTTGTGTGGTCGATCTGCTTCGGTTCATGGTCTGGTTCTGGAGAACTGGGGATTTCTGGCTGACGATGGAAACAGGAGGACTGCTGGCACTGTTTTTCCTTCCATACATCTTTTAACTATATGGGAAACCCATATGGACAGCTGTATGAAGCACAGCCGCAGAGTGGGTTCCAATCCTTGGCGATAAGTGGAACGAGTGCTCGTTCCAGCCACTGGTCGCTGCCGGGGTTCGAAACTTCAAAGCATACTTAGTTATGGAACTCTTTCCTTGGTGTAAAGGATAGAGTTGCTCACCAATAGAAGAATCCCCCACAGGACAACCAAAGACTTCTCTGAAATGAGCCACAAAACTATCAAGGGATTGTGTCACTGGTCCTGCCTGCTGCCAGATGGTTTTGGCCCATTGGAGTGCTTTCCCAGTTAACAGAGATAGGATGAATGAAATCTTGGCTCTTTTGGTGGGAAAATGATGGGGCTCTAGGGTGAGTGAACATTGGAGCAGGAAGCCATTGCAGTCCTCCGCCAAGCCAGAGTAGAGCGCCAAGTTGACCATGGGATTGTGTAAACCAGAGGAGAAGAAGTGCTTGGTGCAGTGACAGGTGCTGTGGTGGTTCCGGGTGCAGTGAGGACTCGGCAGAGGGAGTCTACCAGTTACTGAAAAGGATCCGGGCCTGCTGGGTTCATGTTGGTATGGTCTGGTCTTCTGTAACGGAATACCAGACTCAGAGACAGGATATTCGTCAAACACAATCAGGTATTTCTTGACAGAAGGAATGCACAGACAAAGAAGGTGAGTAAGAGAAATCAGCGTTTTTGATGATTGATGATTAGTGAATAACAAAGTCCTTTCCTTTTACCAGTTAGCTTGGGATGAGGCAAAGAACGGTGAGTGGAGGAGACTGGAGAGCACACACTTCTTGGATGGTTGGAACAAGTGAGGAAACACAGGTAGGTAATCGGAGAGTCTTACTAGGAGAACGTTGGAAGAATACAAGGAGATCTCAGGAGTATAACTCGGAAACCACAGGAGACAACTTCAGGCAAGTAGAGCGGGGGTAAATAGATCAGGTAAGGAATTGATAATCCACATTGGAGACCAGACGATGAGTGACTGAGAAGTGTGTGTTCTCATATTGTGGTTGATGAGTGAGCTGATGAGGGACAGGTGCAGGTGTTTAGAATTCTGGTGAGAGTGAGTATTGGGTGTGTGTGAAGGAGGAGCCTGGTGACACCATGACAACATTATTACAAAGTGCACTTTTTAAAAGTGTACTTAAGTGTGTTACGAAACGTAGTCATGAAAGAGTACTTTCTTTAAGTGCACTTAAGTGGCCTTTAATTTAATTAACATGATATTATCTGCAAGTACAGTTTTTTAAGTATGCTACAAGTGCACATTCAGTACAATTAAGTGCACGTCTTTTTCACATGGGTCCATTGAGTTAACAACTGCAACTTGATCATTAAGTGAGTTGAAATCAAGAATCAAATCTGTGAATGAATCATTCAGACCAGTTTTGTGAACCGAATCAACATATCCATTGATAAGCTCAGTCTCATAAGAATCACAAATCGGACACAAAGCTAGACTTGGAATACAAGTTTAGTGATACCTTTATGGTACGTTTTGAAGCTTAAAAGCATTCCTCTTGGCTGCATGGAAAAGAGAATAGAAACAATCAATGTTTGTGTATGTGTGTGCATTTTCCACTGAATAAAGAAAGAGGTTTTGGAACTAGAGTGAGTAAATGATGACAGGAAATTCATTTTTGGATGAACTATCCCTTTAAATATCTAGAGAGACCAAGTGTCTCAGTCTGTAAGTGTGTGGCTGGTGACTGTGAGATAAAGGTTAAATAATGCTTTCTGCAAAATAATACAAAGCCTCGTTTAGACGTCAGCAAATCTATGCGCACACACACACACACACACACTTTGTGTGTCTCCTCTTAGCATCCCTGACGCCACTGAACACATTCATTATATCCAGTGTCAGCGCTGTGCTCACTGCTTACGTTGAGAAATAAGAGACAGGATGTTCAGCTTCAAAACCCACAGCATCTGTTTCATTCACACAGATGAAAGATAAGTGTATTTACCACACGATGACAAGGTGTGGTGCCATGGTCACTGGACCAATTGAATCACACAATGAAAAACTTCATTAAAAACAAACGAGAACAACTAGCATTATATTCACATTCATATTTAACTATGTATCTTGAGGTCTGGAGGGGTACCAACTTCAATAGCTCAAATCAGGAAAATATAAGAATACATTCAGTAGCAAAATTGTTACGTTTTCAAAACTGACATGGTGCTAGAGTGTTGCAGGTGGTTACCAAGGTGTTGCTATGTGGTTTTGGTTGCCAGGGTGTTCTGGGAGTCTAATTTCAAGAGTCCATCTCCAAGTCTCTATTTTAGTCTTTAGACGACAAAAGATTATTAAAACAATGGTTTAAAACGTACTTTAAAGTCAAACTTATAATTTGACATTTTTATAAAGTGCACTTTTTGTATAGTTAAGTGTTAAGAAAAAAAGTGTCATTGGGCTCATTTACATGCGGCCAGTATCTGGATGTTGTCCACATACACATTGAAAAGACAAGTGTAAACGCGTCTTCGATCGGAATGTTATCTGATCAGTGTGTCCTGGTACAGAGACATAAGGACGCATTATCGGATCTCAATGTAATGTAAACGCAATCTAGACGTATTTGCATTCACAGGTCGACGTCATTACGTCACAGAAATCGCTGCACGTAGCTGGGTGTTTTTGCAAGACAATCAAGAGCGGATGTAATGGACGTAGGCTATGCATGTAAACCTAACTCCCCTGGCCTCAAGAGGCTCAGTCGCTAATGGCTGAGGTCTTTAGTGTCCTTATTAGCGTGCCCGCCTCTCAGGCCAGAGACCCCGGTTCAGCAGGTCAACTAGGACCCGTTACACGGAGTAGAACACATATGGCCCTGTCCCAAATGACACACTTCATGTGCACTTGCGGTCTTCTGGACTGGCCACCGCGTGTGCAGTCATTTTAGGTTTCAGAAGGGTACTCTTTGTGGCCGATATGCGCACTTTTGCCAAACCTGCAAGCCTGCGAGCTCCGCAACAGACTTCTACCCGACAGTCAAAGCAGCATTACGTCACGAAAGTGTGGACTTGGAGGAAGATCGCGAGGGCTTAGGGTTCCATCTGGGACAGGGCTTATGTAGATTAAAAAAATGCACAACCATTCACTTTCTGTAAAGGATGCACACTTTTTCCAACACATCTGGCAATGATTTCGGACCCATATGTCTCCTTTCACTGTTTCGATCGCAGCCTCTATGCAATGTACTATTATTTGCAAACTCATCCTCCTCACTTTATGAGATCTGAACCGTGTAGCCCCGCGACTGAAACTGTTTTTAAAAGAAACCCCACCTCTTCAGGCTTTTTTTGCACTGAGGCCATTTTTCCATTTCAGACTTATTTTAAATATTATGCAGGAAACAGAGATCCGATCAGTTATTGAGATACAGAAGCCACTTGATGTTGAGGTTGACAAGTGCAAACGTGCCATGTCCTGATTGGCTGATGATCCGATCTGCTTGGATTTGGTTGAGGGTTAGTTGCATGTTATCATTCATACTTTACTGTTATTAATATAGTAAGTACAATTAACATTTGTGACAAGGACACAGTAAAACAAAATGTCACCAAATATACTTTTAAGGCACTACAATGGCGCATACTTCTTTTTCACAAGGCTATGATAAAGCAGAGCTGCACTGAGTGACAGTGATGCGCTGACTGATGCAGTTGGATACATGCCTGATAAAATCTAACAACACAGCGACTGTCAGAGTGAACAGGGCTAAATAGTAAAGACTGCACTAGCAAGCACCACTAATAACCCTTACCCAAATACTGTGGTGTCACTTTGATATGATTACATATGGTACTGTATTTACAGTACATGGTACTCCAAAAGTACTTTAAATGGAGCAAAAAAGTTCCAGTGACTCTGCCCTTTAAGGTGGTATACTCACACGTTTCACACGTGCCGCACATCCCCCATGAAAGACGTCATGTTACCTGTGTCACTTGAGCTCCTGTAAACAGAGCAGCGCGGCTCAGGGACTTCAGCAGCGGCTGCTGATTAATGACTCTGCCATATGAGAACTGCTTCTGTGTTTATAAAGACTTCCTTGTTACTAAAGGTCAACATTAATGAGACACTTTATTTCTTTCTCATGATAGCGTGGCGTGGTTGACCACGCTACCCTGGCCCAGGACAAATGATGACAAGGGCAACTGACGCTAACACTAACTATTCAGCTTTACAGAGACAGTCATGAACACTCAACCCACTCACAGTTATCCAATGACAGCACCATTACATAAGCACACAGTTTGTGTCGTCAGTGCAAAGCTACACTTTTAAGTACAATGGTATATCGCTGCAAACTCCTCAACTGCATTTCACTCTCTAACACCTTATTAGATTTCTCTGCACAGAGATAAAATAATCTGTTAATGGGGCAATAACAAGTAAGATTGTCCATGATAAAAGCTTTTATAAACAAGTATAAGCAATTAACTTTGACTTGGCATAAAAGGGTTAAATTATCTAAAGTTAGGGCCAGATTTACTAAACAAGGCGTGATCTACTGACAACACGCAAAATAAAGAACACAGACGCAGCCGGATCATTTCCATAATGACCAACACAATCTACAAAGACAAATACAAATTCAACTTAGCATCTGGTTTAAGACATGTTTTTTGGGGTGGTAAATAATGGCAAAAAAACCAGTAAATTGACTAGTGCAAACGTTAGTAAATCACCTTACATGATTCATTTAAATACTAGTCTCCTCCCATAAATAGAGGGTATGCATTGATGTCACTTTCCCGCCGGAACACACCCCCCTCAGCCGGACTGAGTGGCAGAAGAGCTGCTGCATGACTGGATTTAATAGGAGATACTGCGAAAACGCGAGTAAAACAAACGATTATCAGTTTAAATTAAAGGTTGGACTCCATATAGTGTTCCTTACAACTTACCAAAGATCCAGTGATCCATGGATATTGACATGCAGCCTGTAATCATGTTTCCTGACATTTATATGAGCCTGATTTCAACGCCGGGGAAATACATAAAGCAAATTTGCCTGTGAACGCTTTATATAAATACATTATAGGTGGGTCTAAATCCGGGTGATCACTTCAATGTTATACATATCATCATATCGCCATATTGTACCATTTTTTCTAAGAGTGCAGGAGCCAGTTTGGACACCCCTGGCCTAACATCTCAATATCAAATCCAGGGCTGATATGATATAAAAGATTAATGAAAACAGTGTGTGCAGGGGGTTGCACAGTGTTATAGCGATTCAGACAGTGCACTATATAGGGGATAGGGAACGATTCAGACAGTGTAAATATGCTTTCCATTGGGGAGAATGAAGTCTGGTTTCACATTAGTGTCAGTGAACCGCCGCAGCTCCAGTCCAGAGAAACGACAGCACAGAGCGGATCATGTGATCGAGTCGGTCCAGAGACACGACAGCACAGAGCGGATCATGTGATCGAGTCGGTCCAGAGACACGACAGCACAGAGCGGATCATGTGATCGAGTCGACACAGAGACACGGCAGCACAGAGCGGATCATGTGATCGAGTCGGTCCAAAGACACGACAGCACAGAGCGGATCATGTGATCGAGTCGGTCCAGAGACACGACAGCACAGAGCGGATCAAGTGATCGAGTCGACACAGAGACACGACAGCACAGAGCGGATCATGTGATCGAGTCGGTCCAGAGACACGACAGCACAGAGCAGATCATGTGATCGAGTCGGTCCAAAGACACGACAGCACAGAGCGGATCATGTGATCGAGTCGGTCCAGAGACACGACAGCACAGAGCGGATCATGTGATCGAGTCGGTCCAGAGACACGACAGCACAGAGCGGATCATGTGATCGAGTCGGTCCAGAGACACGACAGCACAGAGCGGATCATGTGATCGAGTCGGTCCAGAGACACGACAGCACAGAGCGGATCATGTCATCGAGTCGGTCCAGAGACATGACAGCACAGAGCGGATCATGTGATCGAGTCGACACAGAGACACGGCAGCACAGAGCGGATCATGTGATCGAGTCGACACAGAGACACAACAGCACAGAGCGGATCATGTGATCGAGTCGGTCCAGAGAAACGACAGCACAGAGCGGATCATGTGATCGAGTCGGTCCAGAGACACGACAGCACAGAGCGGATCATGTGATCGATTCGGTCCAGAGATACGATAGCACAGAGCGGATCATGTGATCAAGTCGACACAGAGACACGACAGCACAGAGCGGATCATGTGATCGAGTCGGTCCAGAAACACGACAGCACAGAGCGGATCATGTGATCGAGTCGGTCCAGAGACACGACAGCACAGAGCGGATCACGTGATCGAGTCGGTCCAGAGACACGACAGCACAGAGCGGATCATGTGATCGAGTCGGTCCAGAGACACGATAGCACAGAGCGGATCATGTGATCGAGACGGTCCAGAGACACGACAGCACAGAGCGGATCACGTGATCGAGTCGGTCCAGAGACACGACAGCACAGAGCGGATCATGTGATCGAGTCGGTCCAGAGACACGATAGCACAGAGCGGATCATGTGATCGAGACGGTCCAGAGACACGACAGCACAGAGCGGATCACGTGATCGAGTCGGTCCAGAGACACAACAGCACAGAGCGGATCACGTGATCGAGTCGGTCCAGAGACACGACAGCACAGAGCGGATCATGTGATCGAGTCGGTCCAGAGACACGACAGCACAGAGCGGATCATGTGATCGAGTCGGTCCAGAGACACGACAGCACAGAGCGGATCATGTGATCGAGTCGGTCCAGAGACACGACAGCACAGAGCGGATCATGTGATCGAGTCGACACAGACCAAAAAAATGTATCGGACCCGTTTGAATTCTGCACAGAATGCTGTATTTTAAAGCGATATGGAGGAGAAACGGTTAGACAGACTCAGCATTAGAAACCGCACTGACGAGTATAACACCGGTGCCATGCACTACATAACTTACACATTTTTCAAACTACACATCCATTATGTTTCATATTAAATCTAAAAGGGGAATATTAAGGCCTGTTCATACCAAGGACGATAACTACAAAGATAACGATAAAGATATAGTTCTAAAAATCGTTCTCAATATTAAAGAACAGCAGAGTTCACACCACAACTAACTATAACAATAACGGCACAGAGGAATGATATCGTTGGAATCACTTTCAGAACGATTTTATCCAGCTGATATACGATAAAAACATTGACAGCCAATCAGAATCCATCCTGCTGGAGCTCGAGCATTTAAAGTGACAGACAAGCACATAGAATAGAATAAACAGAACGATATCGTCCGCTTGTGTGGACGCTAATATACTTATCTTTATCGTAATCTTTATAGTTATCGTTCTTGGTGTGAACGGGCCTTTAGACTGTGATAGATTCAAATGTGGCTTTACCGAGCTCAATGGCTCTGGCCGAGCTGCGATATAAACTAAACACTATTGGCTATTTTTAAAAGGGGGAGGAGCTGTTCGATATGTCCCGCCCTGTCTTCCTGTTTCCGTGGAAATTACGTCGACACATTGAATAATGTTGCGCGTTTCAAGGCACTTCAGTGGGACTTTAAAGTAGGATGGATTCTGATTGGCTGTCAATGTTTTTATCAGACATCAAAAAAAAAAATTGATTCCAACAACATTGTTCCTCTGTGTCGTTATCTATATAGCTGTGGTGTGGACTTCACTATTCTCATAGAATTTGAATGATTATTAAAACATTATAGTTATCATCATTGGTGTGAACGGACCTTTAATCCTTTAGTTTATTCAGTTAATTCAGTTATCTTCACTACTAGCTTTCAGCCTGCCTTGACTGGCCTGAGAGACGACCCCTGACCTGCTGTATCGCTCTGACAATCCTAAAGAAAAATGTGTCAAACTCAGCACTTGTTTGCATGTGTAACATTCAGTCATTCAGAGTAGGAAATTAAACCTTCACACGTGAAGTCAAGTGTTTACAGAGGCATGACAAGAGCAGAAGAGAGAAGGAAAGCTTGGTAAATGTGTTATGTAGCATAAGTTTCTGTGTGTAAAGCGCTGTGTGTTACTGAGCGTGTGCATGCAGTACCTTTTCGTCGTCTTCTGTGAACAGTGCTCCATTGGGACTCTTGTTGATGGCCTGCGCGACCCCGATGACCTCTCCATCACTGTTGTGGATGGGCATGCACAGCAGAGACTTGGTTTTATATCCGGTGAGTTTATCAATCTCATCACTGAAACGATGGTCCTATAAAGAGGACAAGAGACAGTCTCACTCTTTGCTGAATGGGAACATTTATAATAACTGTACAGAGAAGCCAGACTAATTAACAGTGAAGTGAACAGCAAAATATACAGAAAGTGACAGAAAATACCTGGAATAAAAAGTCTAACGACTACTTCTGGTCTTCTCTGCTTTATATTACACTATCGGTCAATGTATTTTTTAATGTTTTTGAAAGAAGCCTCTTGTGCTCACCAAGGGTGTTAGAAATTTCTATGTGATAGAAAATACAGTAAAAACAGTAATACTGTGAAATATTATTACAATGTAAAACAGTTGTTTTCTGTGTGAATATGTGTTAAAGTTTAATTTATTCCTGTGATCAAAGCTGAATTTTCAGCATCATTACTCCAGTCTTCAGTGTCACATGATCCTTCAGAAATCATTCTAATATGATCATTTGCGGCTTAATTATTATTATCAATGTTGAAAAAAGTTTTTGATGCTTAATATTTTTGTTGAATCTGGTATACATTTTACAGTTTAATGCATCGTTGCTGAATAAAAGTAAAGTTTTCCTTTTTAAAAAAAAAAAATCTTACCCTAGATTTTGCAAAAATAGTTTTCAACATTGATAATAATCATAAATGTGTCTTGAGCATCAAATCATCATATTAGAATGATTTCTGAAGGATCATGTGACACTGAAGACTGGAGTAATGATGCTGAAAATTCTGATTTGATCACAAGAATAAATTACACTTTACTATATATTCACATAGAAAACAGCTGTTTTAAAGTCTAATAATATTTCGCAATATTACTGATTTTACTGTATTTTCTATCACATAAATGCAGTCTTGGTGAGCAGAAGAAACTTTAACATTAAAAAACTTAATTATTCTAAATTTCTGACTGGTAGTGTAGATTCCATCATTAACATTAACAAACATAAACATTAAATAAAGCTTAACAGATTAGTTAATGTTCAAATACAGTATACAGAAATATCATGAATCATATTACGTTATTACTTATTCATATTTTACATCATCTATGTATCTACACTTAATGCTTTAAATGACTTATTAATGAAAGTGTTACTATTTTCAATTATTTTTAATAATGAGCCACTTTTTCATGGTTAATGTCTGAATGGTCTCTGATTCGCTGAGTTTACTGGTATAAATAATGCAGTTTTAATGATCTGCTCTGCTTGCTAAATGAAAAGGCAAACGCAGATTGACAGACTAATTAGAGAAGTGCGAGCTGACATCATCATCAGATCATCAGGAGTATATCTGTAGAACAGAGAGGGTGAAGTTCGTCTGAGCTGATCGATTCAGTGATCAATACTCATACTCTCACACAACTCATTATCTCACTAAGGCCTTTTATGGATCTCGGGGAATAATCAAAGCAAAACGTCACTCAGGGGTCACAGTAAAATACTCTCCTGTCTGTGCCGCAAGTCATTATCCGTACGGGAAAATCTCATGCGAGTGACCTGGTCAAAAAAAAAAAAAATGCTAATGCTGTCCTAACCCTAATTCAGTTTCTATTGGGCTGAAATGAGAATCAAGAATCAAATACAATACTACTGGATATAAAAGTCTCCCATCCTGGTGTTCAGCTGGTTTAGATGGACACATTTGGCTGTGATGATTATGATTATGTAGCTGGTTATGCATAATGGGTTTTTTCCCAGCAGTGAAATTAGAATGTCCAATGGAATCTTTGTTCTTAGAGGATTCTTTTTTTTTTTCTCCCATTAGGATTGATTCCAAATAATAATAGACATTCCATTAGCACATTTTTAATGATTTTTTCTAACTAGAAACAATCATTTTATTCCTGTTTCACCTGTAATGCATTAAGAATGTTTGCTGCTTCCCCATATGCATATGGGAAAATGTAATGCGCGTGACCTCACAACAGATGCCCTAAATTCCCTAATCCCAGTGGAATTTCTATCATAATTCAGAACAATTGTAACAAAAGTTATTTGACTCTTACTTTGGTTCCTTTACAATTTAAACAGCTGTTCCATTGTGATGTTTGTCATATTTTGGAACAATTGTATTGTAGAATTTCCATTGGGATGTTGGGTGTTTTTACTGCTAAAGTCTCAGTTTAAAACAGGAATTTCACTTTATCCAATAGGATCTTATGATCAGACTTTAGATTAGGGTCCAATTCTCACTATTAACTAACTATTAAAGCCACAATATGTAATTTTCCGCCGCTAGATGTCACTTATTCAAAACAAAGGCGTAGCTTGATGACGGGTTGATTTCACAGAGCTTTTATTCTGCCACAGACGAGCGCTTCCTCTTCTTCCGCTCATGCGTATGTGTGGTAACTCAGCGCTGTTTTATCATATTAGACACATTTGAGTGTGTTGAAAGTTATGTTATAATGCTACTCTGTGCGTTCGCTCGACGGCTGCTATGAGACACTGCAGTAAGAGATCGATATTAGGCATGGTAAAACACGGTACTCGCGGTAAATCAAGAAAACCAGATTTAAACAATAAGACTGTGTTGAGCTGTATAACAATGATTAGTTTTCTGTTGATGAATGTCTGCTCACCTGTCTAATAAAACACATCATATATTAAAGCGTCTTTGGTGTTTCCATGGTTTCTACAAAATAAAACCGGAGGGTAACGCGGGTATGATGTCACTGATAGGCGACGCACGGTCCGTGTCCTGGTTAAAATTGCTTATTTCTCTGGATTTAAACATTCTTGGAAACACTTGGGATAATGCAAGTACACAAGTCAACAAAATATATAACATTGTTCTAGTGGTTTTTGGATATTTTAATCAAAAAATCTTTCATATTGTGCCTTTAACTACGACTTTTGCCTCAATAATCTCCTAATTACTGCTTATTAATAGTTAGTAAGGTAGTTGTTAAGTTTAGGTGTTGTGTAGGGTTAAGGGATGTAGAATAAGGTCATGCAGAATAAGGCATTAATATGTGCTTTATAAGTACTAATAAACAGCCAATATCCTAGTAATATGCATGATAATAAGTGACTAGTTAATAGAGAATTGAACCCTAAACTAATGTTTTACAGATCTTATTTGACTCTGATCTGGAATTTTGGAATTTATGGGCTAGAAACAATCATTTTATTTCTGCTTCACCTGATATGCATTGGGAATGTTGAGTTTCACCATCAATAAATGTCTCAGTAAAATACTTTCCTTGTCTATCTAATAATTAATTATCCATATGTGAAAATATAATGTGAATGGATCCTATAGTCAAAACCCTAAAGATTTCCTAATCCCAGTGGAATTTCTTTCATTATTTGGAAACAATCCTAAAGGGCTCTAAGAATCCTGCACTCAAAAACGTTTTTAAGCCTTTTTTCAAGATTTACACATTTCAATTAATAGTAAAATTCCATCGAATTGAATAATCCTTAAATATTATTCATATTATGAATTAAGAATTTTAAAATGAGTAAAAAAACAGAGCTTAATAAAACATTTTGTATAAGTCTTAAACTTAAATTTAAACTTTTTTTTTTTTTTTAATTTATAAATATGAATCACATAAATTAAATGGTCTATTCCCTTGTTCCATTAGGATTGATACAAAATGTTTTATTAAGCTCTAGTTTTTTACTCATTTAAAATTCTTAATTCATAATATGTAAGGATTAATCAATTCAATTTGATGGAATTTTACTATTAATTGAAATCCGTAAATGAAAAAAAGGCTTAAAAACTTCAAAACCCTAAAGATTCCCTAATCCCAAAGGATTATCCTAAAGCATCCTCTAAGAATCCTGTAAGAAATAATTCTGAAGGAATAGGAATTTTACTTTATCCAGACTGTTACTTTGATCACTTTAGACCTGTGGTTCCAAAGCATTACAGAAGTCCCGCACATCCTTAGGGACAAGAAACAATCTGCTTTCATTCACCTGATATGCATCGGGAATGTTGACGGTCTCCCCGTGTTCAGCCACATATCCAATGATGCCCTTTCCCCAGGGCACCTGCACCTCATCCGAGTTTCTCAGAGAGGGCAACACTGTGGTCCCAGCATGCACATCGAAGAACTTGGACACCAGAGTCTTTTTATTGGACGGTCCCTCCACCAGGAACAGGGAGCAGCGGTCAGCATCCACCATTATGCACACAAACACCAGGATCTTGTAGCTCAGACTGGTCAAGTCCAGGTCGTTGGAGATGTCTTTGACCAGCTCCAGGAAAAACTCCCTCTCGTTGTGCTCTTTCAGGTAGTATTTGTAGTCTACGGCGGTGGAGGGGTACTGGGGGATGTTGACCCGGGACTCCAGCAGGGCGGAGAGGATGTGCGCGGTGGTCGGGGGAAGGGAGCTGGCTTTACGCAGCAGCGCGCGTCTCCTCATGCTGGTCAGGGGCTCCTGGGCTCTGGAGTTGACGTGCTCGTCGTAAGTCCTGTTGGCATTGATGGCTTTAGACCGTGCGAATGTCTTCCGCAGCTCTTTCTGCGACGCTCGTCTCTGTAGCCCGTCTCCTCTGCTCGCCCAGCTGTCTTTCCCGCACGCGCTCGCCGCTTTCTCCGCGTCCGCGCCGGTGGAGTTCGCCGGAGTTTTAGTCGCGTGATGGTTCTTCTGCCACTTTTCCACCATACTCGCCTTGCCTTTCCTGTTTAAATAGTCCTCTAATAATTCCGGGTGCGCGTCTAGAAAACTTTCCACATCGGAGAAGACCATATTTGAGCCTGCCATCTCTGCCGCTACGGTCATCTGCAAATAAAATGAGACGGACCCGTGTTTTGAACGCTCATTTATGTGAGTGCAATCATTCGCAAACTTAAAACAACAGATCCTCCGAGAGAAAATGGGACGTGGTCCGCGTGAGCTCAGCTTTCGTTCATGTTGTGTCGTTCACGGTCGCATCTGATGCTGAATAACTCGCTCTCGTTCATTCTAAAGCAGCGCCAGTGATGATGATGCGACAGAGCGCTTCGCAGGTGCACCACTGACGTCAAGATCACGCATTCCTCCCCTCATCCTCTCCTGAGTCTCTTCATAACTGGGCTGTTTTATTATAGGGATGCTCATCTTAGGTGACACTGGGAAACGCAGTCTTAATGGCTTATATACACTTAAACATGTCTCGGGGGCCCTATAAAAACATTTTTAGCTATATTATCAATTGAATCATAAAACCTAAAACAATATATATAATGTATATATAGGCCTATATATAATGTTTTTTATGTTAGGTATACACAATACCACAATAATAAATTCAATTCAACTAAACTTCAGTTTTATATTCAACTCAAACCTCCAAAGATTACAGTATACTGTGCTGTATGTACTATCTGTTCAATTAGCCTATTTTACGAATTCACTTTCTGAGGAATTCCCGATATAAAGTTGCTGCTCCACCGACCTCTAGTGGACAAATTGAGTTATGCAGCTGTACAAACGCATGCCCACAAGGGACAGGGTTATAACTTTTTGACTATTTTTCAAATAAAAGATTTCCTGTGTCATAAATCAATGAAATGTTGCTTCAAAACAATGAAAAACGCACCCTAATTCCTCTAAGTTTAAAAACAGGACACCCCAGATAAAAAAAAAATTGGAACAACCATATAACGTCACTGCTTATAAGTAAGTAGCACTTCCTAAAATGTTCTAGAACTGTTTAGAACTTTCTGGAACTTTCTAGAACTGTTTAGAACTTTCTGGAATTTTCTAGAACTGTTTAGAACTTTCTGGAATTTTCTAGTTGTTTTTCTAGAACAATCCAAATCTTGGTATATACAGTATATATGAGAGAGAGAGAGAGAGAGAGAGAGAGAGAGAGAGAGAGAGAGAGAGAGAGAGAGAGAGAGAGAGAGAGAGAGAGAGAGAGAGAGAGAGCTTTATGAGCAAACAACTCAACTTGATACTTTTTGATATTTGTTTCAGTAGCAATATATGTCGCACAAGATACTTTAATGATACTACCTTACAGAAGAACAAGCCCATCTGGACCAATAATCTAGTGAGATTTTAGCAATCACATATAAGCAGAGGAGGTGTGCCTTTAGAAGAATCTTCACTAGAAGAAAAGTGCAGAATGCCACTCCAAATGCAAATTATTGGACGGTACCGGTTTCTTAGAGCAGAAATCAAAGGAAGACAGGAGAGAATAGTGGACATTTTCATAGAAGTGGAACACTGGAAAATTCCATTTATTCTTCCATAATTTTGTGAATTCTATGGACTGTTCTAAACACTTCTAGAAAGTTTTAGGAAGTGCTACTTATGAGCAGTAACGTTTGTTATATGGTTGCTCTTTTTTTTTTATCTGGGGTGACCTTTTTTTAAACTTATTAGGGCGTTTTTCATTGTTTTTAAGCAAAAGTTAATCGATTTATGATACAGGAAATCTTTTATTTGAAAAATAGTCAAAAAGTTATAACCATAATGACCACATCCTTGAAACGTTGTCATTTTCTGACATAAATGAAGAGTTGAGGGGGTTCCTCGGACACCCATGCACTGATCTCTCAGACATTAATGTAAGGGCACATATACAGAGTTCATGTGTATATGAACACATTTGATTGGCTGTCACTAAAACTAATTTTTTCCCGTTTCCTGTCAATAAAAAAATCTGGGTTATAAAATCTTATAACTGCCGCATCACTTTAGCAATACGTTTGTTGATGGTCACTGTGATTTGTTTTGTTGATCCTGGAATAACGTTCCTGTCCAAAAATGTTAGTCCTATCCCTAAACCTATCCCCAACCCTACCCATAACGTATCCCTAAAATCCGATGGGGAATGATCGGTGAATAACACTGATGTAGAAGCCCCTAATCCTGGTTGTGAGCCTAAACTTGACAAACTGTAAACTTGTCCCTCAAATCTTGGATTGTTCCAGGATCAACAAAGATGTTTTCCAGGAATGTTTTCACCGTCTGGGTACAGTCAGGCTTACTTGTCATTACATATAAAATCTATGACAACAAAGACAAGATATACATATAGTGTGTAACATTTATCTAACATAAACAATCTTTGAATTAGCATTGTTAGGCCTTGGCTAAAATCCATTTTATCACAGGATTCCTAGTGCTCTGAGATGTGTGAATTTGACAGTGTCAAATTTAGCCTATACTGTCGATATACCCTGATTCATGTTGGGCGAGTAGAGCGTGTGGCCTCTAACATGACATTTCATCCCCTATGTTATGTGTTCTAATGAGCATTTCACGTCTCTTGTGGATAAAGCAATTTTATCTCACTTAAACACTAGTCCACAAAGTACAGGACACTTGCATGTGATAGTATTGAATACACAATTCTCTTTATCCTTATTGCAGATTTTTAATCACAAAATGGGTTTCTGTGGCTATATTTTTGAGCTGTGTGTGAAGCTGGAAGTGCAAAAGCCTTTTATTTGGAGCCATACAGAATGAACAATTGTGTGCCAGGCATGGGTACGCTGGATATGTTAACCCTATATGTGTGGGGACATGTCACACATTTCACAATTCATCGTTTCTGTCCGTGTCTGTTTCCTATATAATTTTGGGGAGTGATTGTAAATGTCTCATGTCATGGTGAGTAAACAAGTTAATGTTAAATATACAGTATAAATGGGGACAGTGCCATCTATCTGTTATAATATTGCATGTAGTTGTAGTAGCAATGGGAAATGCAGTGGGTAAGTTACACGAGTTGACTGGTCCGGAGATTTATTGTTAAAAATGTTTAAAACACAAAAGATATTGACGTTGAATCCGGTGTTTTATATCAAATTAACTGAGCACGTTTTCACGAGGTTTGATTGAGAAGTTTTCGTGTATTACCTTGTGATTTGTATAGGACTGATTTATGCTCTGCACCACAACACCTAATAATACTCACCATTCTCCATTGTGCAGATAATGTTTGATAGTGTTTTTGTGTGTTTTGATGCGTTTTAATACATAATTACTGTTGTGTTTGTGTATTTGTCAGGAGATGTTGTTACCTATAAAAGGTGTAGGAGAGAGTGGGGTAAGATGAGCCAGTGGGTAAGTTGACCCACCCCCTTTATCTTGGTAACTGTACACTTTTATTGTCATGTGACCATATATTTTGGAACCACCCATCATTTCTGCCAGACTGTGAAAATGAGAAGCACATGGGAGGAGTGGAAGGCGCCCATTTACTTTAAAAACTGTTTTTGGCTTGTCAGAGTAAAATATTAGCATAACTGATGTAATGGCTGTTGCATCAAAGCAAATTTGTCCAGGCCTAAAATATTTATGATCCATGTTGGTGATTTAGCAATGTATAAAACCATGCAAATCATTTAGCTAAATATTAGCCTAAATTGGTAAGCTAGCTAGTTTTATCCAAAATGGCAGCTATGGGGCAAAGTGAGCCAAATGCTATGGGGTAAATTGAGCCAGCGTTTTAACTTACCCCACCATAAGGCACTGTAGTTAAGTTAAATCTCTGAAGGATAAACTGGTATAATTTCAATGTAATGCTACACAACTGGTTTAGTTTATCATTTTCTTTAAAAAAAAAAATTTTGTTTGAGTTTATTTGATAGGAACAATGTACAAGCACACCAAATCCTTCTCTGATAAGACCCAGAAGATGCTTAATCATATATATCTTTCCACCTTTAGTCCCTAAGGACCTAACATGTTCAACACTGCAGAAAAACTACCGTGCCAAGAACCCTTTATCTAAAATGTTTATTAGTTTCAATGACATTCATTCATTCACTCTAATTCAGTTTTTATTTTATTTAATTTTTATTTAATTTTACTCAACAAACTCTGTTTAATCTTTTTTTGGGAAGGTTACAACTTTGGTGTTCAACATGGAAATGCAAACAATTCAAGACATTGAAATTTCAACTTCATTTGGTTGGTTTTATGTTGTTTAAATTAGCTTTAAGAAAAGAAATATGATTATTTGTAAAAGGTAATTTGACAATTGAAGGTCTTTTTAAAAGAGGTAAATTATCTTTACAATTTCACATGGGTTTGATTCAGATTCAATTAGATGGTCCGTTTACACCCAGATGGTGCAACTTATCCACTGACTCGGATCAACTTACCCCAACCTGGGGTAAATTGAGCCACAGGAACACTTTTTTATAAGAAGCAATATTTTTAGAACCCTTTGTCATAGATGTATCATGATCATTCTGATCATTTAAAATGATAGCAAACATCCTGAAATTACTTCAGATACTTTCATTGTACTTCTGCCTTATTTTCTCTTATCTTGAGGACCACATAAGTAAAAAATGGCTTATCTTACCCCACTCTCCCCTAGAGTAAGAATGGAAGAGGGTTGCACCTGTTGGCTTTGTGGATTTGAATAAATCTTTAAGAATTGAGAACTTTCTTGTCCTCATGCTTACCAGGATTTAAACATAACAAATTGGCGACGAGGATTTTGCTGTTCTACATGAAAGATGTCTGCTGTTGCTTCTTTTCCTACGCCATTCTTACCATGTCCAGGTGAGCCGTCTATACCTTTTGGCGCCTGGCTAAAGATGTTTGAGAACTACTTGTCGTAAATGCATCAGGAGATGACTGGCCAGTTGCAAGAAAGCGAGCTTTGTTTCTTCATTGCCTGGGAACAGAAGGTCAGAGACTATTCTATACTTTACCAAACCAAGGAGAGACAATGGAGGATGCTATTGAGACTTTGAAACTGCACTTTATTCTTCGACGTAATGTTGTTGCTGAGTGTCATGCATTCAGAAAACGAATTAAAGCACCGGGGAAAACAATCCTGCAGTATGTCACTTCTCTTCAGGACCTAGCAACCACATGTGAGTTTGCATCTAATAATGATGAAATGTTGCGAGATCAATTAGTGGAGAATGTAAACAGTCTGCTATTAGAGACTGATTTGACTCTTAACAAGGCTATTACTATTGCTACACAAATGGAGGCTGCTGGTGAACAAGCTAAACTTTTTTCAAATCAGACTTCAGTACCTGCTCAAGCAATACTGTCACGGTTCATGGGTTCACTGACTCGCCCTCGCGCTGTGTGTATGAGTGTGTGAGTAGTGTGGTTGTGGGCGTTACCTTGTTGGCAGCTGATTGATGATCAGCACCAGCTGTGCCTTATCTAAACGCTCTATTTAATGTGTTTGCCAACGTGTCCTGTTTGTCAGATCGTTGCAGGCTCTCCTGGGTATTGGTCGCTCTTCTCTGTCGTCTTCCTGGACGTGTATGTTCTGGACTGTCCGTCCTGTGTGCCCTGGTTTCTGGGTTTTGGATTCTCACGGATCTCTGTTGCCCGAGCCTACCCTTCAGCAACCTGTTTCCTGACCTTTACGATCTACATTACTGAGGAACTATTGTTCAATAAACCTTTCACATACTAGCATTTGGATCTTTTGTATTCCTTTCATCAGGAGGAGAGTGACAGAACGATCTGACCATAAATGGATCCAGCGAGATCATCCGATCTGCAAGAGTATCTGACTAAGAGTGCCCAACGCATGGATCATCAGGAGGAACAAGTGCTTGCCACGGCTCGGGCTGTACAGGCTTTGGTGACGCAGGTGACCGAGCTCACTACCCAAGTGCAACATCTGTCATCGCCCACTGCACCAGCCACACCGCCCGTTCCTCACAGCCACTCAACATCGCCAACCAACACGAGCCACGGATTCCTACACCTGAAAGATATGCTGGTGAGCCGAATCTTTGTAGAGCATTTTTAACAAAGTGTTCTATATTTTTCTCTCTCCAACCTATGACGTTCGCTACTGAGGAATCGAAGGTGGCATTGGTCATGACGCTGCTTTCAGGACTCTGTGGGGGATGGCGGTGTGGGAGAACAACCATCTTTGCTGCTCCTCGTTCCTTACACTCTCTCAGGAAATGTAACGGGTCTTCGATCGGGCGGTTGAGGGTTGTGAGGCGGCTCGTAAACTCGCTGATCTTCGTCAGGAGAACAGACCCGTTTCCGACTATGCTATCGAGTTTCGCACTTTGGCAGCTGAGTGTAAGTAGAACGAGGAGGCGCAGTGGGACATGTTCCTGCATGGGCTGGCTGACCGTGTACAACGAGAGATTTACACCTTGGAGCTACCGACGAGTCTCGACAGACTTATGGAACTGCCGCTGCGTGTAGATGCACGTCTGCAGCAACGAGTTGATTGTGCACGGTACACGGTGACTAGATAAGGGGTTACTGTCGGGTGGGATAAGTATGGAGAAATCCTCGTCGGCCACTCTCCTCCCGGTAAGACTGCAATGGGCAACGGGTTTTCACAGCTGTCAGGCCCTGGTGGATTCAGGAGCGGAGGGTAACATTCTGGATTATTCATTGGCCATTCATCTGCAGATTCCCATGGTTCCACTCCGTCATACCATCTCCGTTCGAGCACTTAACGGACAGAAGTTACCGGCTATCATGCACTCTACCGGCTCACTGACACTCATCACATCTGGTAATCACACTGAACAGACTTCCTTTTTTATTTCCAGGTCTCCTCTCGTGCCCATCGTACTGGGTCATCCTTGGCTGGTGAAGCACAGACCCAGGATCGATTGGGGCCAAAGTTCCGTATCAGAATGGAGTAACCAGTGTCATGCCTCTTGTTTAGTGTCTGCTTGTTCGTCTGTATCTTGTTCTGTGTTGCAGGAGGAGCCGGTGAACCTGTCAAATGTGCCGGAGGATTACCTCGACCTGAAGGAAGTGTTCAGTAAGTCCCGGGCTGCTTCTCTTCCCCCGCATCGTCCCTATGACTGTGCAATAGAGTTATTGCCAGGTACTTCTCTGCCTAAAGGCAAGTTATATTCACTTTCTAACCCAGAAAGGGAGGTCATGGAGAAATATATTTCTGATTCTTTGGCAGCTGGGCTCATTCGTTCTTCCTCGTCTCCCGCCGGCGCAGGTTTTTTTTTCGTGGGTAAGAAGGATGGTTCTCTGCGACCGTGCATTGACTACCGAGGGCTGAACAACATCACGGTAAAGAACACTTATCCTTTGCCGCTGATGTCTTCAGCTTTTGAACGGTTGCAGGGAGCGTCTCTTTTCACGAAATTAGATCTGCTAAATGCTTATCATTTGGTCCGCATAAGGGAGAGGGATGAGTGGAAAACGGCGTTTAATACCCCCAGGGGGCATTTTGAATATTTGGTCATGCCTTTCGGCCTGTCCAACTCCCCCGCCGTTTTGACGTCAATGACGTGTTGAGAGACATGGTCGATCAGTTCATATATGTCTACCTGGATGACATTTTGATATATTCTTCCTCTCTCCAGGAACATGTTCAACACGTCAGACGAGTGCTCCAGAGGCTGCTCGAGAATGGGCTTTTTGTCAAGGCGGAGAAATTAGTTTTTCACGCACAGCCAGTGCTTTTCACGTTCTTAGGGTATATCATCTCGTCCGAGGGAGTGCGCATGGATCCTGACAAGGTTAAGGCTGTGGTAGATTGGCCAATCCCAGACTCTCGTAAGGCCCTACAGAGGTTTCTGGGATTCGCCAATTTTTATCGGCGTTTTATTCGCAATTTCAGCCAACTAGCCGCTCCTCTGACCGCCTTGACCTCCACCGGGACAACGTTCAGGTGGTTTAATGCAGCGGAGGCTGTGTTTTCCAACCTTAAGAGCCGCTTCGTTTCAGCTCCCATTCTTGTAGCCCCTGATCCGTCACATCAGTTCGTGGTGGAGGTCGATGCGTCAGAGGTGGGGGTAAGTGCAGTACTTTCTCAGCGCACTGCCGCGGATGACAAGATGCTCCCATGCACGTTTTTTTTCTCATCGCTTATCGACTGCCGAACGCAATTATGATATTGGTAACAGAGAGTTGTTGGCAGCCAAGTTAGCATTGAAGGAGTGGCGTCACTGGTTAGAAGGGTCGGGGGTACCTTTTATCGTCTGGACCGATCACAAGAACCTGGAATACATCAGGTCCGCCAAACGACTTAACTCCAGGCAGGCTCGGTGGGCTCTTTTTTTTGGTCGTTTTGATTTTTTCCCTCTCGTATCGTCCGGGGTCCAAGAACATCAAACCCGACGCATTATCTCGTATTTTTGATCGTTCCGAGCGCCTGTCTACTCCCGAGTGCATTTTACCTGAGAGACTCTTTGTCTCTTCACTCACATGGGGGGTCGAATCGAGGGTCCGCACTGCCTTAGAAGGGGTAATGCCTCCGCCCGGTTGCCCACCGAGTCATTTATTCATGCCAGAGGGATTACGGTCAGACGTAGTTCGGTGGGGTCATAGTTCCAATGTGGCTTGTCATCCGGGAGTCAGTCGTACCAGTTTTTTGGTCAAACAACGATTTTGGTGGCCCTTTATGGCTCGTGACATTCGAGATTTTGTTTTGGCTTGTTTGGTTTGTGCTCGTGGTAAGACTTCCAATCGTCCCCCAGATGGGCTTCTTCAACCGCTGTCTGTCCCTTCGAGACCCTGGTCCCACATAGCGCTAGATTTCGTTACAGGTCTCCCTTCCTCCCAGGGTAATACGGTAATTTTGACCGTAGTGGACCGGTTCTCGAAGGCGGCACATTTTATTCCCTTGCCCAAATTACCCTCAGCCAAGAAGACGGCGGTTACTGTCGTTGATCATGTCTTTCGTATTCATGGCCTCCCGATAGACGTGGTATCCGACAGGGGACCGGTTACTGGGAGCGACTGTTAGTCTGTCGTCAGGATTCCATTCCCAGAGTAATGGCCAAGCCGAGAGAGCCAACCAGGACTTAGAGAGAGTGTTGCGATGTCGGGTGGCTCAGAATCCTTCCTCCTGGAGCCAGCAACTCTCATGGGTAGATTACGCTCACAACTCACTACCAGTATCTGCCACGGGTACTGTCACGGTTCATGGGTTCACTGACTCGCCCTCGCGCTGTGTGTACGAGTGTGTGAGTAGTGTGGTTGTGGGCGTTACCTTGTTGGCAGCTGATTGATGATCAGCGCCAGCTGTGCCTTATCTAAACGCTCTATTTAATGTGTGTGCCAACGTGTCCTGTTTGTCAGATCGTTGCAGGCTCTCCTGGGTATTGGTCGCTCTTCTCTGTCGTCTTCCTGGACATGTATGTTCTGGACTGTCCATGCTGTGTGCCCTGGTTTCTGGGTTTTGGATTCTCACGGATCTCTGTTGCCCATTGCGTCCCTGCGTCACCGAGCCTACCCTTCAGCGACCTGTTTCCTGACCTTTACGATCTACATTACTGAGGAACTATTGTTCAATAAACCTTTCACGTACTCACATTTGGATCTTTTGTATTCCTTTCATCAGGAGGAGAGTGATAAATACAAGCAACAAGTGTGCCTGCTGTTGATCATTACAAAAGACAATCACCTTTGAAACTTCTGTCTGTGCCTTCAAAGTCTTCTGCTACTTCCTTGACTTGTGCATGTTATCGCTGTGGATCTACAAAGCATCTTTTAAATGATTCCAGATGTCCTGCAGTTTCTGTAAAGTGCAATAATTGTCAAAAGTTGGGACATTTTTCAAGAGTGTGTCAATCACAGCAAACACGTTCTGTACATGAGATTGAACTGCCTGAGCTTCAGATTCTTTACATGCATGATTCAGTATCTAATAAGATAAAGTGTACTGCTACTATCATGACTGCATCAGCCTCTGTACCCGTGGAGTTGATTGTGGGTCCTGGATCCTCAGTTTCCATTCTGCCAAAATCTGTGTATGAAAAACACTTTAAACAAGACTCCTTGCTGCCTCCTTCTGTTAAACTGGGTAACGTATTCACGAGATCCAATACCAGTGCTTGGCTGTCTACCTGTTACTGTTACCAGAGATGATGTGAACTTTAATACATCAGTCTTTATAGTTGAATGTGGTACTGCTCTTCTTGGAATGGATTTGATTAATGGATTGCATCTCAAGTTTGAAGGTTCTTCCATACTTCCAGCACCTGCTCAGTCTGCAGCCCCTGTGATGCGACTTTCTGCTTCTGTGCCTGTTGCTAAGCTAGGATGTGCAAAAGGCTTTGTGCATAAGGTAAAAAATTTCTCCAGTTGTGAAACCTGTACATCAGAAACTCAGACGGTTGCCATTATCTGTTCAAAATACTGTCAGTGATGAACTTCAACGCCTTCTTGACTTGCTATTCCCTCATGCTATTGAACGAGTGGATGCATCGCAGTGGATTTTCCCAGTTGTAGTTGTTCAGAAGAAGACTGGTGGTATTCGCATGTGTGTAGACCTGCGAGAACCAAACAAAGCTGTTGTTGCGGACCGTTATCCTTTGCCCCATATTATGAGATGATGTCTATGCTGCGTGGAGCAACTGTCTTTTCTACAATTGATTTGGAGAACGCTTACTTCCAGCTTTTGTTACATGAAGAAAGTCGTGATCTGACTGCATTTATCACCCATGAAGGACTATTCAGATTCTGTCGAGTACCTTATGGCCTTGCTTCAGCTCCGTCTGCGTTTCAGAAAATGCTAGCAACTGTACTGCAAGGATTGCCAAACATAACCAATTATCTGGATGATGTCATTGATAATTGACATCCTGCTGACTGCTGTGCTCGCGTGTGCGCTTTGCTTGCTTTTGAATCTTTATTTGATATCATTCCCTGTTGTTTAAACTGCGAAATATAATTTACCCATCACCATATATTGTCTAATATTGCCTACCACATTAAATCTGACACTGCTAGCTTTTAATCTAAATCACTATCACGCATTAGCATTTCGCTAGCCTGTTAGCTTGCCATCTCTGCACTCGGGTCTCTTATTTTCTGAGTTCATTAAACAACTGTGGTGAGTTGGATTAGTAAATAGACTCCATCAAACAACTGTGGTAAATTGGATTAATCAACAAATACGGTAAGCCATGTCTTCTCCTGTCATTGTCACTTGCACTGCATGTTTCATGTTTAGTATATCTTTCTCCGTTGGCGAACAGGGCTTCACATGTGATAAATGTAAGGAGATAGTCAGGCTGACGGAGAAGATTTCAGAATTAGAGACACGCATCCAGACTTTATTTGAGAGTAGTGAGAATGTAACAGCTTTAGACACTGCTTTGGATGCGAATAGCTTAGTGAACTCTGTACATTGTTCAGTTCCGGCTGTAGAGCCGTGCAGCAGGGCAACTGGGTGACGGTGAGATGGCATAGTCGTGGATCAAAAAAACACTCTTCCGTTCCGATTAGAACATCAAACAGGTTCTCCCCACTCAGTGACGCACCCACTGAGAATCCTGTTGAAAGTGCCCTAGTTATTGGTGATTCTATTACACGGAACGTGAAAATAGAGACACCAGCCACTATAGTCACATGTTTACCGGGAGCCAGAGCGCCTGACATCAAAGCA
This sequence comes from Coreius guichenoti, assembly GCA_039654105.1. NCBI lineage: Eukaryota > Metazoa > Chordata > Actinopteri > Cypriniformes > Gobionidae > Coreius > Coreius guichenoti. The sequence continues at coordinate 42,204,922 of CM077172.1, forward strand.
AATTTAAAAGTGCTGGCTAATGCTAATCGTAAATTCTCTAAGATTATTATTCACGTCGGCACAAATGATGTTCGACTTCGCCAGTCGGAGATCACCAAAATTAACATTAAAGAGGTGTGTAAACTCGCAAGTACGATGGCAGATGACGTTTTTTGCTCTGGTCCCCTCCCCGTTAAAAGGAGTGATGAGATACTTAGCAGACTATCATCACTCAATGGCTGGTTGTCTAAGTGGTGTCGGCAAAATAACATAGGGTTCATAGACAATTGGAAAAGCTTTTGGGGCAGACCTGACCTGTTGAAAAAAGATGGTATTCATCCTTCCTGGGATGGCGCTGCTCTTCTCTCTAGTAATTTGGCACATAGTCTTAGAGCTAAACCTTGACTAACTGGGGCCCAGGTCAGGAAGCAGACGGACTGGCTTACCCGACCGCCTGCTAGCTGTCTCACGTCACAGAAGCCAGATAAATCTCAGCACATAGAGACTCTTTCACCTAGATATTATCACATAGAGACTGTGTCTGTTCCACGAATTAGTAAATACAAAAAAACATTAAAACCATTCAACGGTAAAAATTTAATTGATGTCCAACAAATAAACAACAGATATAATACAGATGATCAAATGATAAAGCTCGGGCTGCTGAATATTCGATCCCTTTCCTCAAAAGCGCTTATTGTTAATGATATGATTACAGATCATAACCTAGATGTGCTGTGTTTGACAGAAACCTGGCTAAAACCTGATGATTACATTAATTTAAATGAGTCCACCCCCCAAGATTATTGTTATAAACGCGAGCCGCGTCTTAAAGGTAAAGGGGGAGGTGTTGCTGTAATTTATAATAATATCTTCGGTATTACTCAGAAGTCTAGTTTCAAATATAATTCCTTTGAAGTTTTGGTGCTTTATGTAACGATATGTAGTGAAATTGATAAATCCCGTTTGACATTTGTGCTGGCTACTGTATACAGGCCACCTGGGCACCATACAGACTTTACCAGAGAATTTGCTGATTTAGTACTAGAGTTAGTACTGGCTGCAGATAAAGTCCTAATTGTTGGTGATTTTAATATCCATGTAGACAATGAAAAAGACGCATTGGGATTGGCATTTAGAGACATTCTAAACTCTATTGGAGTAAGGCAACACGTGTCAGGACCCACTCATCGCCGTAATCATACGTTAGACCTAATACTGTCACATGGAATAAATGTTGATACCATTGAAATTCTGCAGCAAAGCGATGACATCTCAGATCATTACCTAGTATCATGTACACTTAATTTAGCAAAGGCTTCAAAGCCGTCCCCTCGCTTCAAATATGGCAGGACTATCACTGCTGCGACTAAAGATTTCTTTGTAAATAATCTACATCATCAGTTTCATCTCCTCAGCATCCCAGATAGCCTAGAGGAACTCGATGTTGCAACAGAAACTATTGACTCTCTCTTTTCCAGCACTTTAGACACAGTTGCTCCCCGGTGCTTAAAGAAGATTAAAGAAAATAGTCCAACGCCGTGGTATAACGAGCACACCCGGGCCCTTAAAACAGCAGCCAGAAAAATGGAGTGCAGCTGGAAGAAAACAAAGTTTTTTGCATTTCGTGGAAAGAGAGCATGATTGCATACAGAAAGGCCATAAAAACTGCTAGGTCTGCTTATTTCTCGACTCTCAGAAGAAAACAAACACAACCCTAGGTATTTATTCGATACAGTGGCTAAATTAACCAAAGATAAAGCTTCACCTTCTGATGTTTGTAAACAGCACAGCAGTAATGACTTTATGAACTTCTTTACTTGTAAGATTGATAATATTAGGAAAAAAATTATGGCCATGCAGCCGTCTACTACAGTATCACATCAGACAGTGCATTGTAGTGTCACTGAGGAAAAATTACATTCATTCACTGCTATAGGAGAAGAAGAATTGGCTAAACTCGTTAAATCATCAAAATCAACAACATGTATGCTCGACCCCATACTGACTAAACTACTAAAAGAGATGCTTCCAGAGGTCATAGATCCTCTTCTTAATATCATTAATTCATCCTTGACATTAGGATATGTACCGAAAACTTTTAAGTTGGCTATTATTAAACCACTTATTAAAAAAACGCAACTTGATCCTACAAAATTAGTCAATTACAGGCCAATCTCAAATCTACCCTTTCTGTCAAAAATACTAGAAGATGCAGTGTCCTCACAATTATGCTCCTTTTTTAGAAAGAAATGGTATCTGTGAGGATTTCCAGTCAGGATTTAGACCGTATCATAGTACTGAGACTGCTCTCATTAGAGTTACAAATGATTTACTCTTATCATCCGATCATGGTTGTATCTCTCTATTAGTGTTACTCGATCTTAGCGCTGCATTCGATACTATCGACCACAACATTCTTTTGAATAGACTTGAAAATTATGTTGGCATTAGTGGAATTTCATTGGCATGGTTTAAATCATACTTATCTGACCGTTATCAGTTTGTAGCAGTAAATGAAGAGATGTCACACTGATCACAAGTTCAGTATGGAGTACCGCAGGGCTCAGTGCTAGGACCGTTGCTTTTCACCCTGTACATGCTACCACTGGGAGATATTATTAGGAAGCATGGCGTTAATTTTCATTGTTATGCTGACGATACTCAGCTCTATATTTCTTCACGCCCTGACGAAACTTACCAATTCACAAGATTAACAGAATGCATAGCTGATATAAAAAATTGGATGACTAGTAATTTCCTGCAACTTAATTCAGAAAAAAATGAATTTTTAATCATTGGACAAAAAAACTCCACAAGTAGTAACCTAGAATACTGTCTAACACTCGATGGCTGCTCTGTCAAGTCCTCGTCATCAGTTAGGAACCTGGGTGTGCTCTTTGATACCAATCTCTCATTTGAAAGCCACGTTTCTAGCATCTGTAAAACTGCATTCTACCATCTTAAAAATATATCTAAATTACGGCACATGCTTTCAATGCAAAATGCTGAACAGTTAGTTCATGCGTTTATGACCTCAAGGCTAGATTATTGTAATGCTCTACTGGGTGGTTGCCCTGCTCGCTTAATAAATAAACTGGAGCTTGTCCAAAACGCAGCAGCTAGAGTTCTTACTAGAACCAGGAAGTATGACCATATTAGCCACACTGCATTGGCTCCCTATTAAACATTGTATACATTTTAAAATCTTGCTGATTACTTACAAAGCACTAAATGGTTTAGCTCCCCAGTACTTGAGCGAGCTCTTAACGCATTATACTCCATCACGTCTATTGCGGTCTCAAAATTCTGGCCAGTTGATAATACCTAGAATATCAAAATCAACTGCAGGCGGTCGATCCTTTTCCTATTTAGCACCTAAACTCTGGAACAGTCTTCCTAGCATTGTTCGGGAAGCAGACACACTCTGTCAGTTTAAATCTAGACTAAAAACACATCTCTTTACTATGGCATACACATAAAACATTTTTAATTTCTATTACTCAATTCAGTTAAATGATTGTTTTAGGCTGCATTAACTAGGTCAGCCGGAACCGGGAACACTTCCCATAACACCTGATGTACTCGTTACATCATAAGAAGAATGGCATCTACGCTAATGTTAGTCTCTCTATTTATCCCGAGGTTTACTGCAGTCGTCCGGATCCGGGCCGTATCCAGACCAGATGGGGGACCTTAGCCTGGACATGACGACCATATCCCTGAAGTGTCTGTAGAGACCGTGTCAATTAAACTCCCCCCTGTAAATGCCGCATCGACACGACATCCTCATTAAACCCGTCCCCGGCGTGACGACTCCAATCTTTCGAGTAATCCTTCGAATATCTATTGATCTAATATGACTTCTGACCTGTAATGTTGCCAGAATCATAATCATACACTATTTGTTCGTCGGCCAGAGGAGAACTGGCACCCCGACTGAGCCAAGGTTTTTTTTCTCCATTCTGGCCCTGAAGGAGTTTTGGTTCCTTGCCACCATCACCTTTGGCTTTTGGCTTGCTCAGTTGGGGACACTTAAATTTCAACTATATTACTGATCTGCCCGCATTGACACTATATGATAATTGAACTGATCTGATGACATCACCGTTTTCACCAGAGCGGCTGTACAGCCGAATCAAATTCCGTTGCATTATTTTCCTGTTACCACTGTGAAGCTGCTTTGAAACAATTGCCATTGTAAAAAGCACTATATAAATAAATATGATGATAAATATGGTGATTTGATTTGATTTGATTTGATTGACTACGTTTACATGGACAGCAGTAATCTAATTATTTTCTAAAATATTCTGATTAAGATGTTTACACGAGTTGCTTTTAGAATATTCCGTTCAGGTTCCCATTTTACATGTTATAGAACATAGATCGATTAATGGCACACGTCATTACGTCTCCATGCCACGCAGTCCGACGTTCCCTCCAGAATTTCACGTATCAACATACAGTTCGTCTTCGTTATGGTACCATAAACCATTTTGTGTGTTTCATTTTGAAATTTTACGAAAGCTTCAAGTGCAGTGAATTATTTGTCATGCTACACATGCAAATAGACGACGGCGGATACAATTTCTCCAGCAACGGGCCTCTGCCACCGCAACAAACTCTGAGGTACTGGATGACAGTACAAAGTAAGGACTGGTGGGAAAGAGTTGCTTGAAGCCATGCTCTCTTGTTTTCCGTCAAATGGCTGACCACTGCGTGTGCGTATGTGTCCTGTAACACACAACGTTAATAGTTAGATTAAGGTGTGTACATGTCTGTAATGCACTCAGATAATGCGACTAAAATAGGAATACTCCACGTCTTAATTCGATTTGCGTTTACTTCGAGTATGACTTTAGCCGGATTAAGGTAATTAGAAATCGCTGTTTACATGGTAGTTTCTTAATCAGAGTATTGTCTTAATCAGGTTAATATCGGAGTATTGTTGTCCATGTAAACGTACTCATTGTCTGGGGATGCACAAAAAGTGAACATGACCACATGCTCAAAGTGGTTATTCAGCGCATACACCTGCATCGCCGGTCTTACAGTTGAATGATTCAAAATGTCACTTTAATAAAAGCAGTTTGCGCTTCCTTGGTCATACTGTATAGGCACAGGGTATTTACCCAGATGAGGATCATCTCCGTGCAATGCTTCATGCTCCTGTTCCTAATGATGCACATCAGCTCCGTTCCCTTCTTGGATTGTTGTCATGGTACAATAAATTAATTCCAAATTTCACCACAGTAGAACCATTGCGTGCTTGCATCAGACAAGGTTCTGAGTTCAGCTGGTCAGATGAAGCTCAGAAGAGTTTCAGTACTGTAAAGGAGTTGTTACTTCAAAGCCCTGCTTTAGCATTGCTTGACCCTAACTTGCCCACTGTCGTTTCAACGGATGCATCAGATTATGGACTACGTGCTGTACTCTCTCAAATTCATGAAAACAACACAGAGCGTATTGTTGCATTTGCTCAATTTTTGAACAACGCAAATATTCAACGATTGAAAAGGAAGCTTTAGCATGTGTCTGGGCTGTTGAAAAATGGAGAACTTACCTCTGGGGTCGAAAATGTATTCTACGTACAGATCATCAGGTCTTGACAGTGCTCCTCTCCTCTAAAGGCACAGATTGCGCTGGAATGAGAATAACGCGTTGGGCAGAGCGACTATGAGGTGAATTATTATCCTGGCTTTCAAAACCAGGTTGCTGATTATCTTTCTCGCCTACCCTTGCCTGCTTCTGATGAGGATCTTTCTGATACTGAACCTGAGTTTGTTGCATTTCTGTCTGCTGTGTCTCCAACTGAATTTGCTTCTGCCTCTGCATCATGCTCAGAAATGGCTGCATTACATGCTCAGATTGTTCGTGGATGGCCTTCTTCATCAGCTGCTGTGGATGTTGTTCTCCGTCCATATTTTCAAGTACGTGATGAACTTGCTGTGCAAAAGGACTATGTGTTTAGAGGGGCACGTCTTGTTGTTCCTGTTTCATTGCGACGTGTCTTGGTGAATCTGGCCCACGAAGGTCATCAGGGAATAGTGCGTACGAAACAGCGCATTCGTGAACTTTACTGGTGGCCTGGTATTGACTGTTTGGTTAAGGAGCAGATTAAGAATTGTGAAGTTTGCTTGTCTTCTGATAAGACTACAACTGTCCGTGCTGCACCTTTACAACCTGTACCTTTTCCATCTATGCCATGGGAAAAAGTGGCTGTTGACATTGTTGGCCCATTTGAAACCGCTACCTGGGATTGTCAGTACATTATGACATTGATTGACTATCATAGTAAGTGGCCAGAAGTAGCATTCACTTCTTCAATCACAAGTAAAAATGTGATCAACTTCTTGACATAAGTTTTTTTTTTTTGGAAATCCTCATTACATTGTATCTGACAATGGATGTCAATTCAAGTCAGTGGAGTTTGCTGCATTTCTGAAAGATAGAGACATTCAACACATACGTCAGTGTATCAACCAGCTGCAAATGGAGCTATCGCGAGACAGTACTGAGTTCTGTTCAGTCTACTATTCTGTCTGGAAAGCCATGGAAATAACCGAGTTTCTTCAAACTTACCGTGCTACTCCCCATTCTGTTACTGGACGGTTACTCTGGCAGAAAAATGCGTACTCGTCTTAATGTTCTCCCTCTTCCTATCACTTGTAAGGATGCTGCTGTGAGTCAGAAAGTGTCATTGTCTCAAAAGAAGATGAAAACATACACAGACCTCAAACGAAGAGCTTGTACTCCTGAGTTCAAACCTGGAGACTAGGTGCGGTAAAAATTCGGAGTGTCTGTTTACACCAAGTGCAAAAAGCGTGCCTTGTTGGCAAGTGCTATTGACACTAGCTCCACCTAACAATGCCTGGTTGGACCAAACAAGATTAAAACAAAGACATGCATATTTCCGCCTTTTGCCGGTTTTGACGCGTTCGGTCCGGGTTCGAATCTGCCTTTTGCCGGTTTTGACGTGATCGACCCGGGTTCGAATCCGCCTTTTGCCGGTTTTGACGCGATCGGCCCAGGTTCAAATCCGCCTTTTGCCGGGTTTGACGCGATCGACCCGGGTTCGAATCCGCCTTTTGCCGGTTTTGACGCGATCGACCCGGGTTCGAATCCGCTTTTTGCCGGTTTTGGCGTGATCGGCCCGGGTTCAAATCCGCCTTTTGCCGGTTTTGACGCGATCGACCCGGGTTCGAATCCGCTTTTTGCCGGTTTTGACGCGATCGACCCGGGTTCAAATCCGCCTTTTGCCGGTTTTGACGCGATCGACCCGGGTTCGAATCCGCTTTTTGCCGGTTTTGGCGTGATCGGCCCGGGTTCAAATCCGCCTTTTGCCGGGTTTGACGCGATCGACCCGGGTTCGAATCCGCCTTTTGCCGGTTTTGACACGATCGTCCCGGGTTCGAATCCACCTTTTGCCGGTTTTGACACGATCGACCCAGGTTCGAATCCGCCTTTTGCCGGTTTTGACACGATCGTCCCGGGTTCGAATCCACCTTTTGCCGAGCTCGCTCTTCTCCCTTTTCCCATCACATATCACATCGGAAAGGCATTTACTTTCAATAAAAATTAAGAAAATGTTCTAAAAGTGGAAATAAAGTGCCTAACGAAATGTTTAATAATAATAAAAGCATTTATTGGATAGGGTTAGGGGTAGGTGTAGGGAGGGCATTTATTGACCCATTAAGACGGCATCCATTTAATAATTTTAATAAATATAATCATTTATACTCATTTATAATCATTTATACATTTATATATGTACATTTATAATGTACAACAATACTGAGGTGCAAATAGTATGTATCTGTCAAAATAAAGTATAAATTGCATTTAATTACACATATTGCAAAGAACTGCTACTTTTACATGGTGTAAATAGAATATATCACTATTTTCCCTTAGTATGCTATTTCACTTAGTAAATAGCATCTACAGCTATTTGCACTTAGTGTAAATAACATCTATTGCTAAAAAATGTTATTTTCACTTAGTGTAAATAGCATCTATTGCTAAGAAAATATGCTATTTTCACTTAGTAAATAGCATCTATCACTATTTGCACTTAGTGTAAATAGCCGCTACCATAAAAATGTTCCAAAAGGACATCCTAGATTCTTAAAACCTTTGAAAATTGCACGTCAACTTGGTCCGTGCACTTACCAGTTATCAGATGGGAAAACTTGGCATGCATCTCATCTTTCTCCAGCTTGTGCACCTATGGAAAATGTAATTGAGAGTTAACTAGTGTCCTTGTCCCTCCAGTCTGTTCCTTCCTCTACTGTGTTGCCTAAAAATGAACTTGTGAACTTACCTACTCAAATTGCCTCTCCATCTGTTCCTGAAAGGTCTTCATCACGAGTGAAAAGCCCTCCTTGTGACATTGATTGTGACAAAAAAGACATTGATTACCTTGTGCTAAATGAGAAATTAATTATAGTTCTAATATGTATGGTTACAGAATGTATTGTTAAACTAATTGAATTGGATGTAACTATTGTATTGGATTTGCCTATTGCGCCAACTATGTATTTTGGGTGGAATTTACAGTTTTAAGTAACGGGGAATGTTGTGTTTGTGTATTTGTCAGGAGATGGCGCTGTAGTCCACACGCTGTTACCTATAAAAGGTGTAGAGTAAGAATGGAAGAGGGTTGCACCTGCTGCCAATCATGTAACGCCTGGCACTGTTGGCTTGCTTGTGGATTTGAGTAAATCTTTAATAATTGAGAACTTTCTTGTCCTTATGCTTACCAGAATTTAAACATAACAAATACCATATATTCTAGTACACCACAAGATGGGCACATTGCTTTGTTTGGATCAAAAAGAGTAAGAGTGTTATTGGAGAATTTTATAAGTCAACACATCACATGTTTTAATTTTACACGTGATGTGTTGATAGTGATATCTTATGTCTTTGGTTCACTGCAGTTTTAAGGAGAAAATACTCAGCAACGGTGTTGACTTATGAATTTGCACATGATTTGTCTTAAAGCATAATAAAAACACCACAAACATATAAACAACATTGAAAACTTACACAATACACTTAAAATGTCTTGGGGGACCTATAAAAACCATTTTATATTATCAATTGAATCCATAATATCCATAATCCATAATAATTTAACATTTTTATAGTAGGCTAATAATGTTTAATTTTTGCTCTCATATTTTGTGATGTCAAACAAAAGGCAATCATAATAACTAAACATAGAATTTATAATCTAATAGGGGGTAAAAACTGATTACTGAGGAGATGAGTTGACAGTCAGGTAACGTCATTTAACACTCTCAACCTGGCTGTCTCGTTTAATAATATTTATCTATGGCTTTTATAACTGCGGGAACATTGCGAGGCCGGGAACGAGTGCTGACAAGCAGCACATACTGTACGTAGCACACCGGCCTTGAAAATTTAACACGGATGAATACAAGGCTGTGAGGGATAGACTAATGATGCTCTTTCGGAATACAAACACATAAAACAGTGGTATTTTTGAGTGGGCCAGCTCTAATTGATCAAAAATTATCCTGTATCTTAATTAAAAACACATGATTTATTAACATAAATTATCAAACAAGCATATTCAACAACATATTTAAAAAATAAAAAAAAACAAACTGATAGGACATGTGTTGACGTTTCAGTTGATGAAATCTGAATATCAGAATATTAAGAAATCAGAATATTGATGAAAATGAACTCTACAACATATTAAAAATGTGACTAACACAAGCTACAGGCTAAGAACTGAAGATGAATATTTAAAATGTAACAATATTGTAAAACTTTTTCTGTTTTCTCTAAACTAAAATTGAGCTTTAATTGGGTCCATATTTTTTAAAGCCATATTTTACTTTGCATCTACATTTTGCTCTTCTCATCCTTTCTAGACCTTCTGTTGGCTTGGACCAGACGGGATAGCCTTCTTTGTGCATCGATGAGCCTTGGGCGCCCAACACCCTGTCGCCGGTTTGTGGTTTGTCCCACCTTGGACACTGTTGGTAAACTGTGTGAAACACACAAGCCATTCCGTTTCAGAGACACTCTGACCCAGTTGCCTTGCCATAACAAGCTGGCCCCTGTCAAAGTTGCTCAGATATTTATTCCTGCCCATTTCCAACACGTTGGTTACGAGAACTGATTGTTTGCTTTCCATCTAATCTCCCCAGACCTTAATATGTGGCCTTGTTAGGAGATGATGCCATAGAAGATACATTTTAGTTCCCAGAGAAACTTTTGCCCCCCCCAGCCCCCAAGCCAGACCACAGTTTATGAGCCACACGCAATAAATACATAAGTAAACACATACATAAATCATGTATACAAATTGTCAATATTTGTGTGTTTGAAATATTAAATGCACCCAGTATATGTGAAAAATATGATAGAAATTCAAAATGTCTGCTTTCTCTACACGTCCCCTCCACCTGTCTGCACGTCTCATCAGCTCTGGGGCGCTGGAGAAAACGCCCCAGGAGGGTGTGTTAGGGATGCTGGGATGAAAAAGGGACCCAAGAGCAGATTAGCAGTTTGCTAAATTTATTGACCAAAGTGCAAAGAAAAAAAACGAAAACACAACACAAATATAACAGGCAGCCGAGCCGCCGAGCAAAGGGCAGATGTGAAATCCAAGGGGCAGTCAGGAGTAAAGCCAGAAGTCAGTTCAGCGATGCAACAATCCCTAAGGAAAGTCAATAAGGAAGACGGACCAGGCAGGGGTCAAAACCAGAGGGAGATCATAGTCCCAGGGGCAGAGCAAAGGCAATAGTCCAAAACAAGAGCAGAAAATCAGTAACCAGGTAAGTGATCCAAAACAGGACTGAGTACAGGAACAGGGCAAATCAAAGAAGAAAAAACAAGATTAGGCACGACTAGAACAAGAAAGTTTTTTGGGCAGTAGTGAAATGGACGATAACCAAGACACACTGACAGAGAAGCAAAGAAAGAGAGAAGCATAAGAAGTGGAGAAAATCAATGCAAAATGGGAGACAGGTGTGTGTGAGGAGAGCTGGAGCACTGATTAGAATGAGGTGCAGCTGTGATGGCAGAGTGAGTGGAACTTACAACCTAAGACACAAACACAACAGAAAGGCTGATGATCAAGCCAGAGTCCTGACAGGACCACCTGCCCCAGGAATGCCACCAGGCTTCCTAGGATGAGGGGCAGATCGATGGTATTCCTCAATAAGAGAGCAGTCCAGAATGTCCCGAGTCGGAACCCAACATCTCTCCTCTGGACCGTACCCCTCCCAATCAACCAGATACTGGTATCCCCTGCCCCGACGCCTAGAATCAAGAATCCTCCTGACGGTGAAAGCGGGAGCACCCTCAACCATCGGGGGGGATTAGAGGTAACAGGGGAAGAAGATGAAGAGAGAGAACGAATAAAAGGCTTGACACAAGATACATGAAACACCGGGTGCACTTGACGAAGAGGATGCGGGAGCCGAAGCCGAACCGCCACCGGGCTAAGCACCTTAACAATGGGGTATGGCCCAATGAACCGTGGTGCCAACTTCTTGGAGGGCACCTTAAGAGACAGGTCCTTGGTGGAGAGCCATACCTTTTGTCCACAGATGCACTTGGGTGCCTCAGCCCGATGACGGTCCGCCAATCTCTTGGTGCGTTCCCTAGTTCTCAGAAGTGCTTCCCTGGCCCTCCTCCAGGTCCACTGGCATCGATTGATAAATGCATGAACTGAGGGAACCGCAGCTTCGGAACCCTGTGAAGGAAACAGAGGAGGTTGATATCCCAGACAGCAAGAAAAAGGAGATAATCCAGTAGATGACACCGGCAATGTATTGTGCGCATACTTAACCCACGTAAGCTGCTGGCACCAGGATGAGGGATTGTGAGAAGCCAGACAACGAAGGGTCTTCCCGAGGTCTTGTTTCGCACGCTCGGTCTGGCCATTGGTTTGTGGATGGAATCCTCTGACGACAGACTAGCAGTAGCGCCAATCTGTCGACAGTACTCCCTCCAGAAGTGGGAGACGAACTGGGGTCCCCTGTCAGAAACCACGTCCTCCGGAAGACCATGGATCCGAAAGACATGGTCCATGACCGCCCGAGCAGTCTCCCTGGCTGAGGGAAGTTTAGGGAGAGGGATGAAGTGGACCGCTTTGGAAAAGCGATACTCACAATACGGTTGTGAGGACAACCGTATTGCCACTGGACTCCGGTAATCCAGACACATTTATATGGGATTGTGTCTATGGGTAATTATATGGGCATACCACGCAATATGGGACCACGGGCGAGATAGGACGGGAAGAGGTTGGAGCAAACCAACGGGTACAGAACTAGAGGATTTGTTTTGAGCACAGACCGAGCAGGCGACCACAAAACCACGAACACCCCCCCCCCCCCCCCCATGCCCGGCCACCAAAAACGCTGGCGAATGGCAGCCAACGTTCTCCTCACTCCTGGGTGACAGACCAGCCTGGACGAGTGACCCCACTCTAGAAACCTCTGGCCAAACCGACTCCGGAACAAACAGCCAACCCGCCGGGCCCCCCTCCGGCACCTCTGCCCCTGACTGAGCCTGCCTGACACGCTCCTCAATGTCCCAGGTGACGGACCCCACCACACAACCAGGTGAAAGGATGGTGTCTGGTGGAGTTGCGTCCTCCGGAGCCGAGAACTGACGTGAGAGCGCGTCAGGCTTAATGTTTTTGGAGCCTGGTCGGTAAGACAGTAAAATTAAAGCGACCAAAGAAAAGTGCCCAGCGAGCCTGCCTGGAATTCAGTCGTGATATCGTAGTTCCGTTCTGTGGGAGACAATTGGTGTGAAAAATATGCACAAGGATGCAGTTTGTTGTCAAGAGGGGATCATTGAGATAGAACCGCTCCGACACCTACCTCTGACGCATCAACCTCCACAACAAACTGCCGGGTAGGGTCCAGAGTTATTAAAATAGGTGCAGATAAAAACCGCCTCTTAAGTTCAATGGCTGCCTGAGCAGCTGAGGACCAGCAAAACGGTTTCTTTGTGGAGGTTAATGCTGTCAGAGGAGCCGCCACCTGGCCGAAATTATGGATAAACCGCCTGTAGAAATTAGCAAATCCAATAAAACTTTGCAATGACTTTCGGTTGCCAGGTGTGGGCCAGTTGGAGACGGCCTCTACCTTCGCAGGGTCCATGCGGATCCCCTCCAACGAGATGATGTGTCCCAAGAACTGAACTGACTGGTTGTGGAAGGAACACTTCTCTGCCTTAGCAAACAGTTGGTTCTCTACCAACCGCTGCAGCACTCGTCTGACGTGCTGGATGTGTACCTGGAGTGAACTAGAAAAAAATCAGGATGTCATCCAGATACAAAAAGACAAATTTGTTGATCATGTCTCTCAGCACGTCATTGACGAGTGCCTGGAAGACGGCTGGGGCATTAGTCAAACCGAAGGGAAGGACCCTATACTCAAAATGCCCCGTGGGTGTATTAAAAGCCATCTTCCATTCGTCCCCCTCCCTGATCCGAACCAGATGATAGGCATTGCGAAGGTCTAACTTCGTGAAGTACCTTGCCCCCTGCAGGATCTCGAAGGCCAATGACATCAAAGGTAGGGGATACCTATTCTTAATGGTGATGTCATTCAGCCCCCAATAATCAATGCAAGGACACAAGGAACCATCCTTTTTCTTCACGAAGAAGAACCCCGCCCCCGCTAGAGAGGAAGAAGGACGAATAATAGACCTCAGGAACCCTGGAGAGATCAATCGGCTCCTCCTGTAACACAGGAAAAGAAGAGACAGAAGACAAGGCAGACACAAGACAATGGGCATGACAATAGGGACTCCATGATAAGATGGTGCTTTCAGACCAGTTAATCTGTGGAATGTGAGTGGTTAACCAGGAATGACCTAAGACCACAGGAGTGAGAGGCGAGTGACAAACAAAGAATACAATTTCTTCTCTATGATTACCAGAAGTAATTCATTGTAATGGAACTGTGGTCTGAGAAATGGTGGTAAGTTCTCTGCCATCTAAAGCGTGAGCAGTAAGGATTGAAAAGAAATGCCTTCTTTCAAAGCCCAAGAAAAATCAATAAAATTCCCTTCGGCTCCTGAATCAATGAGGGCAGAGAGTTGATGAACAGCACCTTCTTATGTGACTGAGACTGGAAGCATAGAGCGGGAACCAGTAGATGGGGTGGTGGAAGTAGCGCTCGCCAGTACCCCCTTGCTTACTAGCGAGCGTTGGCTTTTGCCAGACAGGAAGAAGCTAAATGTCCAGGTCGGCCACAGTAGAGACATAATCCTTTGGACAGACGTTTCTGTTTCTCCTCTGCAGATAAACTGTACCTGCCCAACTGCATAGGTTCCGGAGCAGGTGAGTAGACTGGAGTATCGGAAACCGAAAAAGCAGACACAGGGTCGACAAAAGACAAGGATGTAGAAGCCCGAGCTCTCCGACGAAGATCCCGTCGATTATCCAAACGAATAGCCAGATCAACAAGTTCATCTAGATGTTCAGGAAGATTGTAAGCATACATCTCATCCCTTATCTCATCCTCCAGCCCCTCCGTGAACCTGGCCGCCAGTGCTGCGTCATTCCACTCACTTGACGCAGCAAGAGTGCGAAACTCGATGGCGAAGTCCGCCACTGAACGTCTTCCCTGACGAAGTGCTGCCAACAACCGCGATGCCTCCTTACCGAGTGCTGAGCGGTCGAATATCTTGACAAACTCTGCTTTAAAGCTAGAAAATTCCATACAACATGCTGCCTTTGCAGCCCAAACAGAAGTGGCCCGTTCCCGAGCCCGACCGGTAAGGAGGGAGATGACAAACGCCACTTTGGCTGAATCTGAGGCGTAAGTGAGGGGTTGCAGAGAGAAAAATCACCTCACATTGAATAATAAACGCACGACATACTGTAGGCTCATCAGAGTAAATAGGAGGATTGTTGATGTTCAGGAGTGACTGAAGAACGTTCGGTGGCCGGCGACACAAGGTTACGTTCAGTCTCCATCCGGCAAACAGTTTCTGTAAGCTCAGTGACTTGGCTGGCTAACGTCTCCACGGCATGATGAGCAGCCGCCAGCTCCCCCTGATGCTGTCCGAGCAGCGGACCTTGCGCTTCCAAAGCCGAGCGTAACTGCGATTGATCTGCTGGATCCATCCTGGTCAGTGTGTACTGTTAGGGATGCTGGGATGAAAAAAGGGACCCAAGAGCAGATTAGCAGTTTGCTAAATTTATTGACCAAAGTGCAAAGAAAAAAAACAAAAACAAAACACAAATATAACAGGCAGTCGAGCCGTCGAGCAAAGGGCAGAGGCGAAATCCAAGGGGCAGTCAGGAGTAAAGCCAGAAGTCAGTTCAGCGATGCAACAATCCCTAAGGAAAGTCGATAAGGAAGATGGGCCAGGCAGGGGTTAAAACCAGAGGGAGATCACAGTCCCAGGGGCAGAGCAAAGGCAATAGTCCAAAACAAGAGCAGAAAATCAGTAACCAGGTAAGTGATCCAAAACAGGACTGCGTACAGGAACTGGGCAAATCAAAGAAGAAAAAACAAGATTAAATAAATAAACTAGGCACGACTAGAACAAGAACGTTTTTGGTCAGTAGTGAAATGGACGATAACCAAGACACACTGACAGAGAAGCAAAGAAAGAGAAAAGCATAAGTAGTGGAGAAAATCAATGCAAAATGGGAGACAGGTGTGTGTGAGAAGAGCTGGAGCACTGATTAGAATGAGGTGCAGCTGTGATGCCAGAGTGAGTGGAACTGACAACCTAAGACACAAACACAACAGAAAGGCTGATGATCAAGCCAGAGTCCTGACAGGGTGTGTCTGTGTAGCAGCTTAGCCAATTGCTCATTTAAGATATGAATGTTTGACATAAACTATAGCCAACCAGCAAGCTCAAATCTAGTCCGATATGGCCGATTATTTTATCGCCCCAAGCGCGCACCCATGCACGCCACTACTAAAGTAGCTGGATGCGGTCATGTTAATGCCTTATTTCCATCCTTGTTAGCGAAGACCTCGGTTCGAATCCCGCTCGGAGAGAGTCGAGTAGGACCGGTTACATATGTGCGCTCTGATAGCTTTTTCCACGAGCACATTTCAGTCTGCTAGCATGTCTGGTGAGTGTTTTATTTAGAAGTTTGCGAGGGTCAGTGGTGTTTATGTACACATGGGCATCAGACACTCCAAGCACAGACACAAACACTCAATTTAACAGAGGAACTGTTCACTGATGATCTCGAGCCGCCTTCAGATCGCCATATTCAGCACATTTAGAATGTTTTATACATAATTTGTATTTTACTGTGTTTAATAATTCTGAATGAATTTGTATATATCTGTATGCTGTAAGGTTAAGGCGGCTGGTATTGCAGCTTGACTTGTAATGCATCCGGAAAGTATTCGCAGCACTTCACTTTTTCCACATTTTGTTATGTTTCAGCCTTATTCCAAAATGGATTAAATTCCTTATTTTTTTCCTCAATTCTACAAACAATACCCCATAATGACAACGTGAAAAAAGTTTGTTTGAAATCTTTGCAAATTTAGTAAAAAATAAAAAACGAAAAAATCACATATACATAAATATTCACAGCCTTTGCCATGACACTCAAAATTGAGCTCAGGTGCTCCTGTTTCCACTGATCATCCTTGAGATGTTTCTACAACTTGATTGGAGTCCATTCAGTTGATCGGACATGATTTGGAAAGGCACACACCTGTCTATATAAGGTCCCACAGTTAACAGTGCATGTCAGAGCACAAACCAAGCCATGAAGTCCAAGGAATTGTCTGTAGACCTCCGAGACAGGATTGTATCGAGGCACAAATCTGGGGAAGGGTACAGAAACATTTCTGCAGCATTGAAGGTCCCAATGAGCACAGTGGCCTCCATCATCCATAAATGGAAGAAGTTTGGAACCAGCAGGACTCTTCCTAGAGCCGGGCCGCCCGGCCAAACTGAGCGATCGGGGGAGAAGGGCCTTAGTCAGGGAGGTGACCAAGAACCCGATGGTCACTCTGACAGAGCTCCAGCGTTTCTCTGTGGAGAGAGGAGAACCTTCCAGAAGAACAACCATCTCTGCAGCACTCGACCAGTCAGGCCTAGGGTTGGGTATCGTTTGAATTTTAACGACTCTGATTCTGCTTATCGATTCCGATTCTTATCGATTCCTAATTTAGATTCCAATAAGGTAAAAAAAAAAAAACCTTAGATATCATTCACATTTATTATTAGGCTATTATTGCAAAACATTTCATTGTAGCTGAATACCATGAACAAAAAATCAACAGGCTAGCAACTTTTGCCTGTGGTTTAAAAATACCACAGCAAAAAAAAAAAAAAAAAAGCCTAATATAAATTTCAAGCATTATTAAAAACAAGTAAACACTCAGTAATTAAAAAAAGAACAAATAAACAAATTAGCAATTGCACAAATAAATACAACTGAACAAAGGTAGGATTGAAATAAACATTTTCAGGTAGGTACAGCAACTGTAATCAAATGTAAAATAACACTGCACTTTATTGATAAAATATAGGCTATACATTACAATTATAGTTAAAAGTTATTCTGTCTAGAACAGCAAGTGAATTTTCTCGTCTTTTGTTGTTTGATTAGCGTTATCATAGAGACGGCATCAAGAAAATCTGCCGTCAACGACATAACCGACTGTGTTTACGAGACTATTTTGACATTTTTGTGTGTATTTGTCCATTCGCGTGCTGTGCAAAAAGACGAGGAAGAGAACTCAGTTCATTATTGCGCACTATTCATTCACTATGAGAAGCCGTTCTGTGCGCGTCTGCAGCACAGAAAACAGCGCGGAGCGCGCGCGTCTTTTTTGCGCTCAAATGGTTAAAAATCACAATAAAATGCGCACATAGTAACCGATAAGCGGAATCGAAATGCGCGTTTCTTATCGAATCACCGGTTCTGGGCAATTTGGAACCGGTTCTAAAATGGAACCGGTTCTCGATACCCATCCCTAATCAGGCCTGTATGGTAGAGTGGCCAGACGGCACATGATAGCCCCCCTGGAGTTTGCCAAAAGGCACCTGAAGGACTCTCAGACCATGAGAAACAAAATTCTCTGGTCTGATGAAACAAAGATTGAACTCTTTGGCCTGAATAGCAAGCATCATGTCTGGAGGAAACCAGGCACTGCTCATCACCTGGCCAATACCATCCCTACAGTGAAGCATGGTGGTGGCAGCATCATGCTGTGGGGATGTTTTTCAGTGGCAGGAACTGGGAGACTAGTCAGGATCGAGGGAAAGATGAATGCAGCAATGTACAGCGACATCCTTGATGAAAACCTGCTCCAGAGCGCTCTGGACCTCAGACTGGGGTGAAGGTTCATCTTCCGACCCTAAGCACACAGCCAAGATAACAAAGGAGTGATTATGGGACAACTCTGTGAATGTCCTTGAGTGGCTCAGCCAGAGCCCAGACTTAAACCTGAATGAACATCTCTGGAGAGATCTGAAAATGGCTGTGCACCGACGCTCCCCATCCAACCTGATGGAGTTTGAGAGGTCCTGCAAAGAAGAATGGGAGAAACTGGCCAAAAATAGGTGTGCCAAGCTTGTAGCATCATACTCAAAAAGACTTGAGGTTGTAATTAGTGCCAAAGGAGCTTCAACAAAGTATTGAGCAAAGGCTGTGAATACTTATGTACATGTGATTTTTTTCGTTTTTTATTTTTAATAAATTTGCAAAGATTTCAAATAAACTTCTTTCACATTGTCATTATGGGGTATTGTTTGTAGAATTGAGGGGAAAAATAATGAATTTAATCCATTTTGGAATAAGGCTGTAACATAACAAAATGTGGAAAAAGTGAAGCGCTGCGAATACTTTCCGGATGCACTGTATATATATATATATATGTATATACACTCACCTAAAGGATTATTAGGAACACCTGTTCAATTTCTCATTAATGCAATTATCTAATCAACCAATCACATGGCAGTTGCTTCAATGCATTTAGGGGTGTGGTCCTGGTCAAGACAATCTCCTGAACTCCAAACTGAATGTCAGAATGGGAAAGAAAGGTGATTTAAGCAATTTTGAGCGTGGCATGGTTGTTGGTGCCAGACGGGCCGGTCTGAGTATTTCACAATCTGCTCAGTTACTGGGATTTTCACGCACAACCATTTCTAGAGTTTACAAAGAATGGTGTGAAAAGGGAAAAACATCCAGTATGCGGCAGTCCTGTGGGCGAAAATGCCTTGTTGATGCTAGAGGTCAGAGGAGAATGGGCCGACTGATTCAAGCTGATAGAAGAGCAACTTTGACTGAAATAACCACTCGTTACAACCGAGGTATGCAGCAAAGCATTTGTGAAGCCACAACACGCACAACCTTGAGGTGGATGGGCTACAACAGCAGAAGACCCCACCGGGTACCACTCATCTCCACTACAAATAGGAAAAAGAGGCTACAATTTGCACGAGCTCACCAAAATTGGACAGTTGAAGACTGGAAAAATGTTGCCTGGTCTGATGAGTCTCGATTTCTGTTGAGACATTCAGATGGTAGAGTCAGAATTTGGCGTAAACAGAATGAGAACATGGATCCATCATGCCTTGTTACCACTGTGCAGGCTGGTGGTGGTGGTGTAATGGTGTGGGGGATGTTTTCTTGGCACACTTTAGGCCCCTTAGTGCCAATTGGGCATCTTTTAAATGCCACGGCCTACCTGAGCATTGTTTCTGACCATGTCCATCCCTTTATGACCACCATGTACCCATCCTCTGATGGCTACTTCCAGCAGGATAATGCACCATGTCACAAAGCTCGAATCATTTCAAATTGGTTTCTTGAACATGACAATGAGTTCACTGTACTAAAAAGGCCCCCACAGTCACCAGATCTCAACCCAATAGAGCATCTTTGGGATGTGGTGGAACGGGAGCTTCGTGCCCTGGATGTGCATCCCACAAATCTCCATCAACTGCAAGATGCTATCCTATCAATATGGGCCAACATTTCTAAAGAATGCTTTCAGCACCTTGTTGAATCAATGCCACGTAGAATTAAGGCAGTTCTGAAGGCGAAAGGGGGTCAAACACAGTATTAGTATGGTGTTCCTAATAATCCTTTAGGTGAGTGTATATAGACCTATAGCCTATATATATAAACAAATGTTATTTTTCCTCAGTTTTTGCTGTTGCACTGCATGCATAAATTGTGAACTATGAAAATTAAAAAGTGTTTCTAATTTACCTTGAAAAAATGCATGCTGAAAATATTTGTGAGAATGATCCTCAAACTTAATCCTGAACTTGGTAAAACAATTATCTTTATTTAAAATATGTTTCAAGCCTTCAAAATATATTCTGGTTTAATATGTTTTCCTTCTGTTAACTTTTTTTTTTCTTAAACACAGCCCTACCTAGAAAATGTTCCACTAGCCGCCACTGCTTAGTTCCCACAGGAGCGATTTATAGATTATCATGACAGAATATGCTAATCAATGACTTGAAGATAGTTAGCTCCGCATCAGCTTCATAAATTCATCAACTAACCATTCAGAAACGTCCTGTCTCATTCTACATGTTGTCACTTCTTCTTGAGTCTCTCCATCATTGTCCGACTCCGGTTTGAACATAAAAGGCTAAACAGTTTCTGACATTTTCAGTGCGTGTCTGTGTGAGGTAATCAGAGCTGCTAACACGAGCTCTTGAAGCTCCGCCCTCTTTCTGAAAGGGAGCGGGGAGCAGCAGCTCATTTGCATTTAAAGGGACACAGACAAAACGGCACTTTTTGCCATTAACCATATCACATTGCATTTGCAATAACACAATATTAAACTGTCATGAAAAAGCAAAGAGCTGCCAATTCTCTTGTTTTTGTTCTCACTCACTCGTAATGTTCATTTCTCTAGTGAGTGAGATTCTGGTCTTGGTCCAGCTCTTTGCTCTCTTCTCCCACCAGTCTTTTTCAAATCTGATGCCAACCATCGATTTAAACTCAGGGAACAGCCTTTGAATAGGCTTGTTTTCAGAGGTATTCACGTATAACCCAAGACAGAGAGAGGGAAGTTAATTTTTAACAGCTGTAGGCAACATGCATGGAAGAAATGCTTTTGACCCATCACTCTATGATCTGTTTTTGATTTACCTCAAATGCTTCAGCATAGCAAGTAAGTGAAATATTTATACTTTTGTTTATGTTAGATACTTTCCAGCAGATATGTATATGTTAACTCACTCCTTTTCTATTAATTTGGCAGGTGTTAAGATTATTGGTCATGATACAACAGTCATGAAAGGAGGACATGCCACTTTGTTGTGTCATCTGACTGAGACAAAGGAGAATTTAACTCGTATCATCTGGCAGAAACAGACGAGAAAAAACCCTGAACCAGAAACCTTCTTTATCATCCACAAAGATGGGAGAACTGAAAACACAAATGGTTTACAGGACAATGTCAAATTTATTGGGAACATTAATGAGAAGAATGGATCAATTCAGCTGCTGGGAATGTCGCTCCTGGATGATGGAATCTACACTTGCATCTTCAACACATTTCCTACTGGACAAATTCTGACAAACAATGTCACAGTACATGGTAAGACTGAATGTTATTCTCTCATTCTGATTCTGTTCAACCAAAAATGACAAATCTGTCATCATTTATTAACCCATGTAGTGTACCTGTGTAACTCTCTTTCTTTCACAAAATACACTATTGATTGGGGACTGAAGCTTTCAAGCTTCAAAAAGCACCAGTATAATTTTTTATTTATATGAATATAATAAAATTTATATTTTTATTTATATCAAGTTTATATGACTCATGTAATATATTCCAAATTCCATACAGGTTTGGAAAAACATGAAGGGGCAGTAACATGATTTTCAGTTTTTGGATGAACTACTTACAGTAATTTAAATGTTTTATGAATATATTCCCTCTCACAAACATGGAATGTGTAAAGCAACACTTTACACAAAAGTTTGTTTTTTCAAACCTTTTTTCCTGTATTTTCCTGTAAGTTCCTCATGTAAATCTATCATATGGTTTCAAAAAATGCTGTGATTGGCTGCTGTGAGACTTCAGTGTAAACGCCCACTGCTGTGATTGGCTGCTGTGAGACTTTAGCGTAAACGCCCACTGCTGTGATTGCCTGCTGTGAGACTTCAGTGTAAACGCCCACTGCTGTGATTGGCTGCTGTGAGGCTTCAGTGTAAACGCCCACTGCTGTGATTGGCTAACATTTTGCATATGAAATCACTAAGTATTATAAAGGAGCATTTTTTGATCGCTTTCTATATATAATTTATTCACAGTTCAAATAACAGATTATTTTCATGCTACTAAGAGAAACAATGTGAAGTTGAGCATTTAATCATTGGTTTGATTTACTGACACATAGACAAAGAACATCTGACTCTACATGAATCATTATATCAGAAATCACTGGTCAGAGATCAGGCATTAGAATTAACGCACTTACATGTTGTGGCATTACTGTCGAGTCCATATCGTTAAAGTCTGTTTGCAAAGCCTGCGCCGAAATTGCGACTGATTTACCAAAGAATCCACAGTGAAATGTACCGAATACAAATAAATAATGCTCAGCTGAGACATTCACATTGTTGAAAATAAATAAGCACATTCCTAGCATTAGGATCCTTTGGAAGGTGATGTTATTTGTAGTTCATCCTGTATCTCTCTTCTCTCCTCGTCATCTCACTAACACGCCAGTGGGCGGGGCCAAAGTTGCGATGATGAAGTAGGCGTTGATCTTCTTCTGCAGAGGCGGTCTTTCACTGATAGGCACATTCCACAACGAGTCGTTCTCTGGGCTTGGTTACAATAAAAGCTGTTTTTGGACTAACAAGGAAGTTTTCAGTTTTGAAATTTACAGGATATTCTTATAGTATGATGACCTCTTATATGTCAAAAGCTCAAGGAATATTTGGTTTCTTAGTTCATGACCCCTTTAATGATTTTAAATTGGTGAATGTATTTGCCACAAAATGTTTTAGATGTTCCATATTGTTCACATGATTCATTTATTGACATTTTTCTTTTCAAATGTAGTTCCTCCTGTGGGGAACGTGACGGGGAGCACACATGTTTCTGATCATTACGACGTTACTTTGGCATCGTGTGTAGCCTCCAATGCACGGCCTGCAGCAGAAGTGCTGTGGAGATTAGGAGCTTTGAATGGCTCACTGAGGACGGAAACCAGCCTCACAGAGCACTCAGATGGTACCGTCACTGTTGTGACCTACATACATGGTGCACCATCTAAACATTTAAACCAGAAGAAGGTCCAGTGCGTGGTAAAACACAGCACACTGACCAAGGAGCTTGAACTCGACTACGTGATAAATGTACACTGTAAGTAACAGCCTGTATATACAGTAAAAGTCATAAGCTAGCCTATACAAATTAATATAACAGTAACTAGTCAGGGGCATCGCTAGGAGGTCTGGGCCCCTGTATATGAAATGTGTTTGTTGGTGGAGGTGGAATGCAGGGGAATATTTTACTCCTCTAAAAAAATGTTAATCATGGTTTTTGGCCTAACTGATGTTTATACTTGGACAGATGTGTAACTTGGGCAGTACAAGACCAAATTTCCCTCCTCTAACTGAAGCTAAATTTTAACGTCACATGAACAATGTTTATGGTAAGCCAATATTATTATTATTTTCATAATTTTGAATTCTCTTAGATCCTCCAGAA
The DNA here is from genome assembly GCA_039654105.1 of Coreius guichenoti. Lineage (NCBI taxonomy): Eukaryota > Metazoa > Chordata > Actinopteri > Cypriniformes > Gobionidae > Coreius > Coreius guichenoti. The sequence continues at coordinate 42,228,603 of CM077172.1, forward strand.
TTGGTGGTGATAATCCCTGATGATCCAAAAGATGCTGAAGAATATCATTGTTTAGTGGATTGTAACCCAACACCGACTAACTACATCTGGATCAAGTAATAAAGCCCTTAGTTCTTTCACTTTTCAGACACATTCAGAGTTATGTGGCAAGGAGATACTTGTTCTTTTTTAAGCATAGTTTTGTTGCTGCTCTGTTACTTTATTTTTAGCCTAGTTTGGACGATGGATTGCAAACTGATATAAAGTTTAATATATGGGAGTGCTGTAGTACTCAAGACTGGATTTTCATTACGGTCTTGATAATGTCATGGACTTGGAAATAATTGGACTCTGTCTTGACTTGGACTCTAACAGGTGTGGATTTCAGGTGCAGCGTTTTGTGGCTTTATTCTGCAAACTGTTACTTGTTATCATATTATTTTAATTTATTATAGTAATCATAAACACATTGGTTTGTAGCAAAATACAGCATTTTGTTATTCTTCCAGTTATTTACCTATAGCAGCAAATGAATGGGAAGTGCCCACACATTCACAGAAAATAGCCTACTTCTGAATTAAAAAATAAGGTTGATAATGTGAGTTTAGGGCATGGCTACTGTAGCAGGGGAGAGTTTGGGGCGTGGCTACTGTAGCAGGGAAGAGTTTGGGGCGTGACTACTGTAGCAGGGAAGAGTTTGGGGCGTGGCTACTGTAGCAGGGGAGAGTTTGGGGCGTGACTACTGTAGCAGGGGAGAGTTTGGGGCGTGGCTACTGTAGCAGGGGAGAGTTTGGGACGTGGCTACTGTAGCAGGGGAGAGTTTGGGGCGTGGCTACTGTAGCAGGGGAGAGTTTGGGCCGTGGCTACTGTAGCAGGGGAGAGTTTGGGGCGTGGCTTACTGTAGCAGGGGAGAGTTTGGGGCGTGGCTTACTGTAGCTCGGGAGAGTTTGCGGTGTGGCTACTGTAGCAGGTGGAGAGTTTGGAGCGTGGCTACTGTAGCAGGTGGAGAGTTTGGAGCGTGGCTACTGTAGCCAGGATTACAGGATTCTTAGAGCCCTTTAGGGATGCTTTAGGATTGTTTCCCATTAATGTAATACAATGCGACATTATACATTATATTGTTTCCCAATAATTAAAGAAATTCCTTTCGGAATTAATCATTAACTAAATTAATTAACTCGTTATAATTAATTATAAATATTTGGATCAGTTAACTGAATTAAATGCATGTAAATGAATTAATATTACAATCAAATAATCTGTTCGTATGTACAGTGTATAATGTGTATAATGTAATACAATGCGACTTGAAATACAATCCATGTACATTCTTCTCTGAGGTGAATATATCTAAATAGGAAAACAGCCTGTGTATAATATATGTTCCTGGAACAGCATCCCTATCAACCAAACAGATTTTAGGCTTAGGTTTATGGCTAATGTTAGGTCAGGGTCAGGGGCTTTTAGGTTTGGAGTAGAAATGCCAACCAAGATGTTGATCCAAGAACATCTTGCTTTGCTAAATCACAATAACTTTATTTCAATACTGAGTTCTACTTCAATCAAAGAAAGAGGAAATAAGAGTGTAATGTGTCAGTCCTGTAAGGAGGCTACACAAAACAATGATATGTGCAATTTCAAGTTTCCAGATTATTGCCTTTGATACTTTCTTATAATATCAGTTTCCCTCATGTGTCTTTATTAAGAGAGTGAAAGGAAGTACTCCGCATTCTGAAGGCAATAAACTTTTCATCCCAACATCGTCCCCTGATGTTAATGGTATATACATATGTACAGCATCAAACGAGTATGGAAGTGCGTCAGGTGTGCTCTATGTGGATAACACTGGTGAGTCCTTTAAAATCTTTATATTTTAAAATAGTTATATTCAGTTGTTTTTCATTCATATTATTCTTCTGTTCTATGTCATTCTAGTCTATTCTTTACATGAACACATTTAGCACACACTTTTATACAAAGCGACTTACAATTGAGGAACACAAGCAAATCAACACAGAGTCAATATTCAATGTACAAAACTTAAATATGTAACCTGACAGCTCTCCACTCCTTTTATTGATCCCCTATTCCATGTTTTGTAGGATCCATTGATGTCTGTTGGGATCTTTTAGGTTTTATCTTCAGCTGTGGCATCCTGGGGATTACTGTGGTTTTCATAGTGCACTTAAGTAGATTTCTACTTTTACTTAAGTAGAAGTGCTTCTACAAAATGTAATTTTTTGAAATCTCTCATGTTTTATTCAGTTTGCATATGTGAACTACAGTTGTGGTCAGAATTATTGGCACCCCTGGTAAATATGATTAAAGATGGCTGTAAAAATAAATCTGCATTGTTTATCCTTTTGATTTTTCATCAAAAAATTTGCTAAATTATACCCTTTCACTGAAGTAAAAGAATTGAAAGTGGGGGGTAAATCACATTATTAAATAAATGCTTTTCTCCAAAACACGTTGGCCATAATTATTGACACCCTTTTATTCAATACTTTTTGCAACCTCCTTTTGCCAAGATAACCGCTCTGAGTCTTCTCCTATAATGCCTGATGAGTTTGGAGAACACCTGACCAGAGATCAGAGATCATTCCTCCATACAGAATCTCTCCAGATCCTTCAGATTCACAGCTCTTCTCTTCAGTTCAGACACTCATTTTCTAAAGGGTTCAGGTCAGGGGACTGGGATGGCCATGGCAGAAGCTTCATTTTGTGCTCAGTGACACATGTGTGTGTTGATTTTGATGTTTGTTTTGGACCTGATGGAAGACCCAACCACGGCCCATTATAAGATTTCTAGAAGAGGCTTTCAGGTTTTGATTTTTCATCTGTTGGTATTTGCTAGAATCCATGATACCATGTGTCTGAACAAGATGTCCAGGACCTCCAGCAAAAATAATAGGCCACAACATTAAAGATCCAGCGGTATATTTAACTGTGGGCATGGGGGACTTTTTATCCGTTTGCACCAAATCATCTGGTCTGCCAAATTATCTTGCTGCCAAAAAGCTCTTTTTATAGTCTCATCTGACCACAGAACCAGGTCCCGTCTGAAGCTCCAGTCGTGTCTGAAAACTGAATATGCTGGAGTTTGTTTTTGGACGAGCGAGGAGGATTTTTCTTGAAACCCTCCCAAACAACATGTGGTGATGTAGGGGCTGTTTGATATTTTTTTAGGTTTTCTGACCCCAAGACTCAACTAATCTCTGCGATTCTCCATCTGTGATCCTTGGAGAGTCTTTGTCCACTCAAACTGTGCATTAGGCTGATATAGACACAGGCAGAATCATAACAATCTTTAGTTGATTGAACTTCTTAATTATTGCCCTGATGGTGGAAATGGGGATTTTCAATGCTTTAGCCATTTTCTTACAGCCGCTTTCTCTTTTGTGAAGTTTAACAATCTTTTGCTGCACATCAGGGGCCGTATTCACAAAACATCTTAAGGCTAAAAGTAGCTCCTAACTTGCCGATTTAGGAGAAACTCTTAAAAATAATGGGCGTGTCAGTCCTAATTTTAGGACTCCTAAATTTTTGCTCTAAGAGTATTTGACAAAGCATTTTAGCGCTAAAACTAGCTCCTAAATCTGTGAAATGTTAGGAGTAGTCAAGAGGACTCCTAAGTCACTAAGACCAAATCACAAACAATCCTAATGGATGTTGCGGACCTTTCTCCCCTTTCTCTCTTCCACTTCACTTCCTGTCTACTCACTGTCCAATCATAATAAAAAAGGCAAAAATGCCAAAAATAATATTTATTTATTAAATAAGTAAATAAATAAATAAAAAAGGAAATAATGTCTGATTGCCTGTGGCAGTTGTTTCACGAGTTCACACTTACAAATGATCGGATAGAGTAAAAGAGTAAAATAAGGCTATTTGGCGTGCTGTCCGAGGGGATCGAGCTCAGAATTTAGCCCAAACCCAGAGTTCTCCCCCGAATCCCCGGCTGGGGTGGCGGAGGGATGCAGAAAGCTGTCGAGGTAACTAGGGGTGAGTCGGCTGTGTATACTGTATATACTCGAGCTGATTAGATAGTGCTCCTCCCGAACTTTGTATATAAAACATCATTTGTCGCTTGAATTCTGCAGTCTCTCTAGATGAAGACATGTACGAGGCTGACAATTAGCTGAACATATACTTGTTTAATTAGTGACACTTAGCCTACTTTTTAAAGTCTCTATGTGAATATGGCAAAACAATTATTTTAAAATCTCTATTTGAATATGGCAACATTCTTATTTTAAAACCTTTATTTGAATATGGTAACATGATACCTCACCACAACATTTCTATGATTAAATAACTGGCAGAGACTCCTCCCCTATCAGCCAATCACTGTGGTCATAGTTAGGAAGCGTGATGACATCATCCATAGCAACGAGGTCAACCCCGCCCTTACTCTTAGCTTAAGACTTCTCTCTATTCTTTAGTAAAAGTTGGTCTCAGCAGCTTTGTGAATGGGTTTTAAGAGAAAACTCTTAACTAAGAACTTCTACTGCCATTTAGGAGAACTCTTAGTGGTAAGATAAAATGTTTTGTGAATACGGCCCCAGAACTATATTCTGTGGTTTTACTCATTGTGATGAATGATTAAGGGAATTCGGCCTTTGTGTTTCCTCATATTTATAATCCTGTGGACAATAGCTGGACAATTTCATGCTCCTATAGTCACCCTGGTGTGCTAAAAAATGTAAATATTAATGGGAATATACTTCAGAGATATTTTACTCATACAAAATTCTAGGGTCTGTTATAGGTTTACACTACTGTTCAAAAGATTGAGATCGGCATTTATTTATTCAGATAATTAGGATAAAGTCAGTTAAAAGTACCAAGAGTGAGACCAAGTTTATTTATTTATTTATTATTTACAGGTATCTTTTACTACTGATTATTTTAAATCACTTTTATGTAAAGCACTTTGAATACCATTGTGTATGAAATGTACTATAAAAATGAACTTTTAATAAACTTTGCCTTGCCTACGTGTTCTTGATCATGTACGTAGTGGAAGAATTTCGTACAGATTTGCCAGCTGCAAGTTTGAACCTGGAGGTCGTATGCAAGTCTATAATACTGCCTTTATAAATATATAAATAACACTGAAACAAAAACAAAAAAACAGTACAGCTCTGCACCATTATGCCTTTTTACCTCTAAAAAGATTGCTAAATGGTACATATTAGTACCTTTTATCTTTGAACAATCATAAATGTGACTATTTTGCATTGCCACGCTCAAAATAATTAATTGGTTTGAGTAGAGCCAACTCAAATTAAACAAATTAGTTCAATCAAATTAATTTTTATGAGTATTTAGAACTTTCTTTTTCTTTTGAGTTCTCAAAACTGACACATTTTAAGTAATCTGAATTGTTTCATTGTTTTGAGTTTTATGAACTTGTTTCTTTTAATTTAGACTAACTTAAATTTACCTGAAACTGGGCTGGGATTTCTATTTCCCAGCATGCTTTGCCATGACACTCAAAAGGAAGAGTAAATGTTAAAATTAAGTGTTATATTATGTTTTTTGTGCAAGATTAATGTTAAGTGGGAGATTTAGTAGTGTTTAATGTTTTGTTATGCTAATTTAGGAGAGTTTCTGTTATTTTATTTTTTTTTTCTTGTAGGGTTTCCACAAGTGGACGAGTGGAGCATGAGCTTAGTTTGAGAACAGATTTATATTAAATGTTTTATATTGCTGTCCTCATTCAGCAAATGTCATGCTAATGCTATCAACGCATCGTGTTACCAATTAGCTAGGTAGCATTTATTGAATTAGCTAGTCAAAGCTAGTCAAGTTTCCACTACTAAAATATTTAAATTGATAACTTTAAGTGAAATGTATGAATTAGCTTACTCAAATATTTGAAGAGCAATTAAAATGCATAATTACAAAATAAAAATCTGCAAGTTTTGCTTACTTAAACTTTAAATTTCTTAACTTAAAAAAATTGATGTAACCCATTGCCTCAATTTTTTTTGAGTTTTGCCAGCTTATTCTGGTTTTCAGTGTGGGTATAGCATTTAAATGTCAACATTGAATGAAAAATAGCTTCTACATAGTGTGTGAGAAAGGGTGTTTTAGCTCTGCTCCATCAATCTCCCCTGACTCAGTCATAAATTTAAGGTGCAGCAAGACTTCAGGGCTCAGGGCAGGTGCGCTAACAAGGATGCTAAAGCCTGCACACTCTCAGAAAAAAAGGCCAAAAAATATTACCTTTAGGTGTACAACAGCTTGTCACATTACACTTAATGGGACATATTTGTACCTTATTTGCCACTAGGTTCATAGTAGTATCTTAAGGGTACATATTACTACTCTAAGCTAAGGTATCAGCATGCATCTTTTAGGGGTACATAAGGTACAAAGTTGTCCCTTTACTGCCACAGTGACAAATTGTTGTCTAAAGGTAAAATTCTCTTTAGTGTCCTGAGTTATTGTAACTGTGACCTTAATTGTCTTCCGCCTGTAAACCATTAGTCTTAAGCACTGTTCCACAGGGGCATGTGCAATAATTGTTTATGGTTCATTGAACAAGCACGACTACTTTTTTGTAGTCTGGACTTACATGGGGTGTGTCTCATTCAGTTCCCTTACTCCCGAGCTTGTGAATCAGTATATCGTGTACACGAGTTCGGGCACTGGTAAGGACAGTAAAAGACTCTGGCTCACTACACATTGGGACACTGATGACTCTATTTCCAGGGACGTGACAACGTCCTCATTGTACAACATCATTATAGCAGAGCTGATATCTTTCTGACATTACTTGTTATGATATTTAAAGTACATTATGATAAATACTTTGCTTGTTACATATACGTGCAACATTTCAGCCGTAAATAAATTATAAATGTTAGCTGGATTATGTTCATTACCTGTCTAACGATGTATGTTTATGCTGAAATATAATAAAATAATGGTTTCTGTTTTTAAAAACATATCGCAGGTCCTTATCGGTCATTATGTGTAGTGAGTTGGCTCACGTGATTTAGGTTTCGCGCTTCAGAACTTCCGTTAAGGGAGCATAGTGAGCATCGATGCACCCTGGGTTTTGCAGTGCATTGTGGGACTTTTTAGGGAGCGAACTGCCCTTACTCCCAATCAGTGCCCGGACTACTGAACTAGGGAGCTGACTGAGATGCACCCATGGTCATCTGATGGCTTTCCTAAAGACAAAAATAGAAAAACAATTATTATTTAACTTCATCTGGTTAATGCGCAATCTTTAACAATACTGCTGTCACTGGCTAATCCATCAATGCATGTTGGAATTAAAGGGATAGTTTACCCAATATGGCAGCCATTGGCTTCCATAGTAGGAAAAAAAATACTATGGAAATCAATGCGTCTGGTTACCAACATTCTTTAAAATATCTTTGTTTGTGTTTAACAGAAGTAAGAAAGTCATACAGGTTTGGAACAACCTGAGGGTGAGTAAATGATGACAGATTTTTATAGGCACAATATGTAAGATTTTTGGATTAATTTATCCAAAAACCACTAGAACAATGTTATATATTTTGTTGACTTGTGTACTTACATTATACCAAATGTTTCCAAGAATGTTTAAATCCAGAGAAATAAGCGATTTTAACCAGGACACGGACCGTGTGTCGCCTATCAGTGACATCACCGCGTTACCCTCAATTTCCGGTTTTATTTTGTAGAAACCATGGAAACACCAAAGACGCTTTAATATATTGTGTGTTTTATTAGACAGGTGAGCAGACATTCATCAACAGAAAACTAATCATTGTTATACAGCTCAACACAGTCTTATTGTTTAAATCTGGTTTTCTTGATTTACCGCGAGTACCATGTTTTACCATGCCTAATATCAATCTCTCACTGCAGTGTCTCATAGCAGCCGCCGAGCGAACGCACAGAGTAGCATTATAACATAACTTTCAACACACTCAAATGTGTCTAATATGATAAAACAGCGCTGCGTTACCACACATACGCACAATCCACGAAATCAAGATGTCGTCAAGCTACGCCTTTGTTTTGAATAAGCGACCTGTAGCGGCGAAAAATTACATATTGTGACTTTAATTTTTGGGTGAACTGTCCCTTTAAGATACAATGAAGTCACTTCACACTCCATCACAGGAGGTGGCGGTGTGCCACCCGCCAATAAACCCTCAGAAGAAGAAGAAGAAGAAGAAGAAGAAGAAGAAGAAGAATAGCACCACCACCAGTTGTTGTTGAGATGTCCGAGTAATATCATTTTAAACGCATCCGAACACATTATAGCCTACGCTGTAGGGATTTTCAGATCAGTTTTGGCGAAACGTTTTCTTAGATTTGATTGCTGGCTAGAAGGTCTAATAAATCAATAATATAAATTCGATACATTACCGGTACTATGGACGAATCTAACCGAGCCTCTTCATATCTGGACGAGCCGGCGAACAGTCGGCTGTTTCTCGTCACCAGCAAGTCCATAACCGAAGAGATCATCCGGGAACACTTCGCAGCTTTCGGGGAGATCCAGGACATATGGGTGGTGAAGGACAAGCAGACGAAAGAGTCGAAAGGAGTGGCGTTTGTGAAGTTCTCCAAATCCTCTCAGGCCTGCACCGCGATGGAGGAGATGCACGGCCGGTGCCTGACGGAAGGAACCAAACCTATAAAGGTAAAGGTAGTTTAATGGCACACATAATCTAGCCACACTCACAGTATTAGTTCACAGCTTTAATGCAAGCGTGTCCTGCTCGTCCAGGTGTTCATCGCTCAGTCCAGATCTTCCGGCAGCCACAGAGATGTGGAGGATGAGGAGCTCACCAGGATATTCGTGATGATCCCAAAATCCTTCTCTGAGGAAGATTTAAAAGACACTTTCAAGGTATTTTCTGATGGAAAGTTTGTATGCATGAGGGGTGAATGAACAGAAACATGTCAAATCTTACCCCCAAAATAAAATTACATGGTTATATTTTGCATAAAATTTCCAGGACCATTGTGTGATTATAACATGTAATGTAATTATAACGGTTCATTTGAGTAGAGAATATGTGGTGGTGAGGAGCTCACCAGGTTATGTATATGATCCCAAAATCCTGTACTGAGGAAGTTTTAAAGGCACGAAGGCACTAGATTAATGTTATATTTTTTGTTGACCTGTGTACTTATATTATCCCAAATGTTCCCAAGAATTTTTAAATCCCATAGACTGTATAAAACAATGGACGTAGTGTCCGTGACATCAACCGTAGGTTTCTGAAGAGCTTTTTCGAAGGCCAAAGTGGGTGGAGCTGGTCGTCGCCATCTTGGCAGCGCGTCACTCCCGGATAACCGAAAATGGGCAAAGAGGCGGGAAGTGGGTGGAGTTGAGGTGCTAGTTGCTAAAACCACACCCGCGTAGCTCAACCATAGTGGTAATCCACCTGTCACTCAAGTGGCCACGCCCTTAATTATGCAGAACTTTATAAAAAAAGTTATAAAATTCAGAAAGTTATAAAAAAAATTCACCCCCCTCACAGTTGTCATGACGGACAAAATTAGCCATATAGACCAAACCACCCTTTGGAGCCTGTCTCTAGCGGGCATTTGATGAATTGCAGTTTAAGTCACTTCCATGTTGGCTTCAAGAGAGACTGCGGGAGGTTGCATCGAACAAACACACAAAGTAACATTATAACAACTTTAAACACACTCAAATGTTTTTTTAGTATGATTCTGACCAAATAAATCAGCGCTGCGTTACTCCGCAATTTTAATTCGTCAGATAAAGTGACCTGTGTGAGTAGTAATTCAGCACTCGTGACTGTTTCATTAGAATGAAATAAAATAATGTGAATTTAAGTGATCAAACGCAACACTAACAAAGTTCAGGGAAGGAGGCAGACGTTAAACGTAACTTTAGTTGTAAAATAAACAACAAAACGAAAGCGTCGACTGCGGCATACAAGCAAAATAAAAACAGCAAAATATCCCACAGCTCTCAGCCCCGCCCTGCTTCATACTACAGTTACGTTAATAAAATTGTAATACATTCCTGGAGCCATGAACATGATTTCTGCCTGAGTCCCGCCGGACTGCTTTCCATCAGCTGTGGAGATGAAGACAACAACTCCCATGATTCCACACTCATTCACGGCGCCATCAAGCTACGCCTGTTTTTTTTTGTTTTTTTTAATAAGCGACCTCTAGCGGCGAAACTTACATACTGTGCCTTTAACAGAAAGAAATAAGGTATTTTCTAATGGACAATTTGAAAATGTCACATTTCACTCCAAATCCAAAAGGAAATTAAAGGGATAGTTCACCCAAAAATGAAAATGACCCCATGATTTACTCACCCTCAAGCCATCCTAGGTGTATATGACATTCTTCTTTCAGACGAATCAGAGCTATATTAAAAAATGTCCTGGCTCTTCCAAGCTTTATAATGGCAGTGAATGGCAGCCCAAAATTTGAAGCCCACAAAAGTGCATCCATCCATTATAAACGTACTCCACACGGCTCCGGGGGGTTAATAAAGGCCTTCAGAAGCGAATCGATGCGTTTGTGTGAGGAAAAATATCCATATTTAAAACTTTATAAAGTAAAATATCTAGCTTCCACCTGACCGCCTTCTGTATTCAACTTACGAAGAAATCTCTCTCTCTCTCTCTCTCTCTCTCTCTCTCTCTCTCTCTCTCTCTCTCTCTCTCTCTCTCTCTCTCTCTCTCTCTTTCTTTTCCACAGGTGCATGGAGATATCGAGTATGCTATCGTTATAAGGAATAAGACCACAGGTGAAAGCAAAGGTCTAGGATACGTGAGGTTCCACAAACCTTCGCAAGCCGCCAAAGCCATAGAAAACTGTGACAAGGGTAAGTGTGTCATGTTCTCTACTTTATGGCTGTTGTTTTCAGATGTGCTTATAAGCTGTCTGTCTCTGCAGCTTACAGAGCTATTTTAGCTGAGCCCAGAACCAAAAATGCATCGGCAGACAACGACTATTTCATCAACCCCAGAACGGAGCACTCTGGGAATGAACCAGGCTCCAGCTCATACGCCTTTGGTGAGTATCAAGCCATCTGAGCTCTTAAAGTTTGGTTTGAGGGTGGCGAGGGTTCTGGTTTATCATCCCATGGTTTCCTGCAGCACACGAGCCCAGCAGCTACGCCGCAGGGGACACGTGGAGCTCTGACATCATCACTCGGTGCCTGATGGTGTCGTCTCGGGCCGCGGTCACGCAGGAGCAGATCTACGGCCTGTTCGACCTGATCCCGGGGATGGATTTCTGTGAGATGCAGATAGATCAGTATGGCTTCAGCAAAGGTTATATGCCACACACTCCGCTACAATGTTTCTCTCTGTGCACAACTTTTTCCCCAAAATTACAGTTCTGTCATGGTCGTAATTAATTACATACTGTCATAGTTTATTGTCCATAAAAATATCATACAAGTAGTCCATATGATGTGCATCATACAGTACCATTCAAAAAAAAAATTTTAGGTTGAAGCAACACAACTGTTTTCAACACTGATAATAATCAGAAATGTTTCTTGAGCAGCAAATCAGCATACTAAGACCTATTCGGACAGCAATTGTTTCTCATGGGGTTGTAAGGTATTTTCAACATCGAATCCAGAATGTCAGTGTTTTTCTCCCACCACCCGCGTAAGAATCCCCGGCCGAATTGCCTACTCAGGGCTTCAGACTAACATTTGAGAGCAGTGGCACCAGCGCCACTAAGTTCTACAGATGGTGGCACTGGAGGAAAATTTATCATAAAGTCAAATTTTTGAGAAAAAGTCGAAATAAAATGTTGAGAATAAACCCGCATTCGATCAACGTCGTGTTCAATGCATACTGATAGAGGACATGACAGAGTTAGATCACTTAGTCAAGCTATATTTTAGGCCTTCTTCCAATAACAAAGAAATAGAAATCGAATGCGTTTATTCTCAACATTTTATTTATTTCTCGAGTTTTTTCTCAACACAACGCCTTTATTCTCAACATTTTATTTCAACTTTTTTCTTGAAACAACAACTTTATTTTTGAAATTTAATGATTTTATTCATAACATTGTATTTCGACTTTTTGTTTCGAGTTTAATCTCTCATTATAATGACTTTAACCTCGAGATGGTTTTGTTTTTTTATTATTGCTTGGCCCTAATCCTCTTCCGTAGGAAACAGCTAGTTTAAATTGTAAAAATATTTCACAATATTACTGTTTACTGTATTTTTACTGTATTTTTAGGAAATCTTACCGATCCCAAGTTTAAATATATATTAAAGTTCAGTTAGTTCCTCAAACTAAGCTGTTGTATGAATACTTCCACAGAAGATGGAAAGAGTAAATTAGTTAACTTACCCCACAGTCTTTCAAAGTCTGATTCATTTGCCAGCATAGGCCCTATCACACACCCGGCGCAATGTGACGCCAGGCGCGACGCAAGGTTTTTTGCTAGTTTCAGCCTGACGCGGTTATCATTTTCACGTCCAGCTCCACGTTGTTTAAATAGCAAATGCACTGGCGCCATCTGTTCACCCATGGGCTGCTGGTCTGAAAACCAGGTGTGTTCAGGCGCATTGTTGGCGCGTTGCTATTTTGAGGAACTGAAAACGACTGCGCCATTGACCAACACAAACCTGGTCCAAAGACAATAGTGCAGTATTTTTTTGTGTTATTTAAAGGGCGCGTTAGTAATATGCGTCTATAGGCGGGTGCACAACACGTGTACACTCTGCTTATTACACACACAGGGACACGCAGTAGCACACACACATTTTTAAATATTAAAAATAAAAAGATTCCTCTCTGGAGAAGCGTTCAGTCTTTCCGCTCGCAAATTCCTCCATGTAAATAGCGAATCCGCCATGGTAAAAGCACAACTGGCTTTTAAAGGGAATGGGAGATGAGACTCTGATTGGTTTATTGCACGTTACGCCCAAAACTCATTAAGACTCATTAAGAGACGAGGGACAACCCTTTTGGACCATGCACCTGGCGCACAGACCATTTTTTCTGTCGTTAAACTAGCAAAAGTGGATTCGGACACGCTCTAAGTGCACCTGTGCCATGCGCTCAGATCATTAAAATAGGGCCCTATGTGTGTGTGTCCTGCAGGTCAGGTGGTCGTCCGGTATAATAACCTGGGCTCTGCGGTTTATGCCAAAGAGAAGCTGAATGGGTTCGAGTATCCGCCTGGTAACCGCCTGTCAGTAACTTACATAGATGACGGGGAGGACAGGACAAGGTACAGTCCACTTTACCTTCATCTGAATTCTGTTTCAAAATATAAAAAGTGCGTGCTTGTGCTGATGGGAAAATACATACGGCCTCATTAACAGATCCTCATGTCTCATTCTGTTATTGTTATAATTATCTAGATAAATTCATTACCTAACCTGTCTCTTCTGTTGCATAAGGGGTTGTGGGGACTATAGCCAAAAACTTCAGGAAATACAGGAACTAGTACACCATCTGATCTGGGTTGTTTTTCATTTGGATTGAAGTATTATGTAGTTCTAGACTGCTGAAGCTCAGCGATATTAAATATGAGGCTCTATGTACCCAAGTGCAGATTTGTTTGTGGTGTTGTGTGTGTTCAGTCCCGTGGGGAAGATGGCGATGCAGCTCGTGGCCGCTCAGATGATGTCGATGGTGTGGAACGGGCCCTCCGGAGCGCAGCTAATGAAGACTAGCGCGGTGAGCAATGTGTTCATACAACCAGAACAATCTTCAGATGTCTTAGTCAGTTCTGCCAGGTCTCTAAATTGAGTCATTTCTTCAAAACTTTCACTTTTGTGTTCCACGGAAGACAGAAAGTCATACAGTTTTTTTTTTCAATGGTTCATAGTTATCAAATGATTTTTGTACATGCTATGGACCTTTTCACATTCCCGGGGTTTTCAGAAGCGGAAGTCATCATATTTGGGTAAACTTCTGTAGTGGTGAACTGGAGACAACGTTCCCATTTGCTCCAATAGCAAAATTTATTACCGTGGTCAAAAGAGAGAAAGATGTCAAATTTCCCAATAACTAGTTTTCTGTCATTTAATGTCAACGTGATATAAAAACCAAGTATAGTGTTATAAATTAAAATTCTTTTTAAATAAATAAAAAAATGTTAATGGAAAAACAAAAACTGAAAATATACTTAATCAATTAAAAAAACATTGCTAGATTTACGATGTTAATAACTGGAAACACATCATCACATTCTGTGAAAAGGGTCCATTCTAGTTATGTGAAAATTAGTGATATACAATATGAGTTATGTCATAAATACACTACTATTCAAAGGTTTTAAGGATGCATTAAATTGATCAAAAGTGACAATAAAAACATTAATAAAGTTGCCATCACAGGAACTAATTACTTCGTAAAATATATTAAAATCACAGTTTCCACAAAATGATGAAGCAGCACAACTGTTTTCAACATTGATAATAATCAGAAATGTTCCTTGAGCAGCAAATCATCATATATGAGTGATCATGTGACACTGAAGACTGCTCACATAAATTATACTTTACTATATATTCTCATTGAAAACAGTTATTTTAAACTCTAATATACACTCACCTAAAGGATTATTAGGAACACCATACTAATACTGTGTTTGACCCCCTTTCGCCTTCAGAACTGCCTTAATTCTACGTGGCATTGATTCAACAAGGTGCTGAAAGCATTCTTTAGAAATGTTGGCCCATATTGATAGGATAGCATCTTGCAGTTGATGGAGATTTGTGGGATGCACATCCAGGGCACGAAGCTCCCGTTCCACCACATCCCAAAGATGCTCTATTGGGTTGAGATCTGGTGACTGTGGGGGCCATTTTAGTACAAGTGAGAAATTGTGAGTGTACACTCACCTAAAGGATTATTAGGAACACCTGTTCAATTTCTCATTAATGCAATTATCTAATCAACCAATCACATGGCAGTTGCTTCAATGCATTTAGGGGTGTGGTCCTGGTCAAGACAATCTCCTAAACTCCAAACTGAATGTCAGAATGGGAAAGAAAGGTGATTTAAGCAATTTTGAGCGTGGCATGGTTGTTGGTGCCAGACGGGCCGGTCTGAGTATTTCACAATCTGCTCAGTTACTGGGATTTTCACGCACAACCATTTCTAGAGTTTACAAAGAATGGTGTGAAAAGGGAAAAACATCCAGTATGCGGCAGTCCTGTGGGCGAAAATGCCTTGTTGATGCTAGAGGTCAGAGGAGAATGGGCCGACTGATTCAAGCTGATAGAAGAGCAACTTTGACTGAAATAACCACTCGTTACAACCGAGGTATGCAGCAAAGCATTTGTGAAGCCACAACACGCACAACCTTGAGGCGGATGGGCTACAACAGCAGAAGACCCCACCGGGTAGCACTCATCTCCACTACAAATAGGAAAAAGAGGCTACAGTTTGCACGAGCTCACCAAAATTGGACAGTTGAAGACTGGAAAAATGTTGCCTGGTCTGATGAGTCTCGATTTCTGTTGAGACATTCAGATGGTAGAGTCAGAATTTGGCATAAACAGAATGAGAACATGGATCCATCATGCCTTGTTACCACTGTGCAGGCTGGTGGTGGTGGTGTAATGGTGTGGGGGATGTTTTCTTGGCACACTTTAGGCCCCTTCGTGCCAATTGGGCATCGTTTAAATGCCACGGCCTACCTGAGCATTGTTTCTGACCATGTCCATCCCTTTATGACCACCATGTACCCATCCTCTGATGGCTACTTCCAGCAGGATAATGCACCATGTCACAAAGCTCGAATCATTTCAAATTGGTTTCTTGAACATGACAATGAGTTCACTGTACTAAAATGGCCCCCACAGTCACCAGATCTCAACCCAATAGAGCATCTTTGGGATGTGGTGGAACGGGAGCTTCGTGCCCTGGATGTGCATCCCACAAATCTCCATCAACTGCAAGATGCTATCCTATCAATATGGGCCAACATTTCTAAAGAATGCTTTCAGCACCTTGTTGAATCAATGCCACGTAGAATTAAGGCAGTTCTGAAGGCGAAAGGGGGTCAAACACAGTATTAGTATGGTGTTCCTAATAATCCTTTAGGTGAGTGTATGTATTTTTACTGTATTTTTGATCATATAAATTCAGTCTTATTGAGCGTAAGAGACTTCTTTCAGAAACATACATAAATCTTACCAACCCCAAACTTTTGTGGTAGTGTACAATTTGTTGCTTCCTGCTATAAAATGCTTTTCATTACACAGAGGGTTAGGTCATCCAAAAATGAAAAATCCTTTGTTTTCTGTTTTTACTTTTACTGTTGCAATCTTTGTTGTTAAGCACATGTATGTGCTTGTCCTCCATTTATATTGGCTGTTGTTGGAGATCAGAAGTGGTCAAACTGATAATTGACCAGTGGTGTTTCCTGTGTACTGTGCTCCTGTAGGGATATACAGTGCCTCCTATAGCTCAGAAAGCACGTGTGCAGACGGATGTAGCTCTTCCACCTCTAAAGAAGCTGGTGTCGTCTGACAGCGTGGTGAAGGAGAGACTCTTCGTCATCTTCAACCCCTCACCTCTTCCCGTGGATGTGCTGGAGGACGTGTTCTGGTGTGTGTTAGGGCTGCACAATATTGGAAAAAACTTACATTGCGATATTTTATTTTTTTGCAGTATATAAAAACAATTACACCAGATGATTTGAATAGCTCTATTTGAAAAGAATGAATCATTCTAGAATAATTGGGGTGATTTTGTAGGGGAGTGAATCTGCATAGATAATAATAAACAAATTACAAGCATAGATAAATTCAATAGAAGAAAGATAATATTGAAATAAGCAGTGCTTTGTTTTTCAGGTAAATCTAACAGTATTAAGGTACAGAAATTCAATTATCAAATGTAAATTCTTCACTGTATAAATTAAATGTAACTAATATAATTAATTAATACATTTTATCTTTGTTAAAGCTACAAAAGTCATTTTCTCTTGTTGTTTGATCACCATTGGTGACTAACAGCTGCGGGTACTAGTGTTGTAGTCAAGACCACCTAATCCAAGACCAAGACCAGTGTGTGTTGAGACCAAGGCAGGACGAGACCGAGTCGAGACCAGAACTCCTTAAATTCATAAAGATCACATTACCGCCTGAGAAATGACTTATTTTTAATCAATAAATATAATTAGAATAAGACACTATATAGAGCTGTTACCAATCAAATGAAATTACCCAATTACATTAATGATGTTAATATATAAATCAGACAATGCACTGGCAATTTATTAATATCCCAGCAGTTGTGGTCTTGACTGGTCTTGAAACAAAATCCAGAGTCCTCGAAGTCTGAGACCGAGTACAAATGTGGTTGAGACCGAGACAAGACCTTAAGGTCTTAAGACCGGTCTCAAGTACTACAACACTAGCGGGTACATTAGGCTGCTGTCCCTTTAAGACGAATACACAAACCTAATATAAATGACACACATCCGTTTCCTTTCTCAATTGTTTATAACACATAACCGACTGTGTTTATGTGGATACTTGCCAAAACGGGCGTTTTGACTTCATTTTGCGTGTATGTGTATGTTTAAGCTCACGTTCGTGTGGTAAGTTTAATTAATTTCCTTGAACCAATTGAAAACAATTCCCAAATGTTGACGGACAGTTCCGAGTTCTTTTCTGTGGTAATTAACACTGTGTGTTCTCTCCGCAGTCGCTTCGGTTCCCTGATGGAGGTTTACTTGGTTCCGGGCCGGAATGTGGGATATATAAAGTATGCCGACCGGAAGTCCGCTCAGGACGCCATAGCGCTGCTGCACGGGAAAGTGATTAACGGGGTCAAGATGAAGGTCATGCTGGCGGACCCACCAAAAGAGGAGTCACACAAACGCCAGAGAACTTATTGACCTTTGACCTTATGACAGACACAGGTAAGTCAGCTCAGTAGGTAAGACACTGTGAAAACTATTCAAAGATTTATGAATTCACCACATTATTTCTGCTGCGAGTACAAGAGCAAATAAAGAAAATCCAGAAACAAGATGAAAATTGACACAATCTGTTATATTCTTTATAATTTGTTGAGTGAACTCATTCCAGAATAAGTTGATGACTTGAGACATGATGCACCATTGACAACTCAACTGACCGCTCATATATGCTACCTGGAGAAACAATCCTTTAATATCTTCATCTCTTTTGGACTAATTACATGAAAGGATTTGTTTATTTCTATATCAATCAGATAACAATGTCACGCCAGTCCAACGTAGGGCTGCACAATTAATCGCAATGAAACTGCTCGCGATTTGGCAAAGGCGCAACTTCTCGGTGAAGCACGACTCTGTGATCAGTAGTAAATGCTGCTCCATCTGAAAGCCAGAGGGCGCTCTCACACAGAAACCCCAAATATGCACCGCAGAAGTACAGTAGCGCACATCATTCCAGGAAATCCCTATGAACACCATACTGTCGTGAGCAGAATAATCAGAAGATTGAAACGCTTTGATTAAACATGACTAAATGCTTCTCATGTTTGGAAGGATGCACATTATAAGTGACTCAAACCCGCAGTGATTTCAGATGGAGCAGCATTTACTACTGATCACAGAGCCGTCCTGCACTAACAAACTGCACATAAAAAATAATCGAATGTGATTTCATAATCACGATAAGCCAAATCGGTTTAAAGGGATAGTTCACCCAAAAATGAAAATGACCGCATGATTTACTCACCCTCAAGCCATCCTAGGTGTATATGACATTCTTCTTTCAGACGAATACAATCGGAGTTATATTAAAAAACGTCCTGGCTAATCCAAGCTTTATAATGGCAGCCCAAAATTTGAAGCTCAAAAAACTGCATCCATCCATTATAAACGTACTCCACACAGCTCCGGAGAGGTTAATAAAGGCCTTCTTAAGTGAAGCGATGGATTTCTGTAAGAAAAATACCAATATTTAACACTTTATAAAGAAAATATCTAGCTTCCGGCGGACCGCCTTCCGTATTCAACTTACGAAGAAAGTGTAACGCCTCTCGCAGTTCAAACGTTTACACTACGTCCAACATCATCGTCGCGCCAGTTACGCTTTCTTCGTAAGTTGAATACGGAAGGCGGTCCGCCGGAAGCTAGATATTTTGGGTGAACTATCCCTTTAAGCGTGATTTCGTGTTAATTGCGATTAATCGTGCAGCCCTAGTCCAACAAAAACAGTCATTCAAACGAAGCATGCAGTCCTTATCTCTTGTCTAACATTCACAATTGAAACATAATTATGATCAATAGCAATGATTCTTTAACTGCAACTCGCAAGGTGAGGACATGAGTACAGTAATTCAGACATGGCTTGAAAGGAGCTAATGACGAATGGGAGGAGTTTTGGGAATCTTGTCTGACATATTTTTGTAATTCCGTTTGGTTACACTCTTTAAAGTCGGAATGAAATCAAAATGGACCGTATTTATTTCCTTAATGCATGTTAATGCAGTGCATCAGTCTGAATCCTTCATCTCATATGACTTGCTCTTCCTGTGATATGCTGTGTATTGGATTCAAGTTTCTTGAACTTTGAACGTGAATTCGCCACATTTGCCAATATCAGGATGCTTAGACGTTTTTACTCGCAAAACTTGGCCAGAGTTTCACTAATGTGACTGCGGCCTTACTCTGAAACTTGACACGATACAGTAGTAGAGTCGGTCGCCACTTCCGTTTCATGCCGACTTTAAGTTGTGAAGTTCAGACCTAAATAGACCCGTCATTTGATTCTTTTTCAGCAGTTCCTCCAGATTGTGGACTTGTGTAACTGTGACTGTGCTGTGTTTGTTCTTGCAGAGTTTTAAGTGACATGACGCATGACCCCGACATGACAGGACGGGTATTTACGATGACACGACCTCATAACGACGGACACTGACTGCCGTATTGCCATTTCAGTTCTTTAATAGCAATGAAAGTGTTTTTGCTTTCTCTCTTTTTTTTCTTGTTTACTTGCTTACTTTTAAGATGTAACACGTAAAGGGATGGTTCACCCAAAAATTAAAGTTTACTCGTCCATGTCATTCTAAACCTGTGTGACCGACTTTCTTCTGTAATATTTTAAAAGAGAACAGCGTCTGTTTGGAACGACATGAGGATGAGTAAATTTGTCATTTTTATTTTATTCTATTTTTGAGTGAACTATCCCAGTTAGCAAAGGTGACAGACAAATGTCAGATGAGTTTGAGCTCATGCATGTGTCTGATTATGTATGGAATGACAAATAAAGAGTTTGCCACATTAAACTGTCTTATATTGTGTGTTTGTTTCTTGGTTTCTGTTAATTAAGTGCTGTGTCAGTATTTTAACTGGTTTAAACGGCAACAGGCTCTTATATAAAACCATAAAGTAACAGATCTGTACATGTAAAATGTCATGTATGCAGGGTATGAAATGTATTTACTGAAAGTTAACCTGAAATGATGTTCTCAATCTGTTACTTCATGTCTGAGGGAAATATTTATTCATTAAATTTGAGTGGAGGGGTTGAAAAATAAGAGCTTGGCGACACCGGCCAAAAGGATTGCAGAAGCGTTTGTGACTTTATTCATTCCCAGGATATGAATTTGTGATCTCATCAATTCAGTTTTCACTAGGTAAAATGCTAATTCTTGATATCAGGCATTAGATTTCTACTAGAAACAAAGACGATTTTTGGTATCATTACATATCCACGATAGTAAAAATGTGAATTATTGATATCAACAATGACGACAGCACTCACAGAAATACGTATTCTTGATAGAATTAAATGAAGAATTAAATTAAAATTAAAAACTAGTAAAAACTCTCTATCTGTAATTGTATTTTCACTAGTTAAACGTCACCATAGGCTGCCATTCAAATTGTTGATATCAAGAATTGATTTCTTACTAGTTGAAATTCCAATTTCATACATCAGAAATACAATTCTCACTAGTAAAAATCATAATTGTCAGATATCAGAAATAGCTAATGTATATGGCAAGCCGTTTTGACTTTTATTAATTCCCAGGAAATGAATTTGTGATATCAGGAATAAAATTTTCACTAGTTAAAACGCTCTTCTCGAGTTTTACTAGAAACAATGGCAATTTTTGATATCAGGAATCACATTTACATTAGTAAAAATGTGAATTCTTGATATCAACAATGGCGTCATCACTTGCAGAAACACAAATGTTTGAAATCAATAATTGAATTTCAAGTAAAAAATCTGTAGTTGTATTTTCACTAGTAAAACGTCACCATAGGCTGCCATTCAAATTCAGTTGTTGATATAATTGATTTCTTACTACATCAGAATTACAATTCCCACTAGTAAAAATAATTTTTTTATATCAGTAATTGTGTGGTTACTAGTGCAAATGTTCTTGATGTCAACAATTAAATTGCTACTAGAAATGTTCATTTTTGATATCAATAATTCGATTGTCACGAGTAAAAAAAGCCATTTTAGATCTCTGAAATAATATTGATATCAGAAATAAATGAAATACATTTATAAATATCAAGAATTAACCTTTCAACTCCTGATATCAGGAGTATTTTTTTTTTACTAGTAACCATGTAATTATTGATATAAAAAATTATGACTTACTAGTAAGAATTGTATTTCTGATGTGAAATTGGAATTTCAACTAGTAAGAATATATATCAACAATTGATATTAACAATTGAATTGAAATGGCAGCCTATGGTGACGTTTAACTAGTGAAAACACAATTGCTGATGTCAATAATTCATATCCTGGGAATGAATAAAAGTTTGCCATAAGCGTCTGCTTTTGTATATGTAGAGCTCTTCTCTGTCCAGCAGGTGGAGGTGTTCCAGTGGCTTCATTAAAGGGATAGTTCACCCAAAAATGAAAATTACCCCATGATTTCCTCACCCTCAAGCCATCCTAGGTGTATATGACATTCTTCTTTCAGACGAACACAATCAGAGTTATATTAAAAAATGTCCTGGCTCTTCCAAGCTTTATAATGGCAGTGAATGGCTGTTTCTGTTTTGAAGTCCATAAAAGTGCATCTATCCATCATATAACTGCTCCACACGGCTCCGGGGGTTAATAAAGGCCTTCTGAAGCGAAGCCATGCGTTTGTGTAATAAAAATATCCATATTTAAAACTTTACAAACTGTAATCTCTGACTCTAATCTCTCTACACCTAGTATGGCTTGAGGGTGAGTAAATCATGGGCTAATTTTCATTTTTGGGTGAACTATCCCTTTAAAGCTTGCTCATTTTCAGATGAGTGGGATTGAATGTGCTGTTTGATCTGTGGGAATTGGAGGGATCTTAAATCCACGGCTTTGAAGAACTTTCACAATAATCCATCTATTTAATCATTTAATTCAGCTTAGTTTTCATTCACCAGATACTTTTGAACACAGTTTGTGTGTTATATTGTTACTACTATTTTACACATATCAACCATTTAATAATGATATTAAAGTAAAAAAGGTTTTTTTTGGTATGAATATGTTAGTCTTACTGTTATCTATAAGCTAGTGCGCTCCAAAACAATGACAGATATAAGTGTTCAAAACTTACAGTCTCTCACTTCCGCCAATAAGGATCAATGATTTTGATGACATCACTCTGCACTTCAGCTTCTCATCAGATTTTCTGTCCAATCAAATGCACTATATAGGGGAGAGGGAACGATCAGACAGTGCACTATATAGGGGAGAGGGAACGATCAGACAGTGCACTATATAGGGGAGAGGGAACGATCAGACAGTGCACTATATAGGGGAGAGGGAACGATCAAACAGTGCACTATATAGGGGAGAGGGAACGATCAGACAGTGCACTATATAGGGGAGAGGGAACGATCAGACAGTGCACTATATAGGGGAGAGGGAACGATCAAACAGTGCACTATATAGGGGAGAGGGAACGATCAGACAGTGCACTATATAGGGGAGAGGGAACGATCAGACAGTGCACTATATAGGGGAGAGGGAATGATCAGACAGTGCACTATATAGGGGAGAGGGAACGATCAGACAGTGCACTATATAGGGGAGAGGGAACGATCAGACAGTGCACTATATAGGGGATAGGGAACGATCAGAATGATCGGTCCAGAGACACGACAGCACAGAGCGGATCATGTGATCGAGTCGGTCCAGAGACACGACAGCACAGAGCGGATCATGTGATCGAGTCGGTCCAGCGGATCATGTGATCGGGTCGGTCCAGAGACAAGACAGCACAGAGCGGATCATGTGATCGAGTCGGTCCAGAGACAAGACAGCACAGAGCGGGTCATCAATCATCAAAATCATCAAATTGCAACAAAGGGCACACAATATCTTCCGATCAGCAGTGAACAGAAGAGGTTTGGAGATGGAAAAAGAGAAAAAGTGACGTGAAGGCCAATTATGGTAACCCATAGTCGGAGTTAGTGCACACATATTAGGAGCAGTGAGTAGCGAACACACACACACACTGCAAACCATGAAAAAGACAAGCCCTGCATCTCAATGTGCATACTATCCACCCTATCTGCTATTAGCTGTTTTAAAAAAGGGGAGGAGCTGTTCGGCATGTCCCGCCCTGTCTTCCTGTTTCAGTGGAAATTACGTCGACACATTGAATAATGCTGCGCGTTTTAAGGCACTTCAGTGGGACTTTAAGTTATACAACTTAATACAATGTGATTAGATTAGTGCTGGGCAATCGATTAATCGCATCCAAAATAAAAGTGTGTGTTTACATAATATATGTGTGTGTACTGTGTACAATTATTATGTATATATAAATACACACACATGCATGTATATATTTAAGAAAATTTTTATATTTATATATAAAATATTAATATATATACACAGTATAAACATGCAAATATTTCTTAAATATATACATGAATGAGTGTGTATTTATATATACATAATTATACACAGTACACACACACATATATTATGTAAACACAAACTTTTATTTTGGATGCGATTGATCGCGATTAATCGATTGCCCAGCACTAGATTAGATCATTACAATAGGAAGGCTATTAACTGCACCCCCCCCAACACCCAGTGCACAAACAACTTGGGCTATTCAGAATAGCTTATTACATTGCCATATTGCATTAAAGATCCTCCACGTGACCGAATACTTTTTCAAAATGAACAGTATACAGTAGAGTAGAGTGCTTGTGCTTTGTACTGTAGCACGATGCAGTTCACTTGAGTTTACATTTCTTGACTTATTTGATTGTACTGCCAAAAATGAAGATGTTATTACACAAATGTGGACTAAAAATACAAACACACAATTTGAAACAATAGCCGTGGGATCACGTGACCAGAAGACACACTGTTGTTTGAAATATTGCATCCTGTTTTTAATACTATTTTTAAAAATATTACGTGCTGCACGTCTGCAGTAAACTAATATTCAAATCATTTATCAGGGTTCAAACATGCAGGCATGCTCAGTTCTTATTAGACATTCATACGTTTATTATACTTTTTTGATAAAACAGTTACTGGTAGAAAGTGTGATTTGCACACATTTGAATGATTGGATGTTTGCAGAGGTTTGCAGTCCTTAAAGCCACAATATGTAATTTTCCGCCGCTAGATGTCGCTTATTCAAAACAAAGGCGTAGCTTGATGACGGCTTGATTTCACAGAGCTTTTATTCTGCCGCAGACGAGCACTTCCTCTTCTTCCGCTCATGCGTATGTGTGGTAACTCAGCGCTGTTTTATCATATTAGATACATTTGAGTGTGTTGAAAGTTATGTTATAATGCTACTCTGTGTGTTCACTCGACGGCTGCTATGAGACACTGCAGTGAGCTAGATCGATAAAACACGGTACTCGCGGTAAATCAAGAAAACCAGATTTAAACAATAAGACTGTGTTGAGCTGTATAACAATGATTAGTTTTCTGTCCATGAATGTCTGCTCACCTGTCTAATAAAACACATCATATATTAAAACGTCTTTGGTGTTTCCATGGTTTCTACAAAATAAAACCGGAGGGTAACGCGGGTATGATGTCACTGATAGGCGACACACGGTCCGTGTCCTGGTTAAAATCGCTTATTTCTCTGGATTTAAACATTCTTGGAAACATTTGGGATAATGTAAGTACACAAGTCAACAAAATATATAACATTGTTCTAGTGGTTTTTGGATATTTTAATCCAAATATTTTACATATTGTGCCTTTTAAGCTTTTTTAAATGAGTTAAAATGGCAAATAAATAGGTTTGCATGGTGATTGTCTGAACATTGTTGTAAAACAAACTGATAACGTACATTACATTCTTAACCTCCACAGTGCCACTGTCCACGTATGAGGACATTATGTTTTAGTGAATTTCTCTGACACCATACATCAAAGTTTTAAGTCTGGATGTACTGAAATGGAGACACCATTTGTTTTAAGGTTTCACCAGGACAACAAAATGACTGAATGATCAAATTTAGCACTCTTGTGGAAATATGATAATATTTTGTAATATTTTGTAATTATCATTTAAATCTAATTTTCAGATTGTTTGTTATAAATCAACATCTCAGGAAAATGTTATGGGGTTTCTAATCAAAATATGACTTTCTGTTACAGAACAGGGCATTGATTTCATACATGCCCTCTGTAGAGGACACCGGGACTTAAAGCATGTTTATCAGGCATTCTGGGAGACACAATAGTATCAATGTTCCTATAAAATATTAGATATTATTATGAAAATGTTGCCAACTATTACTCCCATTATTACACTTCTTTTTTCATTACATGTTGCTCCAAGAACACATTAGAGACAGTGTATAGACACATTGTATTGAATGGGAAAACCCATGTATGGCCATTTTACCCACATATTGCATAAAGTAAAATGGTATATCAATTCATTCCGTTATATCTTTCATAACATAGTTGAGAATCATCTTTAAACAAAGTTTGGTTAAAAAAAAAAATCCTGAAACCTGAAAATTGTCCTATTGTTTTTGCCTATACATGTAATTTCGTGTCATTTTATTTCTTACACAACGTCCATGTATGAGGACATTCACATGGAGAAAAGGGGTATTAAAATTGTACCTAGGGGTGCAACAGCTTGTCACTGGGGTAGTACCCTTAAAAGGACATATTTGTACCTTTTTTACTCCTAAAAGGTGCATTTTAGTACCTTAGCTTAGAGTACAAATACTTACTTTAAGGTACTAAAATGCACCTTTTAGGAGTAAAAAAGGTACAAATATGTCCTTTTAAGGGTACTACCCCGGTGACAACCTGTTGTACCCCTAGGTACAATTTTAACATCCCTTTTCTCTGTGTGGCATAACATATTACTAAAATATAATTTTTCACAAAAAAAAACAAAAAAAAAATTCCATTTGTTTCTTATGCTCTAAACAATGTAATGACATGAAAAAATACTAAATTCATTCTTAGGGTCTTAGGAGGTTAAAACACATGAGAACCTCCAGGCGGAATCCATCACGTGATCCAGGCGCCTTGTTTTGCGTCTCGCCAGCGTACAGTGTTTCGGGATGAGATCCAGTCCAGGCTTTACCGCAGACCTGCAGTCACCGTTACCGCAGCATCCGTCTAAACTGCCTTCAAATCCAGCCGTACACAGCACTTTTCCTCACTTTCATACACCTAACCTTGACATTCTCCTCCAATATAACTGTGATTATCTGCGGGGACTGACCGCTGACCGAGTAGGATAAAAAAAAAATTCATTAGCTTCGGTAATTCCCAGCATCGGGTTTCTGCGCCAAGAAGCGATGTGGACACCGAACCGCTGGTACGTACCGCTTCCGTTTCATGGTTTTTATTTGCTTCTCACACACCAACGGCTAATTTCCTCCAGGACTGAGCGCTCCCGTCGCCAGTGTCCTTTAGATAATATTGATAAGCTGATTAAAATGGATGAATGGCAGCCACGCATCTTTGCAGATGGGAAAGTCTCCTCTGGAGTTATTCTACTAAAGCCTGTGTGTATTTTGAGTCTCATATGCCGTGTTTCCTCAGACCATTTGCGACGAACTGGACACCATATGAGATCATTTTGTTTATCTAATCGCGTCGTGTTGAAATGCTGTCATACACCTGTGTGCTTGAGTTGTAATGCTTCAGGCTTTGGGACAGGAGAAGAGCAGGCTGGGAATACCTGATTAGGTGATTTTGGGTGTCTGGCCCGGTGAACGTCCGCGGGAAACTGGACCCTGTTGTCCACGACCGGGAGACTTTTTTGGGATCAAAAAACCCAAGGTCAGGCGGTGACATTGCGGTGTGTGTTTTAGAGACACTAGTATTCCCCTGTCTTAAGATATTAAGATAATATTGAGCTTTTGAGCATCTTAAGTTGAGTCTAAGATGGCTAGTTTGACTTATAGTCAGTATGTTAGGTGAGTCCTCTGGTTTAACCCTCTGTGAACCAACTCAACACACCTGCCCTTTAAAGGCACAATATGTAAGATTTTTGGATTAAAACAACCAAAAACCACTAGAACAATGTTATATATTTTGTTGACTTGTGTACTTATCCCAGATGTTTCCAAGAATGTTTAAATCCAGAGAAATAAGCAATTTTAACCAGGATATGGACAGTGTCCGTGCGTCGCCTATCAGTGACATCAAGCATTCGGTTTTATTTTGTAGAAACCATCATATATTATGTGTTTTATTAGACAGGCGAGCTACTGTTTGGATACATTCATCCACATAAAACTAATTATTGTACAGTAATACAGCATTTTTTCTCCATCATACAATATGTTTTAAAATGAATTGCATGCCATTTAGCAACACATGCCATCCAGCATTTATTAATATGATATTCTAATATCAATCTAGCTCACTGCAGTGTGAACAAGTGTCTCATAGTAGCCGCGGAGCGAACGCAGAGCAACCCTCTACTCACACCTTTGCAATATAATCGCCATTGGCTAGTACATTTTTTAGTTTACTCGCCATACTGATTATAGTATATGATTTATTTATATTAGTTAACCGCATCCAAAATAAAAGTTTGTGTTTACATAATATATGTGTGTGTACTGTGTATAATTATTATGTGTATGTAAATACACACACATGCATGTATATATTTAAGAAATATTTTTTATATTTTTATATATATATATATATATATATATATATATATATACACACACAGTATATACTTCTTAAATATATACATTAATGTGTGTGTATTTATATATACATAATAACACAGTACACACACATATATTATGTAAACAAACATTTATATATCGCGATTAATCGTTTGACAGCCCTAAAAATATATATATATATATGTATGTATGAATGCTATTTGTCATTTTAACTGAACTTAGGACTGGTGGTGGTGCTTAAGATATTGTTGGTCATTAAGTGTTTCTGTAAAAAATGATAATAGTAATACATAATAGTAATTATTAATAAGATAATAATACTACTACTAATTCTACTACTAATAACAATATACAACGTACTAAGGATTGATGCTGCTGGGTTCATGAATATTAATCACGTTGTCTGCGTTCGCTCGAACTGATTTGCTGAAATCAAAACAGGGACAGTAATAGATGAGCGCCAGCCAATGAGATTGCCGTTTGCGCATTAGTCCCGCCCACTACCGGAGAAACCGCATATCTTCTGCTTGTTCTGAAAAGATGAATAATTCCAAATGAACTCTGTTGTTTTGACAGGAAAATACAACAAGGAATATATTTTACATGTAGCGCATCGATTCTGTGTGGTATTTATGACTCTCTCTCTTTGCGTGTGTGTGTGCATCCATTGAGCTGAACTGAAATAGAGAGATCGATTGCGAGTGAAAATATGGCTATGTTAAACTTATTCTTAGCCTCTAACACACACACTGGCGAGTAAAATCTAAGCATTTATTAGCCAATGGCTAATGATAGATATTATTTAGTCGCCCAGAGTGAAGATTTACTTGCATATGCGAGTGATTTAATCGCATTGTAGAGGGTTGCAGAGTAACGCTATAACATCTTTTTCAACACACTCAAATGTGTGTAATATGATAAAACAGTGCTGCGTTACCCCACATACGCTTGAGCAGAAGAACACATTCTGCTGCTCTCGAGCCATGTGTCGCGCTTGCCTCTCATTAGCAATTGTTCAGCTCCACAGCAGTGAGACACAACACAACCTGGGTGAGACACAACCCAGCAAACATCTGGACCATTGAAAAGACGTCCCTCTGACACGTCCCGACATGGTTGAAAAATAGTTCCAAAATGAAAGTTGAACGGACGTATCTGTATGCATTTTTAGGAAATGTTCTGTGTTACATATTTTTACCGATTTATGCCGTCCTACCGCGACTATTTTTGGCCAGGGTCACAACGTTTCCGTTGGACCAATGTTTGCCGGGAACTTACCGAATATCCAAAACAATGCTTCTGGGATAAATGCGCTCGCTGTATGTGTGTAGCTACATATGATGGTATTTTGTAGGGATGCGCCGATCCGATACTCAGTATCGGTATCGGCTCTGATACCGCCATTATTTGCCGGATCGGGTATCGGTCAGACAGGACCGATCCAAAATCTGATACTGTGCGTATAATATTCTGTGTTATTGTTAAGCCCCAGTGCCCCACAAAAGGCACAAAAACATTATAAAGCATCATCAATGCTTCGTGCACTATATTAAGTGTTCTGAATCCATTCTATAGTTTAATGTGAGGTACAGATATTATATATTATATTATATTATATATTAAAGTTCACGTGAATGCTTCCCTCCGCTGCGTCTGTCAGTCATTCTCCATTCAGCTTTCAAACTGTGTGTCGCGTTCGGTTACGACAGTCAACATGATGAAACTCTCTCCAAGATGATTCAATGTTCCTGTTATTACGCTTGATCTGTAGATAACGGTTTATGGTTTCGCATAAAATAACTTTATCTGGCTGGAATTTATTGCGGTTTCTAAATCGTGTTACTTTCTACCAGGTGTCTGTTAGATCACAACACTGGACTAGAGATTGTATTGTTCTTCACACGCACGGTAACTGAAATTTTAAACTGTTAAAAGAAAAGGCTCAATAAAATATTGCATAGATAGATACAGCATCAATATCTTCCCTTTGTGTTTTGAACTTTTCAATGCGGAGCGCTGCGCGCTGTGACTCCATGTTGCTTCAAGTGCATCATCCTGTGCACGGGATGCGCATAAGCGCTTTGTGCTGCTCTGATTGGAGCCTTTCGTATTACAATACTTTTGCACTATGAAAGATTATTAATAGCCTTTCTTGTTCTGCCCTATCTATAATATGTTGCTGCCTCATTAAAAAAGCTGCGCTACATTTAAAGTAAATGTCCTTTAATTTCTTAGTATATAGGCCCTGTTTCTATACCTGTTTCTATTCCCTGTTTCCCTGTATGTTTTTCATGAATGTATTTTACAACGTGTAACATCGTACCAGATTCAGTGCTACACTTACTCACTTTTATTTGTTCCCCACTAAATGTTTTTTTTTTCCACTAAATGTTTAGATTTTATACAATTATTGTGCACTCATGATTTTTCTGGAGTAACTTTTGCTGCTGAATTATCCACTAATCTAGTTTATCCACCATCTAGTTTATAGTAGTATTTTTGTCATAGATTGTGATTTATATATATTTTTAATTTTTTTTTTTTTTTTTATAATGAATTTGTCTGTATTTAGTAGATTGTGTTTAACACACAAAAGAGTGATTATCAGTTCAACACACTGAGACATTGAACTTTTAAACAAAACTGTGCTGGTATCGGATCGGTATTGGCTGATACTCAGAATTTTTGGGATCGGATCGGTTCTGGAAAAATGGTATCGATGCACCCCTAGTATTTTGAGCAGCTGAGAACTCGTGAAGAGCTTATAAAATGAGTAAAGGAGTCAAAACAGCGGCAGGAATCCCTCCGTCACACACACAAACCAAGATCTGCTGCGAGGAGACGCGGTTCTGACGCCTGCACCGAACTGTGATGGGCAACATCACGACTATGACAGTCACAGATATGACTTTCATTAAATGGACAAAAAAACTCTCTCGTTATATTTTCATTTGAATTCAGATTTTTGTAAATTGTGTGCTTTTATTTTTGTTTATTTTAGCTTTAATTTATTTTCACTTTTAGTTAGTAATTTTAGTACTTCAACTATTTCAATTTTCATTTTTGGGTGAACTTTCCCTCGGTTAAGGGTTTCAACACACTCCTACACGTACACTAAGTCTGAGCATGCGTGTAGTAATAGTGATGGTTGTCTTAGTAAACACCACTAATTAGTGTGCTGTGTTGGAGTTACCTAGCGTGCGTGTGTTTCTGAGGAGTTGTTTTTGTAAATGTGCTGCTCTAGGATTCTGGCCGACCCACGCTCAACGTTGGGATGGGGGTGTTCCACATAAAACAACAAAAGCTACATCCTGATCAGTAATGAGTAATGAGTTTTATCTCCAGTGCAGTGTGTGCTTGTCTGAGTGTGTGTGTCATGTGTGGCCTCGCTCTAATCCTGAGTTTTCATAGAACTGCTTGATTCTTCCTATAGCTTGGCTGGTGTCTTGCACGGGTCATTATCCTACTTTAAAGGGGGCTGGGTTCAGCAGGTTTATTAGTGTGCCCATCTGCTCACTGTCTGCCTTTGTGTTTACTGTAGCTTTACACGCTCTGCCAGTCAACTCCACTGCAAGCAAGTTGAGAAAAGCTCTGTACCTTCCTTCGCGGGTCAAAATGACCTGAAGCCTTAAAATTATACTGTTCTTTTTGTCCAGAAAGCTTATTTAATTTAATTTTGATAATATTTTTACTATTTTTAATGCAATTTTTGGGGGGATTTTTATTTTATTTTTTATTTGATCTACCTTTAAATTACTAGATTTTATCAATAAATAATAAGTAAATAATAATTTAAGCACATTCTCCACATTCTTGGACTTTGAAATTCAAAATAACTCAATTTCATGCACGACCCTTTTAATTCAGCTCAAAATATCTTGCATTGGGTGTCTTTGCCAACCTCTTGTGGAAAAATAATAATATAACATGATATTTCATGACTCTTGCCACTAGATGGTCTTATAGCTCTATATGGAGCAAATGAGCTGTTCCCCTGGGTCCTAAAGTTATTTCTCTTCGGTATGCATTCAGATACACATGTAGACATAATAAAATCATTTTATGGTAAAGTTTTAGCATTTTTAGTTTGAATTGTGAGCATTTTTAGGTTTTTCTATGTGTACTCAATCATTCCTCACATTCCATTCATTCCTATCAGGGTCAAATTGACCCGTGAGGGAAGGATTTGTTACTTTTTTAAATTTCAAGCACAAAACTCCTCGAATCCATTTTTTTTGTGTATTCGTGATTCAAGTGAGACAAAAGTCCTAGGGTCTTGGACCACTCCGATGAACACTCAATTTTTAAATTTTTGGGTCAAAATGACCCGAGGCAAGGATGTATATCAGGGAAGTGACCTTAAAAAGCTCATGGATCATATAAGCCCACTTGCTGTTAAATGTGAAAAATAAAAAAGATGGAAAGCAAGAGATAAATGTCATTTGTGTCACACTGTCATTTGTTACTGTCACTTTGGAGCCAGTCGAATTTTCAGTTCTATTGTTGTTGCTACTGTCTCACAGTCACTGTAAAAGTCATGCCAAAATGTTGCTATTTGAGAAGGCCAGAAAAGATGCTGTTTTTCTAGTATCAAGTGACAAAACTGTCTTCTGTGGAGCATAAGAGAAGATGTTTTGTGAAATGTCCATACATGCATGGAAGTCAATAGGGTTCGATGTTGTTTGGTTTCCAGCGTTCTTCAAAATTTCATCTTTTGTGCTCCACAGAAGAAATAAAGTAATACAGGTTTGGAACAACATGAGAGGGAGTGAATGATGACAAAATGTTCATTTTGGGTTGAAGTATCCCTTTAATAAATCCCTTTGCATAAGTCATATGCAACTTGAAATGATTTTGTTTTCTCTGCATTTGAAAGATGTATTTCATGTATTTGCAGTTAGCAGATTACATTGCCTATGATGCTCGCAAACAACATATGCAATAGAACAATAATTAATTTAAAAAAAAAAACACCTTAAAGTCCCACTGAAGTGCCTTGGAACGCACAACATTATTCAGTGTGTTGACGTAATTTCCACTGAAACAGGAAGACAGGGCGGGACATGCCGAACAGCTCCTCCCCTTTTTTAAAATAGCCAATAGTGTTTAGTTTATATCACAGCTCGGCCAGAGCCGTTGAGCTCGGTAAAGCCACAGTTTCCTCCTAATCTCTAACCATTTCTCCTCCTGATCTCCTCCATATCACTTTAAAATACAGCATTCTGTGCAGAATTCAAACGGGTCCGATACGTTTTCTGGTCTGTGCTGACTCGATCACATGACCCGCTCTGTGCTGTCGTATCTCTGGACCGACCCGATCACATGATCCGCTCTGTGCTGTCGTATCTCTGGACCGACTCGATCACATGATCCGCTGGACCGACTCGATCACATGATCCGCTCTGTGCTATCGTGTCTCTGGACCGACCCGATCACATGATCCGCTGGACCGACTCGATCACATGATCCGTTCTGTGCTGTCGTATCTCTGGACCGACTCGATCACATGATCCGTTCTGTGCTGTCGTGTCTCTGGACCGACTCGATCACATGATCCGTTCTGTGCTGTCGTGTCTCTGGACCGACTCGATCACATGATCCGCTGGACCGACTCGATCACATGATCCGCTCTGTGCTGTCGTGTCTCTGGACCGATCACATGATTCGCTGGACCGACTCGATCGCATGATCCGCTCTGTGCTATCGTGTCTCTGGGCCGACCCGATCACATGATCCGCTGGACCGACTCGATCACATGATCCACTCTGTGCTATCGTGTCTCTGGACCGACCCGATCACATGATCCGCTGGACCGACTCGATCACATGACCCACTCTGTGCTGTCGTGTCTCTGGACCGACCCGATCACATGATCCGCTGGACCGACTCGATCGCATGATCCGCTCTGTGCTGTCGTGTCTCTGGACCGACTCGATCACATGATCCGCTCTGTGCTGTCGTGTCTCTGGACCGACTCGATCACATGATCCGCTGGACCGACTCGATCGCATGATCCGCTCTGTGCTGTCGTGTCTCTGGACCGACTCGATCACATGATCCGCTCTGTGCTGTTGTGACTCTGGACCGACTCGATCACATGATCCGCTCTGTGCTGTTGTGTCTCTGGACCGACTCGATCACATGATCCGCTCTGTGCTGTCGTGTCTCTGGACCGACTCGATCACATGATCCGCTCTGTGCTGTCGTGTCTCTGGACTGACTCGATCACATGATCCGCTGGACCGACTCGATCGCATGATCCGCTCTGTGCTGTCGTGTCTCTGGACCGACTCGATCACATGATCCGCTCTGTGCTGTTGTGTCTCTGGACCGACTCGATCACATGATCCGCTCTGTGCTGTCGTGTCTCTGGACTGACTCGATCACATGATCCGCTGGACCGACTCGATCACATGATCCGCTCTGTGCTGTCGTGTCTCTGGACCGACTCGATCACATGATCCGCTCTGTGCTGTTGTGACTCTGGACCGACTCGATCACATGATCCGCTCTGTGCTGTCGTGTCTCTGGACTGACTCGATCACATGATCCGCTGGACCGACTCGATCACATGATCCGCTCTGTGCTGTCGTGTCTCTGGACCGACTCGATCACATGATCCGCTCTGTGCTGTCGTGTCTCTGTGTCGACTCGATCACATGATCCGCTCTGTGCTGTCGTGTCTCTGGACCGACTCGATCACATGATCCGCTCTGTGCTGTCGTGTCTCTGGACCGGAGCTGCAGCGCTTCACTGACACTAATGTGAAACCAGACTTTATTCGGCCCAATGGAAAGCATATTTACACTGTCTGATCGTTCCAAAATCATCCACACTAGCTTATAGATAACAGTAAGGCTAACATTTCATGGGGACTTTAAATTAAAAAGAATTAAGAATCTTCTTTAGCGTGAAAAGAACTAATGATCTGCATGTAAGTATATTTCATAAAAGCAACTTTTTTGTCAAATGGTTTTATTAGGAATCTATTGTTCCTAATGAGCCCACTAAGCTCAGAACCTAATGAACCTCATATAAAACTGTTTTAACTGTGCTCAGAACATGTCATTTTAATTCATTGAACTTTACCCACTTACTTTATTTTTATTGTGGGGACGAACTGGGAATGCTGAGCAAAAAAAATAAATAATAATATGCCCTCTGTGCTTATGAAATCCATAACAGCACTTTGCTGATCTTAAGTTGTTTGGCGAATCCAGCCATTTCATTAGGAATCCACGCAATCTGGATTTCTGCATGAGAGCTTGTTCTGTTGACCAACAGAAAGCTGTGAGCTGTACTTCATGAATCGCTACACTATTGACAATAGAGCTTTTTTTTCCTGTAATATTTGGCCGATATTTCACTAATGTTACTGCACCTTTACTCATAAGCTGCAGATTTGCTGTTGGGTGTCATAAAGACTTTGCTGCCCTATCCTTCAAAAACATCAACTTAATAATCTTGGCAACACCTGCATTAGATTCTGACATTCACTGAAAAGTATCTAACCTCACTGTGAGGGGCTGAG
Organism: Coreius guichenoti; assembly: GCA_039654105.1. Classification (NCBI taxonomy): domain Eukaryota; kingdom Metazoa; phylum Chordata; class Actinopteri; order Cypriniformes; family Gobionidae; genus Coreius; species Coreius guichenoti. Next base: position 42,264,196 of record CM077172.1, read on the forward strand.
TTTCTGAACATTGACGTGCTGTAAATGTGCATGTTTGTGTGTTCAAATGTATTCATCTGTCTGACTTCCGTAAGTTCAGAGTCACATAAATTCTGATCAAGCTGTTTCTGCGGCTCAGTTTCAAAGCTGGATTGGGGAGGAAGATTTGTGTTTTGAAAGTTGTGTTTTTTTATTTCACAATGAACTCTTGTGTCTTGAATGTTAAAGCAAATTTGGATTAATTCCTTTTATATTTTTATATATACACCGATCAGGCATAACATTATGAAGTGAATAATGCTGATTATGTTATCTGGCACCTGTTAGTGGGTGGGATATATTAGGCAGCAAGTGAACATTTTGTCCTCAAAGTTGATGTGTTAGAAGCAGGAAAAATGGGCAAGCGTAAGGATTTGAGCGAGTTTGACAAGGGCCAAATTGTGATGGCTAGACGACTGGGTCAGAGCATCTCCAAAACTGCAGCTCTTGTGGGGTGTTCCCAGTCTGCAGTGATCAGTGTCTATCAAAAGTGCTCCAAGGAAGGAACAGTGGTGAACCGGCGACAGGGTCATGGGCGGCCAAGGCTCATTGATGCACGTGGGGAGCGAAGGCTGGCCCGTGTGGTCCGATCAAACAGACGAGCTACTGTAGCTCAAATTGCTCAAGAAGTTAATGCTGGTTCTGATAGAAAGGTGTCAGAATACACAGTGCATCGCAGTTTGTTGTGTATGGGGCTGCATAGCCGCAGACCAGTCAGGGTGGACCCCTGTCCACCGCCGAAAGCGCCAACAGTGGGCACGTGAGCATCAGAACTGGATCACGGATCAAATGCAATAGTCAATGAGACAGGTTGTTTTCTTTTTTTTCTTCTTTTTTTTTACATTTTTTGTTCCTGAGACGTCCACAGAAGATATATGTAATTTTTAAAAAATTTAGAACACTTTTATTATTGATTGCTATCAGGATTTGAAGAGTGTTTCAACCAGAATAACAAAAAGTATAAAAAAAAAAAAATTGCCTACCCTACCTTTAACGTCAGGTGTAAATGACACCTAAAGTGATTCCTAATCTGTCCCTACCATGGGATTTAATAGGCAACTTGATAAAGGGCACAACTGTTTCTTTGCTCCCGGATCCAGATGAAGCAGCAGGAGATCGGTGGCCCTGCTGCATCTCTGGTGGTGACGATTTTACACACCTCATGGAAACAGATCACATGATCCGTGCTCTAGTGTAACAAATCAGATAAAATCCTGTTATTGATCCAAATAAGCAAAGACCTTCCATCTTCTAACCTAAACAATTCCTGACAATGTGGATCAGTTTCACAGTTATAAAGAAACTATATTTTCAGATGAAAATGTGATTAGTGTTTGTGTTATGGGTGGTTGTCAGGGCATTGTTTGCTATGGTGCTCAGTAAAATTGCTATATTGTAGCTAAAATCATGTTCATCTTGTTTGGAAACTTTTTTTCATAAAGAAGCCATTCTTATAATGGCCATTGTGATAATAATCCACAAATGTGTGTCTTGTATTTTGGTTAGTATCTCCATTCTGCCTGTGTGTGGGAGAATTAGGGTGGAGAGGGAATCCAGAGACCTCCCAATTTATGGGAGATTATAAGAAAATGAACCTAAAGCTAGAATTGCCACTAGAGAAGACAAAACGTAGACTGGGTCAGAAACTGTTCAGCCTTTTATGTTCAAACCGGAGTCGGATAATGATGGAGAGACTCAAGAAGAAGTGACAACATGTAGAATGCAACAGGACGTTTCTGAATGGTTAGTTGATGAATTTATGAGTTAACTATCTTCAAGTCATTGATTAGCATATTCTGTCATGATAATCTATAAATCGCTGGTGTGGGAACTGTTGTAAAATGCACAGAGCCAGAGAATACACTCACCTAAAGGATTATTAGGAACACCATACTAATACTGTGTTTGACCCCCTTTCGCCTTCAGAACTGCCTTAATTCTACGTGGCATTGATTCAACAAGGTGCTGAAAGCATTCTTTAGAAATGTTGGCCCATATTGATAGGATAGCATCTTGCAGTTGATGGAGATTTGTGGGATGCACATCCAGGGCACGAAGCTCCCGTTCCACCACATCCCAAAGATGCTCTATTGGGTTGAGATCTGGTGACTGTGGGGGCCATTTTAGTACAGTGAACTCATTGTCATGTTCAAGAAACCAATTTGAAATGATTCAAGCTTTGTGACATGGTGCATTATCCTGCTGGAAGTAGCCATCAAAGGATGGGTACATGGTGGTCATAAAGGGATGGACATGGTCAGAAACAATGCTCAGGTAGGCCGTGGCATTTAAACGATGCCCAATTGGCACTAAGGGGCCTAAAGTGTGCCAAGAAAACATCCCCCACACCATTACACCACCACCACCAGCCTGCACAATGGTAACAAGGCATGATGGATCCATGTTCTCATTCTGTTTACGCCAAATTCTGACTCTACCATCTGAATGTCTCAACAGAAATCGAGACTCATCAGACCAGGCAACATTTTTCCAGTCTTCAACTGTCCAATTTTGGTGAGCTCGTGCAAATTGTAGCCTCTTTTTCCTATTTGTAGTGGAGATGAGTGGTACCCGGTGGGGTCTTCTGCTGTTGTAGCCCATCCGCCTCAAGGTTGTGCGTGTTGTGGCTTCACAAATGCTTTGCTGCATACCTCGGTTGTAACGAGTGGTTATTTCAGTCAAAGTTGCTCTTCTATCAGCTTGAATCAGTCGGCCCATTCTCCTCTGACCTCTAGCATCAACAAGGCATTTTCGCCCACAGGACTGCCGCATACTGGATGTTTTTCCCTTTTCACACCATTCTTTGTAAACTCTAGAAATGGTTGTGCGTGAAAATCCCAGTAACTGAGCAGATTGTGAAATACTCAGACCGGCCCGTCTGGCACCAACAACCATGCCACGGTCAAAATTGCTTAAATCACCTTTCTTTCCCATTCTGACATTCAGTTTGGAGTTCAGGAGATTGTCTTGACCAGGACCACACCCCTAAATGCATTGAAGCAACTGCCATGTGATTGGTTGATTAGATAATTGCATTAATGAGAAATTGAACAGGTGTTCCTAATAATCCTTTAGGTGAGTGTATCTGCCGCATGAAGAGAGAACAGGTGTAGTTTAGTTTAATTACGGTTATAACTTATGTTGTCATCTTGCTTTTATGACGTTATAGCATTTGTGTTTGTACTGTATTGCAATAAATGTGAAAGACGGATGCGAGGCCTTTGTTGCGTGTTCCCGGGGGCGGGGTTTATGTAAATTTTAGGGTTTGTGATGTCACACTATCTCCCTTTGCTTTGAACTTTGAGCGTCGTAACTTTGCAGATGTTGTTTATGCTCAAACAGCAACATTATTTTGCAAGATATTTTGAAGAATGTTGCTAACCAGGCAGTTGTCCGTAGCCATTGACTTCCATAGGGGGAGAAAATTGACAAAATATACATTTTTGGATGAACTATCCCTTTATTCCAATATCCCTTTGGTGCTGAAGTTGAAGTCATGTGACTGTGGTGTAGTTTGTTTATAGCCTAGGTTTGGCTCTTTACTTCTGGTGATTGTATTTGGGCTTCAAAATTCATAAAAGTTTGTGAAGATTATCCGGATGAACAAAACATATAAAAATCATGATCTTTTGATGTTCACAGTGCTTATTTTCTTTAATAATTCAAAAGCCAATGGAAAAATCCTAGTAGGTTTTTATCAGGGGAACCAGGGTGTTGCTAACTTCCGGGTTGGCCTACAAAAATATACAATATCTTAAGACGTATAACAGCTATAGGAACAGAATTGATTTTTTGTCAGATCCTGTTGTAAGACTAAATAGCGCACACGTTTTATGGACCACTTTTATGGTGCTATTTTTACTTTTTATTGTGCTGTATTTGGAGCTTGTGAAGGTAAGTACAGTATATGAATTTTAATTTTTGGGAGAGCTAACCCTTTAAACAACCTTGGAAAAAGAAGATCCCTACAGGAGTGAAGTTCCTCAACTGGTCTGCTGTGTATAAACTTGCCCTGGGGGCTATTCTGAAAATCAATTTTCAGCTGACGACCCTTAGAGGACCACAGAACTGTTAGCTAGTGGTTGAGAAGAGACTTCCTAACTGACAGGAAACCATGTGTGGCTGAGATGGCACTTCTCTAATCTCTCTACATAAATGACTGCACCTCAGTTGACCCCTCTGTAAAGCTCGGGAAGTGGCAGCGATGACAACGCCGATTGGCCTCATAAGCTACGGTGACTAATCTGCATGCAGACAGGAGGTGGAACAGCTGGTGAGCTAGAGCAAACATAACAGCCTGTAACTGATCAAAAGATGGTGCAGATAATGGACCTCAGAAGGCCCTACAACCCACAGCTCCCCTCAACGTCATGGACTTTAGTGGAGCTTCTTAAAAACAATCATTGCTCAGAACCGCAAGTGGAGGGCACAGTAAAAATGAACATTTACTCACCTTCATCTCATTCCCATATGACCCCGTATGAAGTTCTTTCATCTGTGGAACACAAAAGAAGATTAGATATATTTATCACACTGTTGTTTCCTATAACATGAAAGTGACCACAAGGTGACAGTCTTCAAAGAGGACAAGAAAAGCACCATGAGAGAGTCATAAAAGTCGTCCATAAATTGTGCACTATATTTAAAAATTTTACATCTATGTTTCCATGAAAACGTGTGTGTTGTGATCCATTATGAGTTTGAAGTAAACACACCACCAAAACCATGCACTTTTGCTATCAACAAGCAATCTATACTATAATATTATTGTGTATTTATATTAACATGCTATTTAAACATAACTACAGTAAAAAAGTGTATTTATTTTGTAACTATTATTATTAATAGTCATGTTTTGGACCATTAATGAACAAACCTTGGGTAAACCGTAGCGCTGGGTATTGTCACAGATTTCACAAATCGATTCTATTCTGGTTCACAAGTTGATTTGTTTGGATATACAACACGTGTTAGTATTTCATCAGGAAATCAGGAAAATCTGACTAATGCTGTGAACTACTCAGGGAACCCTGTCAGTTTGTACGTTACTGTAATATTAAAGGTTAAAATCAACAATAGAGTCCATTTTGTGCTGTAACTAGTAGTAAAGAGGAAGAGATGATCGGTTAACTGAACTGAGGTGCTTGAACCGAAGCGGCTAAACTAAAGCGGTCTATCGCGCCATATAGAGCTCCGGACGTCACGTGACCCATTCTGTTTACAACGCCATATTGGCAGGCAGGGACAGCCACTGCGCACTTTAATTCAAAAGACACAGACCTGTACATAGCAAAACTTAATAGATTAAACATAACAGATCCCTATAATTCCCCCGGGGTGCTTTTCACGTGTATCGATAAAGGAAGTTGCACCAGCTGTGCGCAAGTTACAATTAGCCTAGTTTTGACGTAAATGGGCACTAAGTTACAGCTTATGCACTATTAAATATTTTTGCGTTGCACCATTAAACTTAGTTGAAGGCAAAATCTACGTATAAACTAAATATTTACGGAAGCCTCCGATCAGGAGTAACGTTAACGGATAGAATAAAATAGCAGGCAGACTGAACTGCATCAATACGCTCTTGTTTTACATGACAGACTTCAATTCTTTACACGTATATGATAATGCTGACATTTACACTCGCTTACATTTTAAGAGAGAAAACATTATGTGAATAGATTACTATGTTAGCGGTTAACACGAACCCGTCCAAAACAGCGCACCACTGTGTGCATCTGTCCGTGTTGTGCATGTCAAATAAAATCATAAGTCATAATCAGTAAATGTAATTTTTGTTTCAGTATTTATTTATTGATCCTTAATTTAGTTTCAAATAGCCTACAGTTTCTGAATGTTATTTATATATAAAAGCTCTTATGTTATTCACGATTAAGTATCATATTTAATGGGAACTCATTTTTATCATTAGTTACAGTGGGGAGAACAAGTATTTGATACACTGCCGATTTTGCAGGTTTGCCCACTTACAAAGCATGTAGAAGTCTGTAATTTTTATCATAGGTACACTTAAACTGTGAGTGACGGAATCTAAAACAAAAATCCAGAAAATCACATTGTATGATTTTTAAATAATTAATTTGCATTTTATTGCACGACATAAGTATTTGATACATCAGAAAAGCAGAACTTAATATTTGGTACAGAAACCTTTGTTTGCAATTACAGAGATCATACGTTTCCTGTAGTTCTTGACCAGGTTTGCACACACTGCAGCTGGGATTTTGGCCCACTCCTCCATACAGACCTTCTCCAGATCCTTTAGGTTTCGGGGCTGTCGCTGGGGAATACGGACTTTCAGCTCCCTCCAAATATTTTCTATTGGGTTCAGGTTTGGAGACTGGCTAGGCCACTCCAGGACCTTGAGATGCTTCTTACGGAGCCATTCCTCAGTTGCCCTGGCTGTGTGTTTCGGGTCGTTGTCATGCTGGAAGACCCAGCCACGACCCATCTTCAATGCTCTTACTGAGGGAAGGAGGTTGTTGGCCAAGATCTCGCGATACATGGCCCCATCCATCCTCCCCTCAATACGGTGCAGTCGTCCTGTCCCCTTTGCAGAAAAGCATCCCCAAAGAATGATGTTTCCACCTCAATGCTTCACGGTTGGGATGGTGTTCTTGGGGTTGTACTCATCCTTCTTCTTTCTCCAAACACGGCGAGTGGAGTTTAGACCAAAAAGCTCTATTTTTGTCTCATCAGACCACATGACCTTCTCCCATTCCTCCTCTGGATCATCCAGATGGTCATTGGCAAACTTCAGACGGGCCTGGACATGCGCTGGCTTGAGCAGGGGGACCTTGCGTGTGCTGCAGGATTTTAATCCATGACGGCGTAGTGTGTTACTAATGGTTTTCTTTGAGACTGTGGTCCCAGCTCTTTTCAGTTCATTGACCAGGTCCTGCCGTGTAGTTCTGGGCTGATCCCTCACCTTCCTCATGATCATTGATGCCCCATGAGGTGAGATCTTGCATGGTGCCCCAGACCGAGGGAGATTGACCGTCATCTTGAACTACTTCCATTTTCTAATAATTGCGCCAACAGTTGTTGCCTTCTCACCAAGCTGCTTTCCTATTGTCCTGTAGCCCATCCCAGCCTTGTGCAGGTCTACAATTTTATCCCTGATGTCCTTACACAGCTCTCTGGTCTTGGCCATTGTGGAGTGGTTGGAGTCTGTTTGATTGAGTGTGTGGACAGGTGTCTTTTATACAGGTAACGAGTTCAAACAGGCGCAGTTAATACAGGTAATGAGTGGAGAACAGGAGGGCTTCTTTAAGAAAAACTAACAGGTCTGTGAGAGCCGGAATTCTTACTGGTTGGTAGGTGATCAAATACTTACGTCATGCAATAAAATGCAAATTAGTTATTTAAAAATCATACAATGTGATTTTCTGGATTTTTGTTTTAGATTCCGTCTCTCACAGTTGAAGTGTACCTATGATAAAAATTACAGACCTCTACATGCTTTGTAAGTGGGAAAACCTGGAAAATCGGCAGTGTATCAAATACTTGTTCTCCCCACTGTACGTGAGGCAAAAGTAGTTTGAATGAAGAATAAACTACTACAATAAAATGATTTCCTCTTTGCTTTCCCCCGCCTGTTCTGGCATCCTGGCACACAGCAGCTGTCCACCATGTTGAAATAGTAAGGTTTAAACAGTCTGGTTTTAAATTATTGTTCGACCACTATAGATACCAATGCAACAGCCGCTCTAGCGCTCCCCTGATTCCCTGCCAAAATGGCGGAGTTTAGATTCATGAAAGCTGAGACTGTTTAATTTCAAAATTAACAGCACAAATCTTAGCGATTAATGGATAGCAGGCGCTACAAATAATGTCTAGTGAAGTTTTGATCTAGCATCAACTGAAAACAGCATAGATTAGATCAATCAATCTTGGTTCATCAAAATGAAGATTGATTAAAATCGATGAATCAATATTGTCAACCCAGCCCTAGCAAACACTGCAGGTGTCCCGGCGATCACAGAGCCTTAATTGCCGGCTCGCTCACAGATCGCATTGACAGAGTAATGGGCCAATCATAGCGTGATGGAGCATTGCCTCCTGTCTCATGACTTAACTAGGAGTTATTTTTATGAGTAGGGAAAATTTAAATGGCTGGTAAAAAAAATGATAATGCCAAGCCTTGCATGACACTTCTTAATGAGCAAAAACATATATTTCCCTTTTCCAAGGAAGAAAGTCATACAAGTTTGAAATGACATTACCAAATGGTGAATTACTTTTCGTTTTCATATGCTGGACGGCAAACAATCATTGGATATAGTCTGTGATTTTTCTAGGTCTTTATCCTCCAAGAAGCAATTTAGACACAATAATAAAGCGGCAGGCACAAAAGCAGATTTCTCTCCCCAGGCGGTGACCCCTATGAACCACTGAACTACATAACTGCAGAAGAACAACTTTAATCATTAAATATGCTGTCTGAAACAATCACCACACAGTTTAATTTACATTCATTGTACAGAGATGATTTCAGATATTGTAAATATAGTCACGGCTGAAGGTACCAATAATTTTCTTCATATGGAAATGAATGTGAGATTTTTGTAAGATACTTTATGAAAGCCATATGTCAGTTTATTTTAAAAGATTGCGTTTAATAGTCAAAGTCCCAAAGAACTACACTAACCATAATCCATCACTAATCAGAGAATTTTCCTGTTTCCGTGGAAATGAAAATGAAAACATACCAATGAAGCCATTAAAACATTGTTTTCATACTTTCATAATCATTTATAGTTATAGTGAATAGTTTTGCATTGGACCATTGTTTTCTCTTATTCCAAATCAAATACCGTTGTATTTTTGGGATAATGTAATAATTTTGTGGTTTATCTTGGAGCTGGATGATTGTATTCATGGCTAATATATTTATTGGAGAATTTAAAATGTCTGTGGAGAAAATAAATGGGGAGCCTCTGAAAAAGTACGCAGCCACTATTGCACTTTATTGCATATTTTTTTTCAGACCTTGGGAGCAACTGATTTCTTGATTGATGATTTTTTTATTAGTTCAAACCACTGAAGCCTTTTTGATTAAAATGTGTTAAAAAGAAAAAAAAAAAAAAGTAAAATGTTCTGTTTTTTTATCCTACCAGTTGAACTGGGCAGGAAATTAAGCTTGTAACTGATAGTGTTGTCAAAAATATCGATATTTCGAATTTTCAATGGAGTTGTGGTACTCGAGCTCGGATTTGCACTTGTCACGGACTTGATCCTTTGAGACTCTCAAAATGTTTCTGAGTGCAACCGAGTCCAGCGCTGTTGGTGAAATTCACTCGGGAGTAGAGGTCAGCCGATAGTGGATTTTACCGTTAACAATATCTAGGTTGGACCGTGCTGGCCGATAACCAATTGATCAATAACACTGTGATGGGTGATGTGATGCGACTAGTGCAGCAGTTAGAGAGAAGCTGCATGCTTGTCCTTTTTTTGCTTGCTGACCTCTTGCATTCAAGATTCAAGCCCTCGTGATGAACAGGGAAGCAGCCTTGTGTTTAAGGGTGTGTTCACACTTGGCAGGTTTGGCTGGATTAATTTAAAACAAACTCTGGTGCGATTGCTCTGTTAGTGCGGTTCATTTGAATAAGTGTGAACGCTGCCATCTGAACCCTGGTGCTCACCAAACAAGCGGACCAAGACCAGAAAAGATGGGTCTCGCTCCGCTTCCAAACCAACTCTGTTGCGGTTCGACTGAAATATGAACGCAACACGGACTGAAGACATCTAAACGAACCAAAAACAGGAAGATGCGACCCTAAGAAGGACAGAATGCTCAATCATATCTATTTTTTCTCATAGTCGTGATGTTGCCCATCACAGTTCGGTACAGGCGTCAGAACCGCGTCTCCTCGCAGCAGATCTTGGTTTGTGTGTGACGGAGGGATTCCTGCCGCTGTTTTGACTGCCATCATATGTAGCTACGCACACACAACGAGCGCATTTAGCCCAGAACACAATATTGTTTTGGGTAAGTTCTGTCTCAAAATAGGCAATACCATTTGGGTTTTTTACGATACTGGTGCCAAACCGATACTTTTAAAACGGTACCAGTGCCTAAATGGTGCCTGAACCGATACTTAAATTTTTTTTTAAAAAAGAGCCACAAAACGATGGTGGATGACATTAAAGACTGGCTTTTTATTAAAAAAAAAAAAAAATTCTTTAAATTGAACAATTTATTTCGTTTTTTTTTTTATTTTTATTCAAAATATTCACAAACTTGTTAACTATGTCATGAACTATCTGGTATTCTTGATTTTCAAATATGTGTAAGTGACTGTGTGTTAGTTGATCTATAATGTGCGATGGGCGCCGCCATGTTAGTTTGCGCCGCAATTCAGAGAATCGGATCCATCGGATTTACATCACGTAACTTCATCCACGTCTCACAAAATACAAGAAACTAAGTGACCGGTGAACTGGGAGAAGAATAGAGTAAACTACAAACCCGATTCCAAAAAAGTTGGGACACTGTACAAATTGTGAATAAAAACAGAATGCAATGATGTGGAAGTTTCAAATTTCAATATTTTATTCAGAATACAACATAGATGACATATCAAATGTTTAAACTGAGAAAATGTATAATTTTAAGGGAAAAATAAGTTAATTTTAAATTTCATGGCATCAACACATCTCAAAAAAGTTGGGACAAGGCCATGTTTACCACTGTGTGGCATCCCCTCTTCTTTTTATAAACGTCTGGGGACTGAGGAGACAAGTTGCTCAAGTTTAGGAATAGGAATGTTGTCCCATTCTTGTCTAATACAGGCTTCTAGTTGCTCAACTGTCTTAGGTCTTCTTTGTCGCATCTTCCTCTTTATGATGCGCCAGATGTTTTCTATGGGTGTCAGTACCCGGATCCTTCTTCTACGCAGCCATGATGTTGTAATTGATGCAGTATGTGGTCTGGCATTGTCATGTTGGAAAATGCAAGGTCTTCCCTGAAAGAGACGACGTCTGGATGGGAGCATATGTTGTTCTAGAACTTGGATATACCTTTCAGCATTGATGGTGCCTTTCCAGATGTGTAAGCTGCCCATGCCACACGCACTCATGCAACCCCATACCATCAGAGATGCAGGCTTCTGAACTGAGCGCTGATAACAACTTGGGTTGTCCTTGTCCTCTTTAGTCCGGATGACATGGCGTCCCAGTTTTCCAAAAAAGAACTTCAAATTTTGATTCGTCTGACCACAGAACAGTTTTCCACTTTGCCACAGTCCATTTTAAATGAGCCTTGGCCCAGAGAAAACGCCTGCGCTTCTGGATCATGTTTAGATATGGCTTCTTTTTTGACCTATAGAGTTTTAGCCGGCAACGGCGAATGGCACGGTGGATTGTGTTCACCGACAATGTTTTCTGGAAGTATTCCTGAGCCCATGTTGTGATTTCCATTACAGTAGCATTCCTGTATGTGATGCAGTGCCGTCTAAGGGCCCGAAGATCACGGGCATCCAGTATGGTTTTCCGGCCTTGACCCTTACGCACAGAGATTGTTCCAGATTCTCTGAATCTTTGGATGATATTATGCACTGTAGATGATGATAACTTCAAACTCTTTGCAATTTTTCTCTGAGAAACTTCTTTCTGATATTGCTCCACTATTTTTCGCCGGAGCATTGGGGGAATTGGTGATCCTCTGCCCATCTCGACTTCTGAGAGACACTGCCACTCTGAGAGGCTCTTTTTATACCCAATCATGTTGCCAATTGACCTAATAAGTTGCAAATTGGTCCTCCAGCTGTTCCTTATATGTACATTTAACTTTTCCGGCCTCTTATTGCTACCTGTCCCAACTTTTTTGGAATGTGTAGCTCTCAAGAAATCCAAAATGAGCCAATATTTGGCATGGCATTTCAAAATGTCTCACTTTCAACATTTGATATGTTATCTATATTCTATTGTGACATTTCTGTCAAAGTTGCAATGAAGGTATGGTGGCTCGTACTTTTTGAGCAATGTTGCCGAGTGATGTTGCTTGGGCACTTTTTCATTTGAGAATGGGCAGCAAATTTCTATCTGTATACTTTAGATCGGTCGTGGGCCCTCTGTCTCACCTGTTTGCCCGTTGATGGCAACATTGCTCAAAAAGTTGCCCTGTGTATCATCAGTTTTTGTGTACGCACTGGGGTAAGACGGATTGACATTGACTTCCATAGTATGGGAAAAAAAAAATACTATGGAAGTCAATGGGGACCATCAACTGTTTGGTTACTGACATTCTTCAAAATATGTGTTCAGCAGAATAAATAAATTCTTACAGGTTTGGAACAACTTGAGTTTCAGTAAATGATGACAGAATGTTTATTTTTGTGTGAACTATCCCTTTAAACGGTCGAATACAAACAAAACTGTCAAAATGTCCATCTTGGAAAGTATTCACACAGTCAGTTTTGGAACGTAAATTGTTGAGAAAGTAAACGCATGTTGTGTAACAGTATATTGGATCCGTGCATTCGCTCTTAAAGGGGTCCTATAATGCCCCTTTTTACAAGATGTAAAATACATCTCTGATGTCCCAAGAGTGTGTATAGGAAGTTTTAGCTCAAAATACACCACAGATAATTTTTTATAGCATGTTAAAATTGTCACTTTTTGAGGGTGAGCAAAAAGCCGTTTTTGTGTGTCTCTTTTTAAATGCAAATGAGCTGCTGCTCCCTGCCCCCTTTCTAGAAGAGGGCGGAGCTTCAAGAGCTCGTGTTAGCAACTCTGATTACCAGAATGAAACTCCAATTATGTCCGAAACTGTTCAGCCTTTTATGTTCAAACCGGAGTCGGACAATGATGGAGAGACTCAAGAAGAAGTGACAACATGTAGAATGAGACAGGACGTTTCTGAATGGTTAGTTGATGAATTTATGAAGCTGATGTGGAGCTAACTATCTTCAAGTCATTGATTAGCATATTCTGTCATGATAATCTATAAATCGCTGGTGTGGGAACTGTTGTAAGATGCACAGAGCCAGAGAATATCTGCCGCATGAAGAGAGAACAGGTGTAGTTTAGTTTAATTACGGTTATAACTTGTATTGTCATCTTGCTTTTATGACGTGTTTATGTGACAGCTTGAGCAGACTCCCAAATGTGCTCGACTACAACAACTCTTCCTCTTCTCAACATGGCTTTTGTTGCGTGTTCCCGGGGGCGGGGTTTATGTAAATTTAGGGTTTGTGATGTCACTAACCTGTGAATAAGCTCGTTGTAGTCCCTACCAGCCGTTTGTTGTAGTCCTTAAAGTGATTTCTTTAAAAGAAAATATCTCCCTTTGCTTTGAACTTTGAGCGTCGTAACTTTGCAGATGTTGTTTATGCTCAAACAGCAACATTACGCACTAACTAAAGTTAAAAAAGTCAAATCATAATCAACCAATTCTTTTAAAGGGACAGCAGCCTAATAAACCTGCTGCTGTCTGTCATGTTAATCAAAGAGAGAAAATCACTCGCTACTCTTGAATGAGTAACTTTTGTAACTTTAATTAATAAAGCATTAATCTGTATTTAATTTTTACAATGAAGATTATCCAGTGTTATTTTACGTTTTATTTAATTTATTTCTGTAGTATTTCTTACCTGAAAACTATTGTTAGACCCACCTGAAAAACTATAGCCGTGTTTATTTCATTTGTCTCTTTATTCTTTTGTATTTATTTGTGCTATTGTTTGCAATTTGCTTATATGTTCTTATTTTATTACTTACTGTTTACTTGTCTTTTTTGTAAATTTAGCTCAAAGTTTCAAATAAAGCCTCCCTGTGCTGTGTGAAAGCTATTGCAACAAAATTACCTAAATTGTCAAAAAAAAAATATATATATATAATTATAAAAAATATTTATATGGCAGTTTTCCCTGTGGTATTGAAAATGGTTTCAAATATCAATATTTTCCAAGGTATTGTATCAAAGTTAGAAATACCAGTATTGTGACAACACTAGTAACCGACATACTTATTGAGTCCTGTACTGTTGAGTGTTGCTAGAGCTGACTCACAGTGACATTTATGAGGTCTTAAATGGCTGGAACTCACATTGAAGCTGATCTGTGCACAGTATGGGGGCACGTGGGCCCCTCACAGACCTCACACCAGTGGTGACCTACTCATTGTGTGGGGGGTTCGCTTAGTTCACAGCTGAGTACAACAACATTCTCTAAAGGTCTTCATCAATCTCCATTGTGCTGAGGGATGGTTTACGGAAAACCTGCAGGCGAATATGTGAGATAAATGGAAGAATGAACCCAGTGTCAGTGGAAGGAAGGTTTCCGTTATTCCAGGCTGGCAGGATTGTGCCGAGTCAAGGGAAATTAGCATCAGATGCTGTGATGAGGGAAGCTGAAGACTTTAAATGTCACTCATGCATTTAATGGAAAAAGTAAACAGATAAAAGGAATATTGAGACATTTTCATTATTCCATTTTCGGAATTTCTTAGAGGGTTGGGGATCAAGTAGTTTATAAGTAATTATAAAAATCAAAATTAACTAAAATGGCATTTATATAAAATGTGTTTCTTCTCCATAAATTGGGTTAATCCTAATTAGAAATCAGCCTTAAAGGGTTAGTTCACCCAAAAATGAAAACCATCTCATAGTGTTGTCAAAAATATCGATATTTCGATATGTATCGATACTGAAATATCTGAAACGATACCAATACTCCTTTCTACAGTATCGATACAGCTTGCTCTCCTCTCCGACCCACAACGAGTTGACACGAACCGCCTCCTCTCATTTACTCCGGTTAAATAGTGTCGGTGTGACGGGTCTGAATTTCGCGCGGGATTGCACATAATTCTACTCATTCCCGCAGATTTCGCGCTCACATCTGAAGCACACACACATACAGTAATAAATCCGCCTCTGACATACAAGTGCAAAAATGAGCTCCTTTTCCCAGCTTATTAATGGTCAAATACACTCAAAAATAATGTCACAATGATCTTGGTGAGTATTAGCGTAAACACAGTCGTAAACAGGTCAGGAAGAATGTGTAACAGGAACAGTGTTTCGGATCCATGCGTGCGTCAGGTCTTAAAGGGACAGCAGCGAATAAAAGTGCCACTCTCTGTTGTTAATGTTAAAGACAAATGATCACTCTTACTGCTCTTGACTGATTAACTTGTGTAACTTTAATGGATTAATCTGTATTTAATTTTTTACAATGAAGATTATCCAATGTTATTTTAAGTTTGATTACTTTTTTTTTTAATTCAGTTTCTTACCTGAATACTGTTAGACTTATCTGAAAAAATAAAGCAGTTTATTTCATTTGTCTTTATTCTATTGTATTTATTTGCGCTATTGTTAGTAATTTGTTTATTTGTTCTTATTTTATTACTGTTTACTTGTCTTTTTTAATTCAATTTACCATTTGAAATCAAGCTTCCTTGTGCTGTGTGTGAGCTATTGCAACAAAATCACCCCATTGTAAAAAATACATTGAGTTAGCAAATATTTGTGAGATAATTGTAATGGTAATTGATCAACGTTTACATATGAAAAAAAGCTTAAAAGCTTTATCATATAAAGTGATCTCTTCAGAAGAATTATTTGATTGCCTAGACTTTCAATAGATGGACAAAAAAAGAAATAATATTAAAAATATCTGTTTGACAGTATATGCAGCGTTTTTCCCCCGTGGTATCGAAAATGGTATCGAATATCGATACTTTTCCAGGTATCGTATCGAAGTTAGAAATTCCAGTATCATGACAACACTACTATCTCATAATTTACTCCCCCTCAAGCCATCCTAGGTGTATATGACATTCTTCTTTCAGCCGAACACAATCAGAGTTATATTAAAAAATATCCTAGCTCTTCAAAGCTTTATAATGGCAGTGAATGGTACCTTAGATTTTGAAGCCCAAAAAAGCGCATCCATCCATCATAAAAGTAATCCACACGGCTCCGGGGGTTAATAAAGGCCTTCTGAAGCAAAGCCATGTTCCATATTTATAACTATAATAACTGTAATCACTGGCTTCCGGTAACGTCCAGAATAAATATGGATATTTTTCTTACAAAAATGTATGGCTTCGCTTCAGAAGGCCTTTATTAACCCCCTGGAGCCGTATGGATTACTTTTATGATGGATGGATGTGCTTTTTAGATTTTTTTTCAAAATCTAAGGTACCATTCACTCCCATTATAAAGCAAGGAAAAGCCAGGATATTTTTAATATAACCCCGATTGTGTTCGTCTGAAAGAAGAATGTCATATACACCTAGGATGGCTTGAGGGTGAGTAAATATGGGATAATTTTTGGGTGAACTAACCCTTTAATAAATGATTGGCTAACAGAAGAGATCATGGCTCAGGATATGTTCATCTCTTCTCCATTTTATTTTAATTAAATAAGTCTGTGTTTTTCAGCGTCTCAGACTGTGAACTCCATCCCTGCATGTGCTTCCCTTGCGAGGCCTGTTTCAAGTGAAACAGGTGAAACATAGCAAAACATACAGACACAAACACAAACACACAAAATTATGTCAAAATACCCGTCTCGGCAAGTGTTCTCGTAAACACAGTCGGTTATGTCTTAAGTGAACGTAAAGAAATCTGATGTGTATCAGTATATTGGATCCGTGCGTCAGGTCTTAAAGTGACAGCAGCCTAATAAACCTGCTGCTGTGTGTGTCATTAATGATAACACACAACAGAACACATTAATCTATATTTAATTTATGCAATGAATAGTTTACATTTAGGCCTAATTATTACATTTCTGTACCTGAACTACAGTGAGACCTTCCTTTATGTGTAACTTATATTTATCATTTTTTTGTAATTTAGTGTTTTTATTTTTGTAACAGCATACAGAACAAATTATTTTGCAATACTAGAAAGACCACTATTAGACCACTATTACCCATGACCTCCCCCCTTCCCTCACCCAACCCTTTGCGCTCAGGACTTGGACGGATAAACAAAATCTTAGGTACAAACAAGATACACACACATATATATATATATACAAAAATAAAATGGAATAAATTAAAAAATAAATAGATAAAAATAAATAAAATACAAAATTTAGTTAGAAAAAATTATAACAGCAGAAGCAGTAGCTGTAGATTAAGTAACCAACATTTCTTTAATTTTGTATATCCAATATTTCCACCAAGACAAGGACATAGGTTTAGCCTGGTTAGTCCGTGCAGATGACAGTTCCAGATGTATCTCCAGTATCTCCAGTAAAGAATGCAGCCAATGCTTAGAAGAAAGTTCGTGAGGAGGTTTCCAACGTTGAACAATTAGCTTCTTTGCAGCCGTCATGGCAGCTAGCCAAAATTTCCGTACCTTCTCATTGAGAGGAAATTGAGAGTTGTCATTCAACAATAAAATGACTGGATCTTTGGGAAAACGAATCCTAGAAGCCTTGTACAACACGTCAAGCACCATATCCCAGAATTTGTCCCAGAGCATATGCATCAAAGTGTCCAAGCATCCAGGTCCACAAAAATTACAATACGGGTGGGAAGATAGACCCATTGCATGTCGTATGCGCGTGGTTAAATATGCCCTGTGAATAACTTTAAAATGAATAAATTGGTGGTTAGGGTTTGTGGATGCATGGAATGTATTATTCCACACTGTATGTGTTCAAATCCAATAGCCAAGCACTGGCTTTAGGGACATTATCTGCATTAAGATTTAAGAAGCAAAAATAAAAATATGAAACAGTTCCTGTGCTTGGAGCATTGCAAATACAGTTCACCACCGGGTGAGTTTGAAGGTTTGTACCCCATGGTACCTTATGGGCCTTTAACGCGGCACGTGATTTAAAATATAAAAAAATAAAGTGTTATGTGAAATATTAAATCTTTCAATTAAGTCTCGAAAATCCAGGATTGAATCCTGGAGCCTCTATGAAGCATAGAGCTAATAAAATTAATGCGGGGCAGAATACTCATTTTTATTGTTGATATTCGGGCAGATGGTGAAGAGGGCAGACACATCCATCTCTGAATATCAGACTCAACTCTTTAAAAAATTTACATGTTATTAACTTTTGAAATAAGGGACAAAGTGGGTCTCAGCTCAATCCCTAAATATTTGACCTGTGTTGATACCTGAATGTTATTTGGAATAGAGAAATTAAAACCATTCGATTTGAGAGGCATTAAAATAGTTTTAGAATGATTAATTTTAAACCCAGATAGTGTGCCAAATTCTTCTATGATTTGAAGGGCAATAGGGAGTGAGCGTTGTAGATCAGATAAAAATAATAAAATATCGTCTGCATATAAAGAAATAGAATGGATTGATGAGCCTAACTGAATCGGGGTACAAAGTTTACACTGTCTAACGAACTGAGCCAGAGGCTCAACATGAAGGGGGGAAAGCGGGCACCCCTGTCTTGTGCCTCTATTAATTTTGAAAGTGTCCGAGATGAGTCCACCAGTAGATACCCTGGCCATGGGGTTAGTGTATAGAGCTTTTATCATTCTAATAAACTGGTCTCCAAAGTTGAATTTTTTTCAACGTATACCATAAATAGCTCCATTCCAGCTGATCAAAGGCTTTTTCGGCATCAATAAATAGAAGGCCACTGGGTGTTACTAATTTCTCTGATTCGGCAATGATATGTAGCACCCTCTGAACGTTATCTGAAGCCTAACGTCCCGTAATAAATCCTGATTGATCTGGATTAATTAATTTATGTATTACTGATTGTAGACGTTTGGCAATAACTTTGGCATAAATTTTAACATTGTCATTAATCAAGGAGATGGTCCTATAATTAGAACAGTCAGAATGGTCTTTGCCAGGTTTAGGTAAAACCGTAATTAGAGCTGTATTAAGATCTTTGTGAAAACGGCCTTTGTATTGTATTTATCTTTATATTATTATTTTTTTATTTTTTTTTGCTGATCCGAAAAATGATCCAATCCGTGACTCAAAAACTGTAATATGACCCGAACCGTGAGTTTCGTGATCCGTTGAACCACTAGTTTAAAATAGTCTTTATTAAGAACCGGTTCCAATCTGATTCACAAATAAATGACTTGCGAGTTTGTTAATTTTAACGAATTGGTCCAAACCACTCAATCTCAGTGTCAGACTCATCAGTCACAAATGGCTCATTGAAATAACATTATTTTGGTCATATCTGATCTGAAACCACGAGCCTTACTGTGCAATGTTGTAAATCAATCTAATTACGACTGAAAATGAGTGGAAATGAAATGCTTCTGAATGGTGTACGTGATAATCCAAATTCACTGAGCAGTTCCTGAGGAACAAGCAAAGATGAAACACTTCTGGAGAGGATTTCATTTCAAAAAGCTCTGAAAATGATCGTTACAGCGGCACCTTGTTGAATCCTAACAGTAAATCTCACAGGATACGCTTCTGAATTACACCATACCTTATTCGTAGGATAGTCCTGGATCATTAATATTTAACACTTACTGTGAATCCAGTCTGTTAGTCTACCTGACCTACTCTTGGGTAACTCTTGGGATTTTAGATAAATATTACTCTGAATTATAATCTGTATCTGTATATCTGTATATAATCTATCTGTTATGTTGTTCTTAGATATTTCATAAAGGCATCTTATAGACTTATTAGAGCTTCTGTTTAATAAGTAATTACTCCCGGAGCATTACTGTTGCATTAATTATAGGCTAGAGTTTCTGATACTTGTCTGCTTGTGGAGAGGGGCTGTATCAGATGTAACTGAACACGTGTTGAAGAAGGAGCTTTGTGTTGGGTCGGTGTGTTAGACAGGTCATTTAGAACTTTTGTTTCTCACAAATGCCATAAACGTCTTCCTGAAAGTTGTGAGTTTGGTGCTTTATTATGAATTAAATAAGTTTGCTTTATGGTATGTTTAGACTTAATCATGCAAAAATGTTAATTAATGTCTTTTGTATATCTCACATAAGGTGAACGACACTGGGCATCCAAAAATTCAAAACCAAACCCTTGTTAGTATAGTAGGACCCTATGATTTCCGCAATGCGGATAATATGGATTGAATCACGGAATCCAGTTATGAAAATGGAATTTACAGATTAATGCTGATTGTCATGGAATTTAGCAACTTTTGCATGAATATCAAGTAGGCCTATACACTTAATCAAATTGCAATATGGACCTGTGTCTGAATATTAAAGCACAAAAAGACTGCTATTTAAATACAAACCCGATTCCAAAAAAGTTGGGACACTACAAATTGTGAATAAAAACAGAATGCAATGATGTGGAAGTTTCAAATTTCAATATTTTATTCAGAATACAACATAGATGACATATCAAATGTTTAAACTGAGAAAATGTATCATTTTAAGGGAAAAATAAGTTGATTTTAAATTTCATGGCATCAACACATCTCAAAAAAGCTGGGACAAGGCCATGTTTACCACTGTGTGGCATCCCCTCTTCTTTTTATAACAGTCTGCAAACGTCTGGGGACTGAGGAGACAAGCTGCTCAAGTTTAGGAATAGGAATGTTGTCCCATTCTTGTCTAATACAGGCTTCTAGTTGCTCAACTGTCTTAGGTCTTCTTTGTCGCATCTTCCTCTTTATGATGCGCCAAATGTTTTCTATGGGTGAAAGATCTGGACTGCAGGCTGGCCATTTCAGTACCCGGATCCTTCTTCTACGCAGCCATGATGTTGTAATTGATGCAGTATGTGGTCTGGCATTGTCATGTTGGAAAATGCAAGGTCTTCCCTGAAAGAGACGACGTCTGGATGGGAGCATATGTTGTTCTAGAACTTGGATATACCTTTCAGCATTGATGGTGCCTTTCCAGATGTGTAAGCGGCCCATGCCACACGCACTCATGCAACCCCATACCATCAGAGATGCAGGCTTCTGAACTGAGCGCTGATAACAACTTGGGTTGTCCTTGTCCTCTTTAGTCCGGATGACATGGCGTCCCAGTTTTCCAAAAAGAACTTCAAATTTTGATTCGTCTGACCACAGAACAGTTTTCCACTTTGCCACAGTCCATTTTAAATGAGCCTTGGCCCAGAGAAAACGCCTGCGCTTCTGGATCATGTTTAGATATGGCTTCTTTTTTGACCTATAGAGTTTTAGCCGGCAACGGCGAATGGCACGGTGGATTGTGTTCACCGACAATGTTTTCTGGAAGTATTCCTGAGCCCATGTTGTGATTTCCATTACAGTAGCATTCCTGTATGTGATGCAGTGCCGTCTAAGGGCCCGAAGATCACGGGCATCCAGTATGGTTTTCCGGCCTTGACCCTTACGCACAGAGATTGTTCCAGATTCTCTGAATCTTTGGATGATATTATGCACTGTAGATGATGATAACTTCAAACTCTTTGCAATTTTTCTCTGAGAAACTCCTTTCTGATATTGCTCCACTATTTTTCGCCGCAGCATTGGGGGAATTGGTGATCCTCTGCCCATCTTGACTTCTGAGAGACACTGCCACTCTGAGAGGCTCTTTTTATACCCAATCATGTTGCCAATTGACCTAATAAGTTGCAAATTGGTCCTCCAGCTGTTCCTTATATGTACATTTAACTTTTCCGGCCTCTTATTGCTACCTGTCCCAACTTTTTTGGAATGTGTAGCTCTCATGAAATCCAGAATGAGCCAATATTTGGCATGACATTTCAAAATGTCTCACTTTCAACATTTGATATGTTATCTATATTCTATTGTGAAATAAAATATAAGTTTATGAGATTTGTAAATTATTGCATTCCTTTTTTATTCACAATTTGTACAGTGTCCCAACTTTTTTGGAATCGGGTTTGTTTGACTCTGATTGGTTTATTGCACATTACGCCCAAAACACACCCATGACTCATTAAGAGACTAGGCACAACCCTTTTAGACCATGCGCCGTGCGCACTGACCGTTTTTTCCGTCGTTAAAATAGCAAAAGTGGATTCGGACACACCCTAAGTGCACCTGCGCCATGAGCTTCAGACCATGTGATCAGATCCTTAAAATAGGGCCCTATGTTTGTGTGTTTCTCTGTGCACGAGCGGTGCGGTTTCGTCAACTACACATAAGCACTGGTGACTCTCGGGGTGACAACACAAAGTTTCTGAAAGAATGAACATTTCATAGGGCCTTATTATTGTAAAACTTTGTATAAATTAAGTTGTTAATAAATTCAATTGATTAGACATGGTTTTTGATTATTAAAATTTAAACCATTAAAATTACTAAAGACACGCAGTGATAAATTAGCGCTGAAAAGGTGTGGACAGGGTTATTTTTGCGGCTGATCTTATTGCATATGCATTTGTAGAAGTTTCCCTTTCAGACGCAGTGTTTATGTGAGGAGAGTATTAAAATGAATCACGCAAGGTGATTTACTAAGGTTTGCGCTCAATTTACTGGTGTTTGCGGCATTATTTACCGCCCAAAAAAAGCACGTCTTTAACCAGGCGCTAATTTGCGCTGCTCTTGGTAGATATGATAATCTTATCGGATGATCACAACTTTTATGACGTTTGAATCCTAAATACAATTTCCAGAAGTAAAAAGCTAAATTAAGGCTATAAAAAAACTTCACCACGATCACATGACTTCAACGTCACCACCATTAAGCCTCTGACAACTCTTTCAGTCTTTATTTAAAAAACATTTTCCCTGTTTGAGTTAGAATCTTTTGCAAGAGCGTAATTATAAATACAACAGTCGCGTTTCCACTGTCACTTCCGGGGCTTGATCGGGCCTCGTTGGGGCTTCCTCGGGGCCAGCGGCCAGGGGTTTTTGGCCCATCGAATACCTTGGTCCAAAGCGGACTAACTCGGGCTTGAGGAGGGGTCATGAACAGAGGCAGAGTTAATCTGAGTCAGGAGACGGTCAACACCGCCACTCATTTCACATGTTATTACATCAGGCTACCAGCTAACCTCAACGTGTAAGACATTTAAAACTCACTTTCAGACACCAGCGAGTGTTTGAAATAACTTCCTTGCAATCCGTTGGGGATTCTGATCACCGTATGAGGCAGAAATATATTTATATGCGATGCTAAAGGCTACTTATGCTAGCCATTGCCATAATAAATACACATATGATTATGGAAAATACCGGAGGCTGCTTGAAGAACGTAGACAAATCATATACTATTATAATCGTGTATTTATTTGGTTTCATCTGTCTCTTGTTGTTTTTGGGCTCGGTGCTAGAGGACCGAGGCTATTGGCCCCACCCGGCACACTGTTAGCCCTGGCTCGCACTGGCCCGATAGTAGAAAAGCGGCTAATGAGGCTTTGAAAGCGACTAGTGAGTAGATGAGTTTCAGCGTGATAATGTGTAATGCCCCCGACAACTTCTGCTGTCCCATTTAGATACTTGTTAGTAACTGCCTTTTCCAAGACTTAAAAAGCTTAAAAGAAAATTGCTGATGTATTTTATGTCTTAGAATAAAATGTGAAAGTATCTTGAGGTTGTGTGAACCATTTAATCAAAGTCCCATTCAAAAAACCTATTGACTTCAGGATGATTGAACTTTGCAGGTTTTGGCCTATAAAAATACGTCATCCTGCAGCTCTCTATTCTTCAGAGTGTAACGAGTCCAACCAATGGAAAACGTTCAGGAAACCTGTTTGAAAAGTCATTATTTTTGCAGTTCATGGTTATGAAAGTAGTGCAGAAATGACACACTCCAGCTGGCTGAGTGTTTACTTCTGTAAGTGTACCAAATCTCTACTAATTATAAA
Source organism: Coreius guichenoti (assembly GCA_039654105.1). NCBI lineage: Eukaryota > Metazoa > Chordata > Actinopteri > Cypriniformes > Gobionidae > Coreius > Coreius guichenoti. The sequence continues at coordinate 42,287,924 of CM077172.1, forward strand.
TATAAATGGGACACTTCTCTTTTTTTCTCTTCCACTTCTCATGTTAGTGCAGTAACCACCGTTGTGTCTTCCTCTTTCTGTTTGTGTGTGGCTTCATTAGGAGCCCTTTTGAAGAGGATCTAAGCACAGTGTATTTAATGTACAATTACAGAGATGGAGCTTTGTGTGAATAACTTCTTCATTTGTCACCAGATGCTGGGAAGATGACATTGTTCTGGGCTAATGCGCATTGTGACCTTGCTTATCATAATCTACTTCATAAAACATTCCTGCTGGCCTCCATCTCTCATCTCTCTTCTGACTGACAGTGGAATATTCCAGTGCTCATTCTGGCTTTAGATCTGGTGTCTGGTACTGAGCCACAAAATGGCACAAAAGCGTGAAATATTTGCACACCGTTTTTTGCACCAATATTTTTCATAAACACAACAGATTATCATGGTACAATATTGTATATTGACAGTTGTTTTAATCAAAGTAAAAGTGTCTGTACAGATGCAGTTGCACTCAAAACAAGTTTATGAATAAAGACTACTTGGAGATGTTAAATGGAGATACTTGTTCATGCTTTATTAGTTTGAATAATAGTTTAGCTCTCTAATGCCAATCTAACGTGACAGTTTGTGGGCCCTATCACACACCCGGCGCAATAAGCAAAGTGTTTTTTGCTAGTTTCAGCCCGACGCAGTTCTCATTTTCATGTCCAGCTCCACGTTGTTTAAATAGCAAATGCACTGGCGCATCTGTTCACCCATGGGCGTCTGGTCTGAAAACCAGGTGTGTTCAGGCGCATTGTTGGTGCGTTGCTATTTTGAGGAACTGAAAACGACTGCGCCATTTTTCGCAGCATTTTTTGTGTTATTTAAAGGCCGTGTTAGTAATATGTGCCTATAGGCGGTGCACAACGTGCGTACACTCTGCTTATTACACACACAGGGATGCGCAGCAGCACACACACATTTTTAAATATGAAAAATAAAAGGATTCCTCTCTGGAGAAGCGTTCAGTCTTTCCGCTCGCAAATTCCTCCATGTTAAATAGTGAATCCGCCATGGCGCAAGCACAACTGTCTTTTAAAGGGAATGGGAGATGAGACTCTAATTGGTTTATTGCACGTTACGCCCAAAACACACCCATGACTCATTAAGAGAAGGGGGACAACCCTTTTGGATCATGCGCCTGGTGCGCCGATCGTTTTTTCCGTCTTCCTAAGTGCACCTGCGCTGTGAGCTTCAAAACCATGTGCTCAGATTGTTAAAACAGGGCCCTGTAAGTGAAAGTGATATGCTTTATTTTATATTATTTTGTTGTAAATGTAAAAATTAACCAACATTGTGAATATCAAGTTGATTTTATTGCATTTTTTATTTGCCCATAAAGGGCCAGATTTACTAGCAGTTTACGCCAACGCAAACCCTCTTTTGCCGTTAAAAAACGACTGTCAGGATTTACTAAAGACACGCAGTGATAAATTAGCGCTGAAAAGGCATGGACAGGGTTATTTTTGCGGCTGATCTTATTGCATATGCATTTGTAGGAGTTTCCCTTTCAGACGCAGTGTTTATGTGAGGAGAGTATTTAAATGAATCACACAAGGTGATTTACTAAGGTTTGCTAAGGTCAATTTACTGGTGTTTGCTCCATTATTTACCGGCCAAAAAAAGCACGTCTTAAACCAGACGCAGACGTAGATTGTGCTGGTCATTATGAAAATGATCCGACTATGTCTGTGTTCGTCAGTAGATCATGCGCAGAACTATCCACTCCCATCAGCGCTTTTATGGGATTGCGCTCTCACGCTAATTTGCCCTGTTTAGTAAATCTGTACCTAAGTTTCCTGAACACCAGTGCCAATTTTAGGGCAATTTTTTTGTCCACTTCTTGTCACAGGTCATGAGTATGAGAGCAGAATAATAGATAATATGAGATAAAAGAGATGTTCAGAGCATCTCAGATTTACACCTCGTATTAGGGTGTTAGTGCATTCAGTTCTTTCAAACTGTCCATTTATTACAGCTGTGAAGGTGAAAAAAATAAGTCCTGAGACCTGTTTCATTAGCTTCCGGCAATTTTACTGGACTGTCTCCAGAGAGTCTGCTGCGACAATATCAGATATGTTTCACACGTTCACTCTCTGTGTGTGTGTGTTTTCTTCTCACTGGTGTAAAGTGTGACAAGACCTAAAAGCGGAGAGGAAAACAGATCAATAAACTAGTTTGTGCTTTTTTTTGTGTGTGTATATCAGTCAAATCATTAAGGTTTTAGTTGAGCTCAGTGCTGGTTTCATTTATCAGCGTGTGAAGCTGCTGTCGAGGGAAAATGGCGAATACGTTGTTGAGGGAAACATTAGCACTTCATGTGGCGATTTGAGCTTCTGATGCGTGTTTCCCCGCGGCTCGGTTAATGCGCTGGAGGAGGGGGTGGAAGCCCTTAAATTATAGATGTGTGTGTTCATGTAGTGTTTGTGTTTTCCCCAGAGTGCTTGCTAAGCATGTTTGTGTTGGGAAGGCCGGTACAGATGTATCCTGTTATCTCACTTGTAACTGTGCCCACTATTGAAACAACTTTTCTTAAATTGTTTCACTGTATCAGGATCAGTGTGTGCGTGTGTGTGTGTGTGTGTGTGTGTGTGTGTGTGTGTTCCTTTGGGTCTAATTAAGCTGGTCAAAGTCCCTCCGTACTGCATGACTAATCAATACTGCTGCAGGAAGACACATACAGAGACTATAACACATACAGTAGTGCACACATACACACTCATGCATACACACTGTACTCACAGAATGTCCTAAACAACAAAACCTTTATACTTTTCTCCTCGAAACACTTGAATACTCACATTTATACAGCGCATCTCTTGAACAAGCCTGGAGTTGCCAGTACAATTATTAACGGAAACGGTTCTTCTAGGAGCACTTGACTAATTATCCTTGTGAAAAAGAAGTGCTGTTAATTGTATTGAATTTGCATTTTTAGTGTACTTCAAATGTACTTGCAGATAATATAGGCTAATGAAATAAAAGGCCACTTAAGTGACTTAAAGAGAGCACTATCATGACTGTTTCTTAACACACTTAAGTACTTTTAAAAAATAATGTCAAATTAAAAACTTTACCTTAAAGTACATTTTAAATCTTTAATACTTAATCTTTTGGGAAACACTTTCTTTTAGTGTTATTTTATATGTTACATGTACTGTAGTTATTACTGCCTAATCCTAAACCTATAGAAAGTACATGTAGTTACTTAATATTACTCAGTACTTAAATGTATAAATACAGTGTAACAAAGACACCTTAAAATAAAGTGTAAACATCTTTTGTCGTGTTTTAAAGTACACTTATTTTGATGTGTTGACTAACATACTAAAGCACATGTAAAGTATTTGATTATAATTTTAACTGTAGTGTTGAATCCGTTGTTGGCAGTAAAACAAGCGGGTGCAAATCCAACAGTAGTCCTCGCAGATAAACCACGTTTTTCGCAGTTGATGTACATGCTCCAAAGAGAGCCAGGACTGGTTGCAAAATGAACGCCAGAAGCCCCAAAGTTGCCCAGAAATTAGCCATCTCGCATATACCAAAGGGCCAGATTTACTAAACAGGGCAAATTAGCGTGAGAGCGCAATCCCATAAAAGCGCCAATGGAAGTGGAAAGTTCAGCGCGTGATCTACTGACGAACACAGACGCAGCCGGATCATTCCCATAATGACCAGCACAATCTACCAAGAGCAGCACCAGTTAGCGTCTGGTTTAAGGTATAGTTAGGTGTCTGGTTTTTTTTTTTTACCCGTTAAATAATGGCACAAACACCAGTAAATTGACTAGCGTAAACCTTAGTAAAATCACCTTGCGTGATTCATTTAAATACTCTCCTCACATAAATTTTGCGTCTGAAAGGGAAACTCCTACAAATGCATATGCAATAAGATCAGCCGCAAAAATAACCCTGTCCACGCCTTTTCAGCGCTAATTTATCACTGCGTGTCTTTAGTAAATCCTGACAGTCTTTTTTTAACGGCAAAAGAGGGTTTGCGCTGGAGTGAGCTGTTAGTAAATCTGGCTCTAAAACTACATACGTTCTGTAATACTCCACATAAAAAAAACACTTGATACAAAACAAACAAGTTACACGGAGCCTGTGTCACGAGTCGTTTACTACAGTAAAGTTGAGTGAGTGGATCTCTGAGCTGGTGCGAGTGAGTGGAGGCGGGGCTCATTTGCATATTCATGGTTCCGCATATACTAAATGAAGCAAGAGTGTAGAGTTACATTCAAGCTATTTTAAGGTATGAAGAATTTTTATTTCACAGGAATTTTTTTTTTTAATATCATTTTGGTGATCGAAGATGAGTTTTAAGGGATTAAATTATTGACTACAGGGGACTTTAAGTGTGTTATTCAATATTACATTTAAAGTTAATGTATGTTAAATGTTCTAAATTGCAACTTCATTACAAATGTGCAATTATATTTAAATGCATGACAAACAAGTTTCAATAGAAATGACATTAAAGTATATTTTAATTCACCAAAATCAGTACATTCAGCAGTAACTTTAACCATATTTCAAAGACAATATAATCCCTACTTAAGTAGGTCAAAAAAGCACTTTAAAGTTCAGCTAATTGCATTTAATATACATTTGAAATATAATACATTTTCATTTAATTGCTATATAAACAATCAATTAAGGCCCGGTTTCACAGACAAGGTTTAGATTAAGCCAGGATTTGGCCTTAGTTCAATTAGGACATTTAAGCAGCTTTTATAAACATGCCTTAGAAAAAAAACATTACTGATGTGCATCTTGAGACAAAACAATGCCACTGACATATTTTAAGGTATGCTTTCAGTTAAAACAGCTCAAACATGCATCTTAGTCTGGGACTAGCTTAAGCCTTGTTTGTGAAACCGGGGGTAACTGTCCTAAAACATTCACACTTAACTATATTCTTTTGAAGTATATTATTTCCGTAGTAAGTATGCTAAAGTGTACTTTTTTCAGAAAGGTATAACTAATGTTTAGAAAAACTGTTTTGCATTTCTACTCTATCACTGAAATTGCACTTTGCTATATTCTGGAATTTGCAATCTCATCTATAAGTCACTTTGGACAGACCTCAACATCGTGAGTAAATCACTCGCATATGCCACTAAACTTCATTCTAGGTGAAACTTTCACCTTTTTGGGGTTGAGTAATTTCGAGTTTTTTGTAAAATCATAAGGTGAGAGCTGACTTGTTTATTATTTTTTAATTCGTTAATATATCAGCAGTTGCCCATTATCTCCCAGGTTATATCCAAAGCTACATGATTATTTTTTTATTTAGATTTTAAATTGGCTAATGCTGTTGGTTAATTTTTAACTGCAGGTTTGTCTTTCTCTCTTTGCCTTTGTCATTCTACACCTAATTGAATTGATAGTCACATGATATTGTTAGATTGGATGATGTCATCTGACCTTGCCATGCCTCGACTTGAATTGGTGCCACTGATTTGGAACAAAATTTAATTGTAATAAATGGCATTTTAATTAAAAAAATAATAATAAAACATTCTACTAAAAAAATCATTGTTTTTGTTTTGCATTAAGACTGGGGCATAGGTCTATGGTAATGGAATCTTTAAGTTGAAATGGGATCCCTTTTAAATTCCTTGTGATCCCCAACCCTAGTGAAGCCTGTAACTCAAGGACTGTCAGACGGTCCATAGAGTGCCGCTTAATGACACTGACAGGGCGAAAAACACAATGAGTCCTGCTCAATGCAGATTGGATGAGTTCTCCGATCAATGACCATCCAATTTCCAACCCCTAGTGTCATTTATAAGCTAAGCTATTCATTGTTGTGCCCATATGAATTTCCTGACATTGAGGACACAAGGTGAGCAGCTTGATTTATTAATACATGACAGAAAAGGCCAATAAACTGGAAAAAGTCTTTAACGAAATATGATATCGTCATTAGTTATTTCATATTCAAGAAGTAACATTTTGAGAATAAAACACTGGCTTCTCAAATGCTTCTTCTGGGTGTTGTTTTTTTAAATATGTCAGGGCTCCAGACTAACATCTGACAGCATGAAGTTCTGCAGATGGTGGCGCCAACACCTGATTTGGTGGCACTGGGGTTTTTAATCAGACATTTACAGACAATTTAATTTAATAAAAAAAAGTACTATTGTTTTGCATTAATAAGTGCAGTTACTAGTAATATTACATGTTTGTTGAAATTTGTCAGTGAAGCACTGAGCTTGAATTGAGATGCAGATAAAAATTTACTTTTATTATCAACAGTAACGTGCGAACAACTTTTTTATAGGGAAAATGTAAATATTCCACTCTTAATAAATGTATTATTGTTCTTTTATAGTATCACACTGAACTGACCGACAGCTTCAGTGATTATGAAAGGAGTGCTCTTTACTTGTTTTCTGTGTAATTCAGTCACAATTCGAAGAAAAGTTTTAGTTTTTCCATGAGACTTTGTGACTTCCTACTTTTTTACATATATTAGAGAGTGGAAATGACAATAAGTGCTCCTCTGCTGCCATTTACTGGTTATAGTGGTAATTTCATGTTTTTAACTTTTAGTTTTTAAAAATCTTCACATTAAAAATAACATTAAAATCAGATACTATTTAGAGCTTTGAAGTGCTGGAAAAAGTGTGAAGCACTTGAGAGTCCTTGAACTTCACTCTCAAAAGGTTGTACGAACCCGGAGAGGTATAATGTAATAACGTTTGACTATTTCTGCCACAATACCATGATTACAGTTAGCATTACCAGGGCTCCAGACTGCGACCAATTGGTGGCATTTTGCGATCTTTTTTCCTGCTGGTGTGGCTAAATTTTGTTAGAGGTCACACTGGTGCCCAACTGATAAGAGCTGCCATTTCTGTTACAAATGAGAAACATCAAACGGCAAACGAAACGAAAGCGCTGTTTCCAGCACTTCAAAGCTCTAAATATCATCCAATTTTAATGTTATTTTTAATGTGATGATTTGTAAAACTAAAAGTTTAAAGGTGTAGGAAAACGAACACTTTTTGGCAAACAAGCACTTTTATTTAAAAAAAAAAAAAAAAAGAAGTCGTGAAATAACCACTATAACCAGTAGATGGCAGCAGAGGAGCACTTATTTAACTTATTAGCCATTTCCACTCCCCGTTTCCTAATATATGGAAAAAAGTAGGAAGTCACAAAGTCTCATGAAAAACAAAAACTTTTCTTCGATTTGTGAGTGAATTACACAGAAAACAAGTAAAGAGCACTCCTTTTATAATCACTGAAGCTGTCGGTCAGTTCAGTGTGATACTATAGAAGAACAATGGTACATTTTCCCTATAAAAATGAGTTTTTTTCACATTGTTGTTAATAAAAGTTCATTTTATTTGCATATCAATTCAAGCTCAGTGCTTCACTGTTAAATTCCCAATAAACATTGTAATATTATTAGTAACTGCACTTAACAAAACAATGCAAAACAATGGTAATTTTATTATTAAATTAACTTCATGATAAATTTTCCTCCAGTGCCACAAAATCAGGTGCTGGGGCCACCATCTGTAGAACTTAGTGGCGCTGGTGCCACTGCTCTCTAATGTTAGTCTGGAGTCCTGGTTACTACATTGAATCCATGGTGAATGTTGGTGATTTGTGGATTGAAAAGCCTTCTGTAACTTGTTCATTCATGGCACAATGTCTCTCCTGTTTTCCACGTCAGCGCTGTTTGATCTGATATGGTTTATAACAAAGAATGCTGCAGTGAATTCAAGCGCTTTCTCTCTGGATCTCCCAGCACTTTGTAGTAACGGTGTCATGTGATTCTCGACCCGCGAGTAAACCTGTTCTGAACTAGCACAGCTCAAACGAGAGTTTGCGTCCAGTCTGGAGCCCTGTATATTTTTGAATAATTCACTGGTAATATAAGTGATTGATATCACCAAGCCCTGTTAAATGAATTTCATTTCAATTAGTTTTATAATTATATTATAATTGTAGCTAACGAAATTGAATACAATGTTACAATATCGGTATTTGCATCATATTTCCTAATTGGTGCATCAGAGATTGCGACATAAAATCTTTAGTGAATTGAAACTGTGACCATAGAGCCAATATACAAACTGAACCATGATAAATTTGACATCTTTACACCACTGATGACCTCTCTGTCACCTTGTTTCTAACTCTCATTTCCTCCACCATTTGTGTTTCAGGTGAAAGTGCTCAATAGGATTCGCTGGTCATGCTGTGCTTTGGAGGGACAAGACACACTACATAAAAAAGGACGAGAGAGTCGAGAGAGAGCAGAAGGTAGACAGCAGCCGCTATCATGTCTCGCCATCACAGCCGAGCCACCAGCCTGGAGGAGAAGGGAGCCACGCCCATCCACAAAAGCTCCACCCCCTCACACAAAAGCTCCACCCCCACTCACAAGAGCGCATCCTCATCCTCTTCGTCTCAGAGAGACAGCCGACAGGTGAGACTGACTTAGCTTTGAGACAGAAAGATTCATCCAGGCACTGCTAATAGTTTGATTTACAGTGTCATGTGACAGACATCATTGCTTAATATGTTATGTTTCACATACCATTTAAAAAGATGTTTGTATTCGTATACTGTTTAGTACTCCATTCTGAACACAGCCTTAGTTTCAGGACCATGTGACAGGACCGAGAGATGGTCACATTCCTCTCAGCTGACTTGGTTGATCAAAGCAAGGCTGTTGACTATGACCATAAAGTATATTAAAGCCAGTTACAGGCAAGAACTGCCCACTTAGACAGGAAGGGGCTGTTGGACATGTGCAGCAGACACCCACAGTTGTTTAGGGGCAGCTAAATCAATGAAAGTACTATAATAGATTGACCTTCAACAAAGCAGGAGCTCATTCAAGTAATGACGCAGCACTCTTCACAAACTGTGCAGCGATACTGAAGAAATTCATATACATTTGGTATAGACTTTGTGGTCATCATTTACATGTATTTTAAATGACTCCCCTATAATCCAATACGTTTGCTGACAGAATAAAATAAACAAATTGTTTTGAATTGATAGAAAGAGTGGCCGCTACAGAATGTGACACCGCTTCGCTCGCATTGACTGATCAATACAGATGAATACTGATTATTACACTTCAGGACGAAGGCAAATAAACCTCACCTCTCTGTCAGCTGTTACTGTGGTGACAGGAGGAGCACAATATTAGTTATCATTAATATTAACTAATTAGCATGTTTCTAAGGCAGCCATCACCTTTCTAATGTTCACATTTACCCATACAAAAATACAACGGAAGTTGCGATTTTCATGCCTATTGTGACTAGTGTTGTCAAAAGTACCGAATTCGGTACCTAGTCGGTACTGAAATTTAAAAAATGTGACGCTTTGAGCGCTGTTGAGCTGGAATCGTAAACACCTCTGACTGGCCATTATGCTCACACGCTCATCGGATATGTCTGTGATTGGCTACAATGATCAGCGCTTCAAAACCATGTTGTAAATATACATCAATGACACTTTTTACAGAGCGCTTACATAAAATACACACAGGAGCGTTTGAAAGCAGGACCGGTCCACTGATCGACGCCTGCTTGTGCTTTCAAACGCTCCTGCTTTCAAACACTTACGTGTGCTTTCGAATGCTCACGTGCGTTGATCATTGTAGCCAATCACAGACACATCTGATGAGCGTGTGAGCACAATGGCCAGTCAGAGGGGTTTACAGTTCCAGCTCAACAGCGCTCAAAGCGTCACATTTTTTAAATTTCAGTACCGACTTGGTACCGAAGTCGGTACTTTTGACAACACTAATTGTGACGTACGTCTGAGTGAAGCGGCTTCTGGAACAAGAACAAATGTAGGCCAGGGCTTGACTTTGTCCATGGGGAATTGATTGGATGGTTGTGGTTTGCTATTGGTGGATCTCATGTGAGTGACAGGTTGCCCCACCCTCGTGCCAGTAAACACTTAAGAAACCATCTTAGTAAACACAACAATTGTCAATTTTGATTTCATGGTGACTTTAAGTAAAGTTCAAGTATATTTTCTAAGTGCAGTTTATGTAGCGAGTATACAAAAATCTACGTACTAGTAGTGTACTTGTATGTGTACCATTTTAGATTTTCTTGGGACTAATTTGGCACACTTTTTAGTTTATAAGAGTATACTTTTAAGTGTACTTTAAGTGTAGTAAACTACGGTTTACAGTACACTAATTTACTAGCTATATACGTCTAATCCACTTTTTAAGATTATGAATGTGCACTTTGAAGTATAATCTCAGTAAACTACCAGTTAATGTGGTTTTATACTTGTAAGTTTTGTTTAAGTGAACTATTTTAGTATTCATTTTTATACTTGAAATAAACCTTTGTCTGAGGTAGATTTACGATTAACTTATGCTAATGATTTATGTATTACATAAAGAAACTTGCTTCTTTTGCTATTTGATTCAATGTTTTGTGATATGCTTTATTCTGGTACTGATTTATAATAGTTTTAAGAAATCTGAATGTGACAGCTGGCATTTTGTTTATTTATTTGTTTTATTTATTTTTATTCATCTGGAAGGGACCATGTACAATATCAAACGTAAATGTTTCCACTTGTAATTATACATTTATGTACTGAATAATATTAAGTAACTACATGTACTTACTAGAGGGTTAGGGTTTGCTTTACGGTTAGTTGCAATTATGCATAATTTATAGTTATTACTATAGTAACTACATGTAACATGTAACAGTGACACTGTAAAATAAAGTGTTACCAAAGCACCTTATTCAGAATATCCAGTGTAAGGAATATCCAATGCAACTTATTCTGAAAGTGACGTGCATGTACTCATGGTATTAAACGGACAAGCATCTCTACAAATCTATAGATTTTATAGGAATACTCTCTCAATACTCAACTCATGATTTGTGTTTCTAGTTAATGCTTTCACTCAGTTGAGCCTCACCGGTCTGATGTCTGTTTAATGATGTTTCTAATGAGTTTGGCATTTTGATCAGTCAGTAAAATTAGCAGTAAACACTTTCGATCTAAAAGGTTTTTTTAGATGTGATATGTTTTCACAAACTGATATTGGCTGCTAAATCAGTTCTGTGTATATTCATTTGATCTTAGGTTCATTCATTCATACTAACTCTCTCACTGTTCCCATCTCATGTTTATTATTGGTGTTAATGAATTATATAGAGCTGTTTGTGTGCACATTAATAGCTTTTGCAGTTCCGTTGCTGTGGTTTTCTTATATTTCATTTTTTCCCCTTTGTAGGAGACGGATAGCTGGGAAATCATTGAGGGGCTGAGGATTGGGCAAACTCATGTGCAAAGGCCAGAGAAGCATGAGGGTTTTATGCTGAAGAGGAGGAAATGGCCCCTGAAGGGCTGGCACAAGGTTGGATTAAAAAAACACCAGTTGTTTTTCACTGACCGGGCTGGTCTGATTTGCTGGTTTTAGAGGGGTTTGACCAGCTAAACCAGCTTAAGACCAGCAATCTGTTTATTCTTGAACAGAACAAATTCTATTAATTCTCACATTAATAGTATTTACATTTACATGAGTTTTGTGTTGTCTTATATTTCACCCTTTATTCCTTATGATATGTATTTACAGTAAATGGAGTCATACTGTGTTTTTTTTCTTCTCTTGTCTTCTACACAGCGATTTTTCGTTCTAGATAACGGGATCCTGAAATACTCCAAATCTCCTGTAGATGTGAGTTTCTTTTGGGTTTTGAATGGTACATAGAGTGCTTCCTGTGAGCTGTGCTGTTCTGTGAATAATAAAGATTAGTTGTGTAGGTTGGTCAGAGAGACGGTGCGCTGTGATTGGCTGTCTGCTCTCGCTGTAGCGTGACTCAGATGAGCACAGACTCAGCAGCAGAAACATCACTAAGCACTGATGCAACAAGGACAGAGAGTGTGTGTGTGTGTGTGTGTGTGTGTGTGTGTGTGTGTGTGTGTGTGTGTGTGTGTGTGTGTGTGTGTGTGTGTGAGAGAGAGAGAGAGACCCAGAGTGCTTTTGGAGAGGTTTATGCTCTTCCTCTTAAATACCCTACATCTTTTATTTTATTAACCGTGGGGAAATGACAGAAAACAATGTAGAGAGAGGAACTGGCTCTCTGAAAAGAAATGTCTGGGACATATTGCACCCAAAATCAAAAGAAACAAATAAGATATTATTTTGCAAAAAAAAGTATTGAAGAAAAGAAAAAGAAAAAATATGTATTATATACACGATCAGGCATAACATTATGGTGACAGGTGAAGTGAATAGCACTGATTATCTCTTCATCACGGCACCTGTTAGTGGGTGGGATATATTAGACAGCAAGTGAACATTTTGCCCTCAAAGCTGATGTGTTAGAAGCAGGAAAAATGGGCAAGCGTAAGGATTTGAGCGAGTTTGACAAGGGCCCAATTGTGATGGCTAGACGACTGGGTCAGAGCATCTCCAAAACTGCAGCTCTTGTGGGGTGTTCCCGGTCTGCAGTGGTCAGTATCTATCAAAAGTGGTCCAAGGAAGGAACAGTGGTGAACCGGCGACAGGGTCATGGGCGGCCAAGGCTCATTGATGCACGTGGGGAGCGAAAGCTGGCCCGTGTGGTCCGATCAAACAGACGAGCTACTGTAGCTCAAATTGCTCAAGAAGTTAATGCTGGTTCTGATAGAAAGGTGTCAGAATACACAGTGCATCGCAGTTTGTTGCGTATGGGGCTGCATAGCCTCAGACCAGTGAGGGTGCCCATGCTGACCCCTGTCCACCGCCGAAAGCGCCAACAGTGGGCACGTGAGCATCAGAACTGGACCACGGAGCAATGGAAGAAGGTGGCCTGGTCTGACGAATCACGTTTTCTTTTACATCACGTGGATGGCCGGGTGCGTATGCGTGGCTTACCTGAGGAACACATGGCACCAGGATGCACTATGGGAAGAAGGCAAGCCAGCGGAGGAGTGTGATGCTTTGGGCAATGTTCTGCTGAGAAACCTTGGGTCCTGCCATCCATGTGGATGTTACTTTGACACGTACCACCTACCTAAGCATTGTTGCAGACCATGTACACCCTTTCTTGAAAAACGGTATTCCCAGGCTGTGGCCTCTTCCAGCAGGATAATGCGCCCTGCCACAAAGCAAAAATGGTTCAGGAATGGTTTGAGGAGCACAACAATGAGTTTGAGGTGTTGACTTGGCCTCCAAATTCCCCAGATCTCAATCCAATCGAGCATCTGTGGGATGTGCTGAACAAACAAGTCTGATCCATGGAGGCCCCACCTCGCAACTTACAGGACTTAAAGGATCTGCTGCTAACATCTTGGTGCCAGATACCACAGCACACCTTCAGGGGTCTAGTGGAGTCCATGCCTCGACGGGTCAGGGCTGTTTTGGCAGCAAAAGGGGGACCAACACAATATTAGGAAGGTAGTCATAATGTTATACCTGATCGGTGTATTATTATATACAGGGCTTGACATTAACTTTTTTGCTCACCAGCCTCTGTGGCTAGTGGTTTTCCCAAAGTTACTAGCCACTCAGCATTTTCACTGGCCCACAAGTGACATCGATACCATAGGGAAAAACTGCCATATAGATATTTTTAATATTATCTCATAATTTGTCAGCAGGTTTATTAGACTGCTGTCACTTTAAGACCTGACGCACGGATCCATTACACTGTTACACATGCGTCTTCTTTCTCAACTGTTTACATTCACTTAACTGACTGTGTTTACGTGAATACTTGCCAAGACATTATTTTGTGTGTATTTGACTGTTTAAGCGCAATAAGCAGCGAAAAAGAACTCATTTTAGTGCTGAGAGGCGGCTTTATGTGCGCGCACTTTGGGTGTTTGAGCATAAAATCTGCGGTAACGAGTAAAATTATGCACAATACGCACAATCCCACTCCGAAATTCAAGCCCTGTAACATCAACATTATTCATCCAGAGCGAATGAAACGAGTGAGTGAGGGGAGTCAGGTTTGTGTGTCACTCGCTGTTGGAGAGATGAGAGAGAAAGAGACTTTGGTATCTGTGTCTATTCTGAGGAAAATGTTGTTGCTTTTGAAGCCTTTCAGATATTTCAGTATCGATATGTATCGAAAAATCAATATTTTTGACAACACTACATTGTACTTAGTGTATCATCTCAGATGCCTTTTTAAAAGACTACAATTGAAAAATGTATAGATAATATATAAAATTCAACCCGCCAAAGTGGATAGTAGGAGTGACTGCGTTACACGCCACTGCTGTCAATGTTAATGTCAAGGCCTTATTATAGATACAGAAAAGTGAAATGAATCTGAACGGAACATGAGAGTTAAATGCTTTTGTGTGTGTTTGTGTCAGATTCAGAAGGGAAAGCTTCATGGCAGTATAGATGTGGGTCTGTCTGTGATGTCCATCAAGAAAAGAGCTCGCCGCATTGATCTGGACACAGAAGAGCACATTTACCATCTGAAGGTGTGTGTGATTCGCTTGATCTGTATGTGTATTCATTAAAACTTCAGGTACTTTTATGTCTCAGGGGTTTATTTTAATTTCTTTTTAAACTGTTTTTTTTCTTTTTGTTATGTAAAGGTGACATTAAATCTGTTTTCATGCCTTATTTTTGATTCTGTGAACTGGCTGTCTCCTAACTCTGTCTCTGCCTCTTTCTCCTTCAAGGTGAAGTCTCCAGATGTTTTTGACATCTGGGTGTGCAAGCTGCGTCACCATCGTTTGTTCCGTCAGAACGAGATCGTTCGTTCTCCTCGTGACGCTACGCTGCGGACGTTCCCTCCGTCTGCCGGCGCAGAGTCACCCCAAAACACCCCTTCCAGCACACACCAGAACAAGGTCACTGCCACCCACTCTTGTCCTCTGTTTGTGTTATATTTCATAAAAAGTCAGCATTAAAATTAACCTTTATTTTTCATACATATTCCTGATCTTATTGCACACAATTTATTTGCATTCAGGTCTGGCTCCATTCTGGCACGTAATAGCCATTTTTCATTCTCCAGTCCCGCTGGAAGCATTACGGCTCGCAAATGCGGAGTCATGTTGACTTTAAAAGCAACAGAAATCAAAGTTAAGCTTCTTTCAGACAGCTACTGCACCTGCATGTAAACGTGTGTGTATGTATGTGGCCTTCAGCAGGGTAAACCCAGCAGTCTGTCCTGGCATCTGCCACCCTCCTGTAGTAATGGACAGAGTAAAGTGGCGGCCTGGTTAAAAGAGTCAGAGGAGATGGACAAGTGTGCAGAAGGTAACACAATTCATTCATATGAATGAATGAAGATTTCATTATATGGGTCATCTCACTAAACCTGACAAGAAGTGTCACATTTTACCGCAAAAAAAACAAGAAGAAATTATTTTTTATTGCTTATAATTATAATTTGTGTATTGTGTATATAATTATAGGTATTATTTAGAGCTGCACGATTAATCATTAAAAGATCACAATCTCGATTCAACAGTCTTTTCAACCACACAATATCATTATTTCTGTTACAATAATTCAAATTATCACTGAAGTACTGGGATAAAAGTGTATAGTTCGGATATAAACACTGATGTTTACGATAGCGCAAAATAGAGCAAATCACCTTTTAAAGTAACTTGATGCTTCAAATAAAGATTGTATCGATTACATCATTGCCAGTAGGTGGAGACAATCATTAATTCAAGAGATTAGTTCAAAAACGCTGATTCATCCAATAATGAAACAAGTGAAGTGTTTATGAGTGAGTCATTGAATCATTCATTCAAGAGATTTGTTCAAAAACGCTGATTTATCCAGTAATGAAACAAGCGAAGTGTTTATGAGTGAGTCATTGAATCATTAATTCAAGAGATTCGTTCAAAAACACTGATTCATCCAGTAATGAAACAAGTGAAGTGTTTATGAGTGAGTCATTGAATCATTCATTCAAGAGATTTGTTCAAAAACGCTGATTCATCCAGTAATGAAACAAGTGAAGTGTTTATGAGTGAGTCATTGAATCATTCAATCAAGAGATTTGTTCAAAAACACTGATTCATCCAGTAATGAAACAAGCGAAGTGTTTATGAGTGAGTCATTGAATCATTCATTCAAGTGATTCGTTCAAAAAGGCTGATTCATCCAGTAATGAAACAAGTAACGTGTTTATGAGTGAGTGATTGAATCATTCATTCAAGAGATTTGTTCAAAAACGCTGATTCATCCAGTGAATGAGTGAGTCATTGAATCAAACGATTTTTTCATTCAGATTAATTAAACATTTTAAATAGACTGCAGCATTTTATTACTTGTTATTTTGTTTAGTTGTCTATTCAGAATTGTGGGAGAATCGTGATCTCTGTTTGAAACAAAAAAATTGTGATTCTTAATTTACCCAGAATCGTGCATCTCTAGTATTATGATGTTATTTTTGACAAGTAAGCCCATTTCCTATTTTCACTGTAATGCATAAAAACCATATATCAATTATGCATCATTATACTGTTTGTACTTTATGCTGATTTTAGTAAAATATTGTATTACAGCAATGAGAATCCACTGAGTGTTGTCACAAAATAATTAAAACATTCAGATGTATTACGGTAATGAGAATTTAAGGAGGAAAGTATAATGAAATTATTTTCATGCTTAATTTGAATCAAACTAATGTCAATGTAAGACACCTTCACGAAAATAAGTGCAAGTCATTTTCTTTACAAAAAATATTTTGTATTTTTTCCTTTTGAGAGGGAAATTCTGCACCCTAAAAAAGAATTCAGTGGTTTAGTAAATTTCACAGTAATAATTAACTTTATTAACTTCTCTGAATAATCTCTGAATATCATTTACTTGATGGTTTGAGTTGAACATACCAAAATAATTGAGTAAATCATAGATTGTTCCTAAAGACTGATCCTCTGTTTTATTTACAAAAGCTACATTTGAGTCTCAACAGTGTGTGTTTGTGTGTTTCAGAACTCGCCTACTGCCAGTCTAGTCTTTTAGAATTGAGTCAACTGCTCCAAAGTCTGGAGATCTTACAGAGGACACAGTCAGCTCCCAATTTCACTGACATGCAGGTATATCCACACACTCAGACAGCTCTTTAGCCCAGTTCTAGCTTCCTTATGGTGTCTAGTATATTTGTACAGATTGTGTTGCAGTGTTACAGACAGATTGTATTTCTCTTTTGCAAACCTAATGCACAGGTTTGATATCCTGACACGTATCTGTTGTTTTGTCCTGTCTGTTTGAATTCACTTAACATATATCCAACTGTGTTTATATCAATAACCTGCCGGACAGTTTAGCGCTGTGTTGGCCAAACAGTGCAGTGGGTTGTACAAGTAAAAGGAAGACATGCTTTTCTGAATGAAAAATAGTAGTCTTGCAAACCCTTAATATGAAATTTAACGTGCAGATGCAAGAGATTTCTCAGACTAAGCCTAGACTTTCTCATTACGATGATAAAACATTCAGAATCTATATAAGCTTTAATCTCTGGTCTATGCCAGATATCTGATGAAATATGGGAATTTGTTGATGCAGCTCTGTTTATCATAAAATATACAGTATTTTTACATACCTAAACCTCAAACTAAATTCAACTCCTTTAGCATCCTCAACATTACGATTCCTCCTTCAATATTTTCACCGATGTCATTCCCATTGCTTCTGCATATGAAGACCCAGCCTGCTCGTCACTCATTTACAGCATCTCATCTTCTTTTGTCACTGCCGATGGATTCAGTTCTTCAGTTTTCTGCTATTAACCCTCTCACCCCTTTGCTGTGCCTGTGTGTGTGTGTGTCCGTGTAATTTAGAGTAACTGTGTAGATTTGACAAAGAAAGAAAAGCGTGTCAGCAGAAGATGGAGGACTAAAAGTGTCAGCAAAGATGCAAAATTGCAACAGCAGGTACATCTTCAGCACACACACAATCAACACTGAGGGTAATTTACTATCATTTATTATTTATTGCACTGTCTGCATCATTTTAGCATTCGATTCGCTGGAATTATGCAAATCAGGTAATGTGCAATCACAGCCAAAAAATCTGTGTTAAATGCAGTTTGCATGAAATTACTAATCTTTAGGGCTGCCCTTGACTAAAGGTTTTTGTAGTCAACTAGTAGCCGTTCATTTAAGCCATTTGTCAACTAATCGCATGTTTATGTTAATTTAATTATTTAAATATACTGAGGAGAATACTAAACCGTAATGAGCATTCGTTTTAATATATATAGGCGTATATTTAGCATAATCCGCATTCAAGCGCACGCAAGCTTGTCGCAAAGCACCAGCAAAAGTAATGATTATGAATGTATCTGAAAAAATAGCAAGGAGACATTGTAATTGTTTGTTAATAAACTAGTGTTTTCTGAGTCAGTAGCTGGGTTTCCATCCAAATGTGAAGTGAAGTTCGCAAAAAAGAAAAAAACAAATCTGAATTAGGTGCGTTTCCATCAAGTTGTTTGAGCGGATGATGTAACCGACAGTAAATAAAACTCCCTCAGCTTAACCTTAACGTGAAAACGTTTAACGTGGCTTAAGAACGTGGTATTAAAAGACCAAACTCATAAAGCATACGTACAGAAAAGCAGATGAGTCCAGAATATGAACGCAACGCGTTTAATTACACGTTAAGCGTTTCCTCCCATAGAAAACGCTTATAATGAGGCTTAATGGACCAACAGTTATAAAAAAGTCAAAATACGTTATACATTATTAGTAAAACTCAGGCAGGTTTAGTGATTTGCAAAAAACAAATCTGTACTCACACTTAGATTGTCATAAACCCAGAGGGAGAACTATTCCAGCAAGCTGTCTCACCCTGAACACAAATGTGCGTTCTTTCGTCAGATTCTGGGCTCATCTGCTTTTCTGCACATAGTATGCTTTATTAGTATTGTGTTTACTGAGTTTAGTCTTTTAATATCACTTTTGTACATTTAAGAGTTTTAGCATGTCCCCATCAGGGGAAACAGACGATTAGTCATGTGGGTTTAATGTTCGCGACGTCAGAATTTATTCAGCAAATGCGTTTCCATCTCCCATTATTCGTATTAACTCTTTTTCGCACAAGTCAAAAACTAACTCAAGCGAGCGTAAAACTTTTTTTGAATTAAGGGATTTTTTTGTAAATCACTCGTTTCTGATGCGTTACTTCAAAATGCGCATTAAAAACAGGGTGATGGAAACATAGCTAGTGTCGGCTGCAAAGATGAAGTTGACATGGTTAACTCACCATTTCGGCAGTATAGTGTACGCGCCTTTAGAGAGATGCAGCTTTCATATGGATTACAAAAGCAGAGAGTTTTGTTTTTTTTTTTCATTTTGAATTGGTTCGCTTAAAAGTAGACATTTCAAGCTTTCTATAGATATATTCCTCATGTCTGTGAGGCAAGTAGCCTATACGCTGAGTTTCGGTTCATTTATGTGACACGCTCCAGTTCACGGAGACTGAGACGGCAGAAAGCGCATCCTGTTTCTTTATTTGACAAAGGCACAACGTTTTCTTGTTATTGTGAGTTTACACAAAAGACCTTTTACCCTTTTGGAATGATGTATTACTCTTTTCTGTATGACCACGAATGACGGAGTATTTTAAATTGTTTCTGCTGTTGTCAGGAAAAAATGCAAGTGATCGCGCCGGCGCCTCCATGTCATGCAGTAAGCGCGCTATACTTTAGCTTCCACTAGTGTTGTAGTCACCACCACCTAATCCGAGACCAAGACCAATGTGTGTTGAGACCAAGACAAGACCAAGGCAGGGCAAGACCGAGTCAAGACCAAGACCAGACCAGCACTCCTTAAATTCATAGAGATCCACATTACCACCTGAGAAATTACTGTGAAAACAGCTCTCTTGCTCTTGTGATTTTACGTAATTATATCACGTTATAATATAAAAATCCAGATCTCATACAAGTACTTTTTTTGCAACAATATCTTGAATTTTGTGAGCATTTGCATTAATTTTGGTGACATTTTTGACACAATCCCTCATTAATTTCTGAACTGGCACAATAAATAAATCGAATTAGAAATAAGTTATTGATTGAATCTGAAGCAGTAAGTTTTACATCCAATCACATTAATGATGTTAATAAATAAATCAGACAATGCACTCGCAATTTAGTAATATCCCAGCAGTTGTGGTCTTGACCGGTCTTAAAACAAAATCCAGAGTCCTCGAAGTCTGAGACCGAGTACAAATGTGGTCGAGACCAAGACAAGACCAAGACCTTCAAAAAATGGTCACGAGTTCTGCAAAACTAGCTTCCACACTCCACACAAACACTTGGATAATAAAAATAGCGCACATTTATCTAGGTTAGCGTTAGCGCGAACGGCCATGTAAAGTTGCTACTTACATGTTTCAAGTGATAAGCCAAGGTCTATGGATGATAGGCGAACGTTTGGATTTCCTGCCCGACATACTGTAATTACCGCTGTTAATGATCTGTCCCTCACGGACTGTGTGACTTCTTTTTTTTCTTTGTCTAATAAAATTTAGCTCGACTAGCCTCTTCTAGTCGACTAATGTTTAGTTAGGGGGCAGCCCTACTAATCTTACACACTGGTTCTGAGTTATAGCGGACATAGCTGACTACCACAATCTGGCATACTTTACTGAGACTGTACAGCAGGGATGGCCAACGTCGGTCCTGGAGAGCCACAGCCCTGCAGAGTTCAGCTCCAACCCTAATCAAACACGCCTGAACAAGCTAATCAAGATGTTAAGGGATACTAGAAATCTACACGCAGCTGAGTTTTCATCAGGGTTGGAGCAAAACTCTCCGGGACTGACATTGGCCAGCCCTTTGCTCCACCATTTCAGTGTAGGCACCTGAATCAGTTTAAAATGTCAAAAGAGTGGTTGCATGCACAAGTAGCTCAATTTTTTTGTGAGTTTGCCACACAGTTTTAATGCAGCTGAGAGAGTTTAGTGTGTGTGAGTTTCTTCAACCTTCACGCACACACACATGACCGCTTACCCTCTGAACAACCTCATTATTGCAGTCCTTAACCTAAGCCATAGCATCGGAGGAGACCGCCTGCTGCAGTCTAATACTCTGAAGGCCTGACATTTGACTCAGTGGATCCATTATAAACCATTTAAACAGTTTCCAAACCTTTAACAGCAATATCGGCCGTAGTTAAAAAGGACTTTGTACGTTTATAATGGATCAGACGAGAGAGCATGTGAGTGAATGGGACAGGCCATTTCTGTTTTATTCCCTCATAAATGTTGGTTTTTGTTGGAATGGGTCATTTATTTGGATCATTAATTAAGACGAACTAACACAAAACAAAATGAGGTTATATGTAAGATACAAGACATTTGATTCTAAAGTTGCATATGGAAAATTGTTGTTCAAATTAATGTATTAAATATCTGCCCCAGACTTCCATTGTAAGTGCATTACCAGGCAACCAATTACAATTTTTTTTTTAAAACAAAGTAATTTTCTGTGGTAATCAACAGATCCACAGATGCTCTTTTTCATTCCTTAATAAGGTCAGCTGCAATGAATGAAAAGGTTTTCTTTGATCTGTTAATGAGGTGTGTGTGTATATGAGTAACTCTTTTGGTGTGTTTGGTTAAATATGTATCTGGCTCTTGTGTTCACCCCCAGGTCCAGTCACTTCCCCAGTCACACAGTGCTAAAGTAAGCATAACCCTCACTGTGGTGTTATCTTCGTGTTATGGTGACATAACCATGCTGTAGTCTCTCCAACCCTTGCATGCAATGCTGCTTTACATTCTCTCTGCAAAACATTATGTCAGTGTGACCTTTTTAGAAATAACTTTAGGTTATGGTTGTAACCCAAGTTCTCTGAGTGAGATGAGTGTGGTATGGGACTGTGTAGACTCTCATGGGACATACATCTATGTGGCAGTTCATGAAGCCCTATACCGTCACACATTCAGGCCACTGACCCGCCCTTAAACCACATAAACTACTGCACAGACTCAACTCATTCGAACCCTGCTCTTCTGTAAGCCGATGACAAGTAGGCCATTTTGTGTGATCTTTCTCAATGAACTGGGGTTACAACTGTAACCAGTAGTTCTCATTTAGTCAACTTGCTTGACCTCTCACTGTCGGATATGGCAAACACCCACTTGTTAAGTTATTGTAGACAATTAAACTAAGGTCACCAACGCATGTACAATCCTAAAAAAAGTAAGGTATGGAACAACAAGAGGGTGAGTAAATAATGAAGAAAGATGAAATAGTTCATCTTTTTTTGGGGTGAACTATCTCTTCCTTTCAAGACCCTGCTTCTAGCACCGTATAGGCTTTAATGATTTCACCAACGTGAAGGCCAATCTACCGGTGAACAGTGAACTATTGAGATGCCTCTAAAGCCCGTTTCCACCGAAATTACCAGGAACAATTTGTCCCAGGAACTTTTTTCCCCCCAGACCTGTTGCTGTCTGCGTTTCCATTGCGGCCTAAAGTACCGTGAAGATTAGGCAATTTAGTCTGGATTTCGCTGGATTTCGTCCTCCGCATATACGCTTAATAAAGCCTGAACCTCGTCGTCGGTACATTGGTCGTATTTTTTAAACTCCATTGTTGATACGAATAGCAAACAACCTTTACTGCACGCACTGCAACAGACTCAACCAGTCAGCATGTTCAGCGCCCAATTCCTGAACTCTGAAAAAGTACTACCTCGCGAGCAGGGACTTTTTGAGGGGGACGTTTTTACCCGGAACTTCATTTAGACTCTGCGGTCGAAACACGCCGAGTACCACCCCAAAGTCCCTAGTTCCTGGGGAAAGTTCCTGCGGTGGAAACGTGGCTTATAAGGGACTGAGGAGGTAGTCATTCCCCCAGTAGAATGACCTCTAACTCCTGGACGCCTCTTGAATAATACATCTTGATGGCTTCCCCTAACCTATGGGTGTCCAAGCTTTTTTTTTTTTTTAAAGGGGGCCAATAATATTACACGTTTTGTCTCTTGGAAATGCACATTTGACAGTAGCTTGAGTTTGGATGCAGATGTAAATTTATTTTCATTAAAGGGGTGGTCTGATGCTATTTCATGCATTCTGACTTATTTACACAGTTTAAGAGTTGATTCTCATGATAAACATGGCCAAAATAAAAAAAAAAATGAGTTTTTTTCAAGTATGGCCCTGTATGATGTCATAAAGGGTGGAATTCCTTGTATGGGCACTTCTCCCGGATGAGCGCGTGCACACATCAACCAGAGCGAGAGTGAGAGCAAGAGCGCGCCCATCAACAGCTTCGTTCGGGTTACGGGAGTCGTCGGCAGCGCTGTCATTTTGTTTTTAGACCACAAAATCAACAATGTCACTAAAGTTGTGTGTTTTTGGTTGTGAGGGAAAGATAACCTTGTTCAGCTTCCCAAATAACCCAGCGTTAAGGAAACAGTGGATGCAGTTTGTTTTTCCGGAGTTCTGCAAGTGTGTTTGTTTGTTCCCGGTCATGAGTGGAAACTGCATCAAATGTCTGTGTTTTATTGGCAGTCGGCGCGTAAGTGCATATAATGTCAACAACACGAACGTATAGTGAATCGAAAGTTATCCAGGGATAATGATTGTGTGTGTGTGTGTGTGTGTGCTCGTGACTCTTTAGCTCCGCCCACTGCCCGCCTGCACGAGCTCAGCTGATTTTCGGAAAGAATCGGTACAGCGTATCTGTATTTTATAAATCTGATAAAACTAAAGACTCTTCGGAGACATGAAGGATGCAATACTACTCTATAGGTACTCAAGATTAACATGAGACTGCCAGAAACTGTGTGTGTTATGTAGGGCTGTCACTTATGTTAGAAAATCGATTGCACAATTGATCGGACCAACCAACACAAGTTTCGAAAACGAAAATAGGGAATCGATTTTACTATGTACTATGTAATATGTACACTATTAATTTTAAATGAGTTAAACAAATAAAAAAGATAGATGTAACAAAACTCACAAACAAGCAGAAAAAGAAAATAAAGAATTCCGAAAGTGCAGTAGGCGTTGCCAAAGCTAAAAAGAAAATTCCCACCAATTTTACGCACGTTTCAATCGGTTTCAATCGGCTGCTGCTGGTGTTTTGCCAAAAAAATGGAGGACAACGGCGATCAACCTGTGCGACATGAGAGACGAGTGATAACCATGTTCAATATGGAAGCACTTCGGGTTTTGGACTGTAGATTAAACTATGAAGAAGGACAAAGTGGTATGCAAACTGTGCGATCGTGAGTTCCCATATCACAGCAGCACTACAACTGTGAGGGGGCATATGCAGCTTCATCATCCAGATGAATACAAAGACCTAGACCCGGTAGAGCCACCTGCTAAACAGCCAAGACTGACACTTTTTTCCGCCGTCTGAACCTCTACCTGCTGCACGGAAAGAGGCTATAAACTCGAAGCTCGCAAAGTTCATTTGTCGAGACATGAGGCCAATTAGCATAGTGGAGGGTGAAGGTTTCATTGATTTTGTTCATGAACTTGAGCCGAGATACATTATACCTAGCCGAACCACAGTAACTAAGAAGATTGCGAAAATCTATGACACTAGTCGTGAAAACATGCATCAGATTTTGAGTGGCAGAAACGTTGCTCTGACTACCGATGGATGGAGTTCCCTCGCTTCAGAGGCATATATCACAGTGACAGCACACGTTATTTCAGAGACTTGGGAACTCCACGATTTTGTACTGCAAACGAAGCAGCTGAGAGGTAGCCATACAGCAGAGAATGTTGCAGAGTGCATCGCAGGCATATTGAGGGATTTCGCAATACAGCCTGATTCAGTTGTTGCAGTCACTACAGATAATGCACTTAATTATGTTAATGCAGTGGAGCAGCACCTGGGTGCTGTTAACATACTGTGTCTGGCCCACACAATCAACCTGGCTGTACGCAAGGGGTTAGATGTCAGAGCCATAGACACAACTCTTGCTAGGCTAAGAAAAACTGCCTCTCATTTTCACAGATCCACTACAGACAGCAGCCTCTTGGAGGATAAGCAGCGTATGCTAGGCCTAAAGCCAGAGAAGCTAATCAATGATTGTGTGACACGATGGAACTCTACCTACGATATGATTTGTAGGGCATCTGAGCAACAAGCAGCAGTGGCAGCCGTGATATTTGGCAAAAAAATGTCTAATCTAGAACTGACCACAACTGAGTGGCGCCTGGTTGAACAGGTGCGAGAGACACTTAAACCTTTCAAAGTCGCCACCCAAGCGTTGTCCACATGCAAATATACCCCACATCCTCAGCTGTACTGCTTTTGCAATATGTACTTTTGTCTCAAGTTGAAAAAATCAGGTCAGAGTCAGACGAGAGGTCTTGCTTAAGGGAAATGACCACTAAAATCGAGGCAGATTTGAGCAAACGCTATGACCCCAAAAAGGAAGTGACATTTATGCTTTTGAATAAAGCTGCTTGCTTGGATCCTCGGTTTCATCTTTTAATTCATTTATCGGAGGAACAGAAGCAACAAGTGCACACAAACATTAGAGAGGAATTGGCACTGCAGTCTGGCGACAATGACGAACCCGTGGAGCCATGCAGCTCGGAATCAAGCAGGGGAACGACAGCCTTAACAGCAATGGGGGATCTGTTTGGAGACATCTACACAAGGGGCTACGAAGGAGCGAATGACGTCGAAAGCGACCTCTTACAGGAGATGATGACTTATGAAAAGGAGCCACCATTGCCAGCTGACAGCGACCCGCTTATGTGGTGGAAGATTGGAGGTACGAAATACCCCCACCTTGCGCAGCTGGCAATGAAGTACCTGAGTGTCCCTGGGACATCAGTGCGGTCGGAGCGTGTCTTCTCAACAGCTGGACATATAGTGAATAAAAAACGCTCTGCTCTGGACCCCGAAAATGTTGATCGACTTGTTTTCCTGTCCAATAATTTGTAATAGGCCTAGCCTTATTTGCACGTTTCATTATACGCCTGCCTAGCCTAAGTGTCGGTTACGTTCAGTTTAAAAAAAACACGTGGCCTGTTCCCAAGTAAGTCCATTTAAAGTTTCATTTTTGAACAGTTGTCTATAATGGATTGAATCATTACGTAAAATAATTTTGGAGATTTTTGAATATCCTAAATCATAAATGCTGCCCTGTTGTAGACTGCGACAGATGTTTCTAGTCCACTGTCTGATTTGGAGAATGTAGCGGCCCTGCGTGTTTATCCTACACGAACTTCACGTTCAATGTAGGCTGGTCCTTCAGTGAATTTTAAGTTTTATTTTCAACCTTTTCATGGGCTACAATCGCCTAAGTAGGCGAAATTTGTTTGACATTTCTAATCGTAAACACAGCCATGTTGAAGCCTGCAGTAATGTTTTTCATTGATGTTATGGCAGTCCACTCTGCTTATTGTTTTTCGAGAATGTTGCACTCCTGTTTGTCATTGTGCATGAAACTTCACACTAATAAATCATCAGAAATATTGCTGACTTGTGCATCTCAAGCGCCCTCTTTACGTTCGTCCTTATGCCTGTTAGTTGTCTGTGATTTGGCCTATATTTGGCGTTGAAAATGGAAACGTCTTTAGACATGGAAAATCGAGTTTACAATCGATTCAGTGAACACTTATGTCTCTAAAATCGAACAGGATTTTTTCACAAAAGTGACAGACGTAGTGTTATGTACCCTTTAACACAAACTGTAACATCTAAAATCAACCTAATTTTTAAAGGGTAACATTTAAATATTCTTATATATTTATTAATACTTTTATTAGTTATTAACTTACTTATTAACTATTGGTCTTCCATAGCATCATACATATGCAATACAAATGCACAAAACTTGTAACAAAAATGTATTTAATTTGGCCTATATTTCATTACTCCTTTAATCCATTTAACAATATAACAATAATCTACATTCTACATTAATAATATAATAAAATTTGATATGAATATCCTACATTTCTGCCAGAACGGTATTGTTACTTCAATAAATCCATGGTAAATGTTGGTGATTTGTGGATTGAATAGTATTGTAATTGAATTGTTGCACAATGCTTCTTCAGTTTTCTGCATTAGTGTTGTTGAGAAGGTCAGCGTGGTTTCATCTGGCTTAAAACTAGTTTAATCACCAAGACATTTGTGGTTTGTATTGGAGACTTCTGCGCCAAACTCGAATGCTTTTCACTGGATCTCACTGGGCTGTTTAGTGGTCACGTTGGTCAGCAAATAAACGCATTTGTTTTGAGCATGCGCTGTCTTTTAGGCTGAGCTAATAAATGGTCAGTGTGTTGTGGTTAAAACGAATGGCGCGTTTTACGTTTTTGGTGCGTTTAAGGTTTCTCATATGCAACAGAAATTGCAGTGCTTATCAGTTATCCAGTTGTTGTCAATCACGGTTTACTGCTACACCTGGCCTTGTGTTGACATTGTGAAACTGCATGATTTTTAAATTATGCATGGCGGGCCACATATAATATATTTTAATAGACTAGCTGCAGGCTATTTGGAATTCATCCCCGGGCCGGACTTTGGACACCCCTTCCCTAACCAGTAAGACAAGTGTTACATTGCTCTACCTCTTGCTGGATTTGCAAAACAAACAAAGGACTGCTCACAGTGCACTAGCCATGAACAGCATATCTCTCCTCCTCCCCAGACCTGAATGCCACTGGGAATTCAAATTCCAGACTAGCAAAAACCAGTTTGATGCAGTAGGTTTCGGACATTGTGGATGAAATAATTACCATCATACCAGAGAAATAAAATTTCTTTTAACATTCATACTTTTCCCGATAACCATAGATTCCCTGGCCATACCGGAGCCAGCTACACCACTCTCCTCCAACTCAATATGATTCTGATTGTTTTCAGAGTGGGAGGATAAAGTCTGACAGGTAAAAATGCATAAAGCAGACTGGACACAGGTGTGCCAGTGCGTCTGTGCCTAGTAGCATGTCTGGTTCTCTCAGTAAAATGGACAGCAGACACTGTGCATTTTCTTTTGGGGTGAGCATATCTACGACAGTTGTGAAGGCCTTATCCTTTTCATATCTACACTGTTACATCCAAGTCTCCAGTCTCAGCAACAGATCTGAAAAGCTACTCACTGCAGAGCCATTACCTCCAGCCCCCTCCCTCTCTGGAGCTCCAGCTCCCCCTCTCTTGACCTTACTGTGGGCATGATGGGTGGAGCTGCATCCCCTAACCCTACCCATAACCCTATATCTCCACCCATTAAACAGGTTAAGCTCCACCCTTGAGCTCCAGAGAGGTGGAGCTGGAGGTCATTATGCTCTGCAGTGAGCAATACTTGACAAATCTATGCCTGTTCCTTCGACAGGCCCAGAAACATCCATCAATCTCAGGAAGAGAATTCAACCATTGGAAAATCCCAACAAACTGCGCAGAGTTCGAAGTAGTTGATATGCACACTTCAGAGAGAAAGATGTCATGTCCTATTTACTGTCCGATCCTTAATGAGTACTCCCCAGTCATGCATAATTGTGTCTGAAGTGATGAACCTTGTGGTTTATCCCATCATTGAACCACCCTTCAAGAGACTTTTTCTTCCCCCAGATGTGTAGTGCTGTAGGCATTGAGCTGACACTCAGACTTATCTGCATAAATGTCTGGAAGGATTCGACTTCAAGTCACCCATCTCTGAAAGTCTATCTGAAAAAAAGGAGTCCTAACAATTCCACTGCCTTGGCCAGTATTTAACAGCCTCAGACAAAGACAAAAGGACACTCAGACTGAACTGGTTCAAGCTATTCTGAAATCTTATCCTCTTCTGTTGCAATGCGGATGCTTGAGAAGTATCCAAGTGCAGCCCCATTAACACAATTTACTTTGAGCAAGAGAAGTTTTTCTAGGTTTATGATCATCCATAATGCTTGTAAGTGTGCCCTTAAAAAACAGTGTGAAAGGGTCAAACATATTTGGTAAAGATGCATGGGGTTAGAGGTAGTCCAAATGGAAAAACTAGGAATTCGTAAACTCTTGAGATTATGTAAAATCTTAGATTTTGTTTAAATATGCATTCTTGAGATCAGTAGAGGTAAGCCAGTCACCTCTAAGCACAAAATTCAGAGATTCAGAATACTGATAGACAAACTCTTGTGATTTCTGTATTAACACTTTAAGTCTTTAAGTTCTGAGATAGCTTTGTTCAAAGTTCCAGATCCTGAACAGAGAAAATGCCTCATTCCTTCTTAAAAGTTGCCACTCAGATTCATGCGGCATGTGACAAACTTTGTGTGAGTGGGCCCCTTGTCCCTTGGGACCAATGAGTAGGCTATACCATAGAGGACCTTAATGGGTCCAGGGTCCAGGACAATGTTCCCAGTTGTTCCCCCCGACAATGACCCTGCTTCTCGGTCCTCCAAAAGAGTGAAGACCTCACATCAATGCAAGCATTCCTCCAGGGGTCTCACCAGAAATCCTGCATAACGATTGCTGTCCTGTAAAGCACCCTTGGAGAGAGTTTGTGTTAATGAAAGCAAATACTCAACAGTGCTAGTGTGGCATTATTATGTTTAGTGCCTAAGCACTAAGCCCACATAGATGACATGTGGGTCCTTTGCTGAGATGCTTTGCTGAAATGCCGTTTGGACAAAGCCTTCTTTGCAGGAGCCATGCATATTTGATTGGTCAGTTAAATAAAATCTTCGCTCTGCTCAGTGCTGGTAAGCCTGTTTGCAAGAAAGCACATTGTTCCACATCTATGACGGGGTGGGCAACTCTGGCCCTCGAGGTCCACTGTCCTGTGGAGTTTTGTTCCAACCCTGATCAAACTCGCATATCTGTGACTTTCTAATAATCCTGAAAACCTTGATTAGTTTGTTCATGTGTGTTTGATTAGGGTTTGAGATAAACTCTGTACCTCGAGGGCCAGAGTTGCCCACCCCTGGTATATGAGGTAGCACAGAATTTTTTTAACTTGGTAAAGCCGTAAAAAAACACAACAAAAACGTATGTAACGATGTTAAAGTTTCAGGGAGGGAGGTGGGAACCAGCGAACGTTCAACATGCATTCATTATAAAATAAACAACAAAACGAAAGTAAAGCGGCAGCCCCTCACGGACGACTGCCGCACAGACATAAACAAAACACAACGTAAAGTCCAGGCCTGGTCCTCTCCCGTCTTGCACTGTCATCACTCCTCCTTTTATCCTCCTGGATCTCCTTCCGCTAGACTCAAGACAGGTGTGGCGCACAGGTGATGCTCATTAGCTATCGCGCCAACGGCCTCGCTCCATTCCCACAGCTCTTGGCCTCACCCTGCTCGCTACAAAAAGTGTTTTTAACAACTATACAGAATGTGCAAGAGATGTGGGTCCAGGGTTGGAAACAAGTGCCCTAGTGCACTGACCAATGACCTAAAGACGTGGTATTATCCGCTTGTTAAGTCTGGCATCACGCGTCACTGTTTCTGGGTTCAAACTCTCTATCAGATGCCAAAAGCGAGCAACAAATTGTGCTTACACTTACTGTGTGCTACCAAAATATCCTGATCTAACTTTTATCTTCATACCGCGATCTCTATTGAATTGTATTCTGAATTGTAAAATATTAGTGTCTGGGACACCATAAGTAGTGTACACCATGAGTTTTTAAAAGCTTAGCTTAAAGTTGTGCAATAAATGAATAGTGCTCATGAACAGCTGTCGAGATTATTCTGTCTTAAAATGGAGTAGAGGCTTGGACCTGGAAACAGTATTAATGGCATCACAACTTAACTTCATAAATGGCCACACAGTTGCATGTACCATAATGGACTGTGTGCTTACAGTATGTATCTGCATCCTCAAATTCAAAGCATACATTTTCTGCAGTAAAAAGGGGGAAATGCTTTAAAAAATTTAAAAAAAATTCCAGCAGCTCTGAATAATGGGGTTTTGTTCTGACTCAATCCAAGCCTGTGTTGACCTAGTGTGACTTTATGATTGTTGTTTTGATTATTTGAGCTCATGGTAACACGTTAACGCATGCTGATGGTCTTCATGTTTTGATGCATGAACTAACCTCATTTCACCGTTGACCTTTACACTGCTTGGCATGTGTGTTTTTGTGTGTCTGTGAACTCTTTTCTGAACTCTATCTAAACTATACTCATCCACACTGGACTATGTCAGGGGTTTCCATCAGTCGAAGGAATCTCTCCGCTCCTAGAGGGAGACTGTTTGTCCACCTTGTGTCCTGTTGCTGGTTATCCTGAGACTGTGTCTGGGATCACTTCTGTCTCACTGTAGTTTGCGTGTGTGTTTCAGGTTCCCCTGAGTGCAAGTATGTCTCAAGTGCGTCTCCACTCCTCTAATCCTAACCTATGTGCGGAGTTGGCTGATTTTCAACCTCCTGTCACACGTCTGACTGACAGTATCGACAGCGCCAGTGACTACATCAAACTGCAGGAAGATTTCTGCATCATTGCACAGAAAGGTGAACAAAACCTTCATGCCAGTGTTTCCTGCACAGCAAGTCACTGAATATACGTTATATTACAAAATATTTCTTCTTTGTTTTTTGCTTGAATGAACCAATCTTATGAGTCGGTTCTTTTAGTGAATTGTTAAAAAAGAATCACAAACTCTAAAAGTCCTGATGAATTTACTTGCAATGAACTTTCTACATCTGTGAGCTCATTAGCTGTTTACTGTTATGTATATTTAAGTTTGTAAGACTAAAATTTGCGTAATTAAAGATAAAAAACTAATTAAATATTAAATATAAATATTTTTCTTGTTTCTGGAGGCTCACTGGGTTCTGTTGGATACGCTGCTTCACGCAGTCAGTTACTCAACGAAAAACAAAAGGTGCACAGCTGTTCTTGAGTGATAGTGGGTTGCAGGTCCAGGTCACAGGTTCTGACCCAGAGACAAAGCCTGGCAGAGTTTGCAAGCACTCAGCATGAACTTGTGTGTGTGTGTGTGTGTTTGTTGCAGTGCACTCTCTTCTGAAGTCTGCCTTCAACACAGTAGCCATAGAGAAAGAGAAGATTAAACAGGTGCTGTCGGAACAGGAGCAAACCGGCCAATCAAATCAGATTTTGACCCTCCGCCGCTCCCTGTCACAGGTCTGCTCCGCCCACCGCACATTGTTACTGTTATAATCGAAAAAACACTGACTAACACTTTTATTTGTGTAGGATTTATTTTTACACCAACATGTGACTTCATCATTGTTTTGTTTTTGTAAAACTTCATGTCATGGATACACTACCGTTCAAAAGTTTGGGGATCAGTAAGACTTCTTTTTAAAAGTAATTCATAATTTTATACAGCAAGAATGTATTAAATTGATCAAAAGTGACAGTAAAGTAGGATCGTAGTTGATCCGTGATCCATTCGGAACAGGCCCTTTTGTGTATTAATTGCAAAGTTTAACCATCATAGAGTAAAAGTTTATCTTTTACACGTTTTGTTATGCCGATTTACACATTCAATCGATTTTGAACCATTTCAACACAAGATGCGAAAGAGGAATCAATTTGGTACAGCCGCACACACAGAGAGAGGCGCGTTTCAGACAGTGATTCCTCTTTCGCATCTCCTTACGCTTGAACGGACACAAACACAAAATTGTCAAAATACCCATCTCAGCAAGTATTCTCGTAAACACAATTGATTATGTCTTAAATGAACGTAAAGAGTTGAGAAAGAAATCTGATGTGTATCAGTATATTGGATCCGTGCGTCAGGTCTTAAAGTGGCAGCAGCCTAATAATCCTGCTGCTGTCTGTGCCATTAATGATAACACACAACAAAACACAGCTTACAAAAGAACACATATTAATCTATATTTAATTTATGCAATGAACACTGTAGTTTACATTTAGGCCTAATTATTACATTTCTCTACCTGAATACTACAGTTAGACCTTCCTTGTTATATTGCATTTATCTTTATATCATTTTTTTTCTTTCTGACCTGAAAAATGATCCGATCTGTGACTCAAAAACCGCAATATGACCCGAACCGTAAGTTTTGTGATCTGTTGAACCACTACAGTAAAGACATATGTTACAAAAGTTATTTTGGCTGTTCTTTTGAACTTTCTATTAATCAAAGAATCCTAAAAATAAATACATGTATTACCGTTTCCACAGAAATGATACTGTTTCAACATTTATAATAATCAGAAATGTTTATTGAGCAGCAAATCCTCATATCTGAATGATTTCTGAAGGATCATGTGACACTGAAGACTGGAGTAATGATGCTGAAAATTCAGCTTTGATCACAGGAATAAATTAAATTTTACTATATATTCACATAGAAAACAGTTAGTTTAAATTGTAATAATATTTAGCAATTTTTACTGTATTTTTGATTAAATAAATGCAGCCTTGGTGAGTATAAAATACCTCTTTCAAAAGTCTTACCGACCACAAATGGTTGAACGGTAGTGTAGAATCGGATTTACAGTTCTTCTAGCCTAAGAAGAACCAGATTTGTTATAAAAATGAATTAATTTAATGTAAATGAATGTCTCAAGGTTCAGATTTTTTTCGATACACTCATACACTCCATACACTCCATACACTCATCTGCTCATTTGTTCTGGATGATTCTGTTGTTTAGGCCTTGTCCCAGAATGTTGAGCTAAAGACCCGTCTGAACCGGATCCACTCTGAGTCGGTTCTGTCTGAGCAGGTCGTCAGTGTCAACATCATCAGCAGTCCCGACGAGGTCTGATATTCCTCTGCTCTGACCACACTTCCAGTTCATGTGAATGACACTGGGGCACTGGGACAATGTTTGGTCATTGGACAAAAGGCTGGTCAGGATAGAAAAGAAGACTACTTTTCTTGAGAAATTGATTAACCCTGTTAATTATAGGGTTAAAAGCTACTTTTTTTCTGAACACAGTCACTCTTTAAGCTTGAAAGTTCACGTTTGCTTTAAAGGATGAATCGGATGGAAAGTGACACTCTGTACTCTGGCCTCATACTCTTTGGCTGCAATACAACCAAACAGAGCAATCATTGGACCTAATGAGTCCCACGAGAGGCTGCCCGTACTGATCAACCATGTGTTTAACTATTGGCAACAGACATTGTGTTTCAAGGCCTTCGCTTTCCACCAGACTTAACTCCTTCAGGCTTTTGTGTTCCTTCCATCAGGTTGTATGTCCTTGAATACAAGTGGCTGTGATAAATTTCAGCTCTGTGAAGCAGCAAGATTCGGTGGTCATTCCTGATGTTGTAAACCACCATGATAATTTTGTAGTTTCAATGACCAATGCAGCAGCAAGTTTATCTACTTCAGTATAGTTATTTTTTTTGCCTGGGTTTGTGCCTCATACTCATACTGATTATACAGAAATCTGATGAGATTGAAATATCGGTAATAGAGATCCTTCCCCACTTTTATCATGCTGCCTGTAGCTGAGTTCACAGGTTTGAATGAACGGTGGAGAATAAGGAATAAAACCAGACAGTCCTTTAACTGTATGTGTGTGTGTGTGTGTGTTTTGTAGGCAGGTGAGCCGCTCCACGTGGGCATCCCTCTCTCTCAGCAGGTGTCCAATGAGAGCAGACTCTCCATGTCAGAGTCAGTGTCTGAGTTCTTCGACGCTCAAGAGGTGCTTCTGTCCGCCAGTTCGTCAGAGAACGAGGTGAGAAGTGTGTGTGTTTATGTCAAAGACATCAGTTGCACGCTGCTGCTGAGTGCAGAAGGTGAAATACAATACAATTAATTTGCACTTGTATACATTATTGTTCAAAAGTTTGGGGTCGATACAGTGGCGTAACTTAATAATGATGGCCCCCTGGGCTGCACAGTTGTGAAGCAAACACACACTGCGCTCGTGTCTAGAAGGGAACCCAATATAAGCGAATTGTCTGCCTAACCTTTAATTTAAACCAACTAAAATCAGTATCTTATCAGTTTCTTATATTAAATTGAACAGTAAAATTGTTATTACACTGATGGTTGTTAGCTTTTTAATTATATTATCCAATGGTACATCAGCTAGCAAACAATTAGGCAATAAATAAGGCTTAGGAGTCTATTTAAAGGGAATGATTGTGGTGGGGCGTTTGGTCAAACTATGGCAGCGATACAGCAAATAGTTGTGCTAGCGGAACCATTTAGTGTATATGCACTATTTCATCCATGAAAACTTTAGTCCCCTGGCTACCATGTCAGAAGCTGCGATTCAAAATAAATTTTCGCAAAAGATTTTAGATCTTGTTGTTGGTCTGACTTTGTAAAGACAAACTCGACGGAGTGACCCCTCAGCTCCGAAATTCAGCTGCTGGGGGCTTCTCCTCTTTCTTTCATTTTTCTCCGCCATAATAGCTGTTGATTATGTTTTGCGTGTTGCGCTTTTATTGAGTAGGTCATCCAATAACAGAAATTAGTGATCGGGCAATCAACCCTGGTTGTGGAGTAAATGAAGACACTATGGCAAATATATTTATTTGCATGATTTTATTTGTATGATAATATACACCGATCTGGCATAACATTATGACAGGTGAAGTGAATAACACTGATTATCTCTTTATCACGGCACCTGTTAGTGGGTGGGATATATTAGGCAGCAAGTGAACATTTCGTCCTCAAAGTTGATGTGTTAGAAGCAGGAAAAATGGGCAAGTGTAAGGATTTGAGTGAGTTTGACAAGGGCCAAATTGTGATGGCTAGACGACTGGGTCAGAGCATCTCCAAAACTGCAGCTCTTGTGGGGTGTTCCCGGTCTGCAGTGGTCAGTATCTATCAAAAGTGCTCCAAGGAAGGAACAGTGGTGAACCGGCGACAGGGTCATGGGCGGCCAAGGCTCATTGATACACGTGGGGAGCGAAGGCTGGCCCGTGTGGTCCGATCAAACAGACAAGCTACTGTAGCTCAAATTGCTCAAGAAGTTAATGCTGGTTCTGATAGAAAGGTGTCAGAATACACAGTACATCGCAGTTTGTTGCGTATGGGGCTGCATAGCCGTAGACCAGTCAGGGTGCCCATGCTGACCCCTGTCCACTGCGGAAAGCGCCAACAGTGGGCATGTGAACATCAGAACTGGACCACGGAGCAATGGAAGAAGGTGGCCTGGTCTGATGGATCGAGTTTTCTTTTACATCATGTGGATGGCCGGGTGTGTGTGCATCGCTTACCTGGGGAACACATGGCACCAGGATGCACTATGGGAAGAAGGTAAGCCGGCGGAGACAGTGTGATGCTTTGGGCAATGTTCTGCTGAGAAACCTTGGGTCCTGCCATCCATGTGGATGTTACTTTGACACATACCACCTACCTAAGCATTGTTGCAGACCATGTACACCCTTTCATGGAAACGGTATTCCCTGCATCCTGCCACAAAGCAAAAATGGTTCAGGAATGGTTTGAGGAGCACAACAACGAGTTTGAGGTGTTGACTTGGCCTCAAAATTCCCCAG